>CM070033.1:50818357-50840296 GCA_036250615.1 Ptychadena robeensis | reverse complement strand
TATGAGTTGTTGTATTGCCACCATATTGTATTCTCACCCAATCTGGGAATTGTTCTTGTTCTTAATCATGTGCTATGTTTATTAAAATTGTTTAAATTGTTAAACTCACGAAACAAAACTTTATTACCTGGTTACATACCCCCTTTGGCCGCTAAAGTCCCCTCGCCCCTGAGGTTACTCAGGGGGAACCCAACTTGGAAGAGATTGGCTACTTAGGTGCCTCTTCTCTCCCATGTTTTTGCACATATATTTTTGGGATGTTGGCCCACAAGCAGTGCAACTCGTATATATAAAATGTAGAGAGACATCCTGGATGGAAACCTGTTCCAGAGAGCTCTTGAACTGACCGGGGCGACTGGGTTCAGCTTTTAGTAGGAAAACAATCCTAAGACCAGAGAATATCAAAGAAGTAGCTTCAGGGCACCTATGTAAATGTCCTGGAGTGGCCAAGAGCCCAGACTTGAATTTGATTGAACATCTCTGATTGAGATCTTAAAGTGGCAAAACTTCCCAGCCAACCTGGTGCTTGAAAGGTGTTGCAAAGAGGAATGGACACCAACTGACCATGGATAGGTGCACCAAACTTGTGGCATCTAGTGTTGAGCTTGAATATTCAAATTTCAATTATATTCGGCTAATATCGGCTATTCGAGAATTCGCAAATTTCACGAATATGGAGGCAGATATTCGCAATTTCAAATATTCGCATTGGGATGCTTATGGACATGGATTGCGAATATATATATAATGACCATTCATTTTAAGGGTAATTACGAGGCAATTATAGTTGCAAATCTAGATTCCCAACCGCGCACGATTGCGAATATTTGCAAATTCGAATATTGCCTATACCGCTCATCACTAGTGGCATCATATTAAAAAAAACTTGAGGCTGTAATTGCTGCCAAAGGTGCATCAACAAAGTATTGAGCAAAGACTGTGAATACAAAACCTCAAGTAAACATTTTTCATGAATTTAATGTAACTTTGCTCAGCCCTAGACACTTTGCAAATAGTGTTGATTGTGAATATTCTAATCACTCTTTTTTTATTGTGAATATCTGCGCTTTTAGAATTTTTGAAAATTATATTATATTATATATATTATATAAAATCTAAGATTTATTACATCAATACCCAGAACTACCTTGCATTCCGTCTGCAATATGCGCATGTACAAGTGCCGATTTGCACAATAAAGGTAATAATGACTGGAGATCACAAATTCTCGAGTTTATAACTTCATTGTGATTATTAGGTGAAAAATTTGTGATATTTTGCTAATACAAATATTGCCTATTGCAAACATTAACCTCCCTCCCCACTACTAAGCCAAGTAATGCCTGGCATACACATGCTGATAAGCGGACGATTTTTCACCTGACCGACGGGCGTGCGCACCTGCGCCGTCGGTCAGTGGAAAAAATGGCCGCTTATCGGCGTGTGCCCACATGGGGCGACAGATCCCTGTCGCCCACAGCTCGGCCAGCCAGAGAGCGGACATGTCCGATCTTCTGTGGCCAATGCAAGCCGATGCCATTAGCTTCAATGAAGACCGGCGTCTCCATTGAAGCTAATGGCCGGCACACAAAGGGTGCCGGCCAACTGAAGCAGTCCCATAATGCACCAGAATGCAAACGTGATGACGTCATCACGTTTGCATTCCGGTGCATGTCGGAACATGTCTTTCGGCACCCATCTGTGGGTGTATGGTAGGCATAAGCGTGGATCAGTTTATAAGTGTAGCCAGGGTTCTAGGAGAGCTGCTGCAGGAATGGAATAGAAGACATGACCAAGAGCCAAGGGAGAGAAGAGTGTTATGGAAAGTGTGTCAGTGACCACTGACCAGATGCCTTTATACCTAAAAAACAAACAGTGGATTAGGAAAGTTTGGTGTTGCACCTCCTTTAGTTGTAAAATGATGTCACCTATTGACATCCACACTACCTACAATTGGCTAGTCATGCCAATACATACATGAGTTACTTTGTTGGGGAAAAAAATTAACATCTATGAACTCAATCACAATAATATATAGTGAATATAATTTTTTTAACAAGTGATTCGATGGCCACCTATTGATTTCTCAGTGAGCCTTGTGTACAGCCGGTGGTCAGTAAGATGTGTCTCCCCATTTGTGTGCTCTGTGTTCCGGAAGTAAAGTTTCTGAGTGTAGCGGGTGGGTCAGTTTGTAAAATTGACTTTAGAAGACACAGGTATGTTGTGCGTGACCATCCTACAGAATAGGGATGGAAATTGATCATGCCAACATGGATCTGTTGCTATGGTCAGAATTAAACTTGAAAAAAAGACAAAACCGTCCAGGCAACCAGATTAAAAGAAAAAAGCCACAATAAAGGGCAAGTATTATATAACAAATTGTATAAATACAAACAGATAGACACATTTTTTTCAAATTGGGTTAAGTTGTATTTTTAATGAGGCATCTGCCTAAGTATCGGTTCATTAAGAAACACAGTTCCCTCTAGGTTTAGTAATGAATATGAACTATACACAGTAAAATAAGCAAGCACTTAAGCATAATATATGAACTTCTTAATAGCACATTTAATATGAACCTTTTATGGAATGTGGGTGCCAAATTGGCAGATTACTACAACATAAAAGGTTTTTATTGGAGAGGAGTGGTAGATGTAGTGATCTTATAATATAAACTAGTAATGCATGCTGTAAGTGTGCAATGTCTTGTTCTGAGAAAATATATGGGTATATTCTACATATAAATGAATGGCCGCATTTCCCTACTTGGTAAATTGGTGACTTGGGACAAGCATCTTCCTACAAGGTGTCAGAGATATGTACCATTCATCTATATGTGCTTGCTGCAGTAGTTGTAAAGCAAGTAAATAAGTAAGCATGTAGGTAGAAGCTCTGGAACATGCATTCCTATATACATGTCTGTTATTACAAATATGTCAATCCTCACAGTTTTGCTTTGTCATAAATGCTATTTATTATTATTTACCACTCGTTTCCCCCAGTACATTGTAAGCCTAATAGTTTCTACTAACCTCTCTCATTGTCTGAACATCTGCCAAAGTAATGTAGCATCCTAACAATAATGAGGGAACCATATAACCAATATAACTGTATATAAGCAGAAATAAGCCAATTGATATTGGCAAAAATTACTGACTTCGCTATTCTTGAAATTTGACAGAGGCAAAAGTTTTGCTTATCGAGTTGCTTAAGCAAAACTTTTTTTGAGTCTATGGGGTTTAGTTAACTAGAACATATGGGGTTTAGTTCTTTCGTAGCATTTTGATTTAGGTAAGATTCACACTTGTTGCAGTAAGGCAGGCAATTCATCTGAATAAATAGGACAAGATGTGCATAACCTAGTGCCTGTTACAGGTGTCCTCACTCCGCCTACATATTAGGACCAACACACAACTTAATCACCCACCCGTCATATTGACCTATTTTTACTCTGTGAATGGCTCCATACACCACCTGATACTTTTCTGGCCTTTGGCATCACTTCTACTGTGTGATTGCTGCTGACAGTTTTGCACCTCTTTATATTAACTTTTTTGTGTTTTTTTTTTTACAAAGGAGCTTCTGCAATAATCAGGACATATATAAAGTACAACATATCCATAACCACTACATCAATATGATGTGTGATTTTAAAGCCCTTGGGTAACTTGATTGGCCAGGCTGTCAGATTCCATTGATCTGTACAATGGAAGTGTGCAAAGAGGATGGTAAGAACAGAAAAAGTCAAATCAAAAAAAATACTTGTTGCCTGTAAATTTTGGTACTAGCAAAAAAAAATTAATCATGCAGCATTTGCAGTCATTACTATAATACAGTTACTTAGACACTGGACATACAATATATATTTCAACCAATAATTTAACTTCATGTCACCAAATCATGATACAGGACCCCCTTTCAAAAGGAACTTTTTTACTATAAAATAAAGATTCTGCTTGACAACTTCCTTTAAAGACTCTACCACAAGAAAATATTCGTATATTTGTGTGTTCTTTGATTTATTCTAGATCTGACAAATTCTTGAAAAAAACAACAGCAAATCAAACAAGGTCCTGTCTTAAGAAAGAACTCTTATCCCTTTGCAAATTCACGTTTCCTATACCAGAAGATCTAATCCTAATTAAAAATAAATTACATGCTGTATAGATCTTAAAATGGGAAGGCTAATCCTATTACATATGAGACTATACCCTGCGTCTATCCTCTTTTACCGCAGAGAAGACATCAGATGAAGCTGAGCTATCTTTTGTAAACCACGTTCAAACTTTTCAGGAGATCTTATACATCACGTGATGCTGCTGTCAATCTAGTTGTCTACACACGATTATAATAATGGTATAGTGTGCGCTGATTATCATTTAACATCCCCCCACCCCCAAAATACTGAGCTTTGTAGCATGTTTGGTCGCATGACCGGTAGACATTTGTCTGCTAAGTTGCTTAAATAAAGAGAGGGGTTCTTTCAAGGCAGTAAAAAGCCTATTGACATGATAACAAGCAGCTTTTGTTGTGAGGATCAGTAGCACTGGGGTTTTTTGTACACCCTGCAGAGATCTAAGAATTGATACTTTCAATGACATTTGCTTAATCCTGGTGCCTGTGCCGTCTCCTTGTGTCCAAGGATAATTCTCACTTGTGAAGAATTTGATTTGCCAAGAGCGGGTATATTTCAGTATGCAGCATAATGGTCCCCGCACATGGGGGAGGGGGGGTAAGTCTAGTCTCATAGAGGCCCCTTGATTTGGCTAGTAATGGTCAATTCAGAACATGTAAGTTCCAGGGTAGATTTGGACTGATTCATATAATACGGATAGGGATATTCACTAGCAAAGTGAGTAATCCATACTTATAAAAGTGGAGTTGCTTATTCATCCATGCACTGATGATTAGTGAGAGGGCCTTGCTTTTAATCTCTGGTTTAGTTCACCCAATAGGTGTTCAATGGGATTGAGGTTGTAGTGACCCGAGAAAGGGTAACATAACTGTATTATATGCACTGTGTAATATATGCTGTAAAGTACTCATATTGATGTGTGTATCCCCTTAAGGGTTACACTTGTTGTTTACGAAAAGCTGGTACCATGACTCATGTCTGGGTGTGTGCTTGCATCCTTCCCTCCAAAATGTAACAAACATTTCCATTGTTTGTTCCCCATGCCTGAACCCCATCCCTGCCTCTGGGTGATGGTGCAAGTGTGTATGTATTCCTCAATAAAAACTGTAACTAGCCCCCACCTGCTGGCGTGGACCTTGGAATTATTGGACTGTGTGCGGAACCTGGTGAGCGAGCAGAGGACATCCACCTTAAAGAACCTGTGTCATGAGGAGTTTCACATACAACACTCACACAACACTACAAGGTCAAGGCTCTGTGTGGGCCATGTTCTTCCACTCTTAACTAACCTGACCATGTATTTATGGATTTTACTTGGACTGTGAGTCATGCTGGAGCAGAAAAGGGTCTTCCTATGGGAAACTATACCAGACACTGAAAAATATCCCCACCAAACTTTAAAACTGGCACAGTGCAGTCAAACATTCACCTGACATCCCCCAAACTAAGACTCTCACATCAGACTAAGAGACAGAGAAGCATGATACACCTCTTCCAGAATTTCCCTAGTGTAATGTATTTACCAACTTTTTTCCATATTATGTACGTAACCATTTATAAATTGCATGAAAAGGGTCCAAAAGCTAAAGTAGCAGAGACATTGGTGTAATGATGTGAAGTTTAGAAACATTATTTAATATTCTATTTGTTAAGTTGATAAAGCAAAATTCCCATTGCCTCCTTGACAGTGGAGTATATAGCATAGTTAACCCACAAACGGGATGTTTAACCTCCCTAGCGCTCTGCTGAGGTCCAGATTCTGTACCAAAAGTGCATCATAGACTTTAACGGATTAGTTTTTTATGTTGTAACTTCCCAAAATATGTCCGTACAAGGGTCTAGTAGGCATCGGGAAAATAATAATGTTTGAAACAAACAATTATGTAAATAAAGGTATTATTTGAATGCTTAAAGCGGTTGTAAACTCAAAAAAAATCCCCCACATACATTACATGGACATATTACACACCTGTGACAGTGACGTCACAGAGGACAGGCGGAGCAGAGCATTATGGGGCTGCAGAGACAGTGGGATGATTTCCCGGCAGCCCTTTCAGCTATGACAAGTGCCCAGGCTACACATCACAGCATGGGAGGTGCTACCTCAGAAAAACTCGTCTCTCCTGCTTTAAGATTTTTTTATTTTATTTTGGACAGTGATTGCCCTATCTATTGGCAGCCTGATGCCGATAGTGCAAAGTGACCTACAACGTGGTCCGCTTTAAATCTTTTAAATACTTATTTTGTATCAAATATTTCAACACAGTATTAGTATTAGTATTAGTTAGCGTTTTCTGACATGGATGGGGGGATGTATCATATGGGGGGGTTGGGTTGGGGTGTATTTATACGGGGGTGGGGGTGTCTACCCAAAACCTTACTCTGGGAAGTACACCAAATTTCCACCTATCCCCACCTTGGTGAACAAATGGTTCATTAAGGATGGTACTGTGCTTATCCCTCCTTCCCTCATTAATAGTTTTCCCCCTTTTCCCTTTAGCTAAGCCCAGTAAATTTCTGACAGTGGAGCCCCCACTCGATGCTCCAAGGGGGTACTAGATGGGGCGACTGCTGGGCTGCAACAGTGGAATCCACCCACCCATGGAACTAACTTTCATCAGGGACCTCTACAGGACAGCTCCCTGATTCCCATTGGATAGGAGGCCCCCAACGGGGATTGGCAGTTCCTCCATAGGTGCGAGGATGACTAACAGTGGCACTTCCTGGTACGGGTGGACAAGGTTGAGAGGAGGTGGGAGGAACTAATGTTTAGCATTACTATGGGTAAATTTATGCTGATGTGGCATTCTGATCATGTGTTATGGTGGGTTATTCATGAATACCTATTTTGTTTATTTATATGTATGTTTCTCATTCTGATGCAGATCACCGGACCCGGAGGTACCGACAATTGTGGAATACGCTCCAGTGCCCTATTCCACAACCCCCCCCCCCCCCCCCCCCCCCCCCCCCCCCGAGGATGCCCTGGTAGGGAGATTTTTCCATCAACTGTTGCAAAGGCGCTTCAGCCTTTTGTCTTCCCATCTAGTGGTTCCAGGGTCATGTGTGATCATTTTTATGGCTTTATATATATGCATGTAGTGGTTATGTACTAGATTTTATATGCAGGGTGACTGTACCCCTGAAACATACAATAAAATAATTGTTTTAATCTCACCTATGTTGGTATAATTTTGGCCTATTCAAAGTCCCAGGGGCCTAGCCCCCCCATTATTGGGATCCGGCCCACTACCTGATCCTTTTGTTTGTTTTCAACACAGTATGTATTTATATTTGTTTTTTATTAATAATAAAAAAAAAATATTAATTAATCGGACAGACTTAATTGGCCGTTCGATCAGACCTCCGATTCCCGCTGAGATCGCCAGAATCGATCGGATAGGTGATCGATCGGCCATGGAATCCGACTGTGTATGGCTAGCTTTAGAAGCAGTCCAGAATGAATATGGTTACTCATCGCCTACAAACTTTACCTAGTGCCTGGCAACACTGGCACAGAGATATTTGGTAATCATTTGAGATGATGCGTATTGTGCACTTGTGTCTGATTGCTTTAAATTCTGAGCACAAGTGAAATAGTAAACTATCTAGCCAACCATGTCCTGTCATGTCTTCTAATGGCTTCGCACAAGCTGGATCAGCAAAGCATATCATCAACCTGAAAGGCCATATGGTCATTACCTGCGAGCTGTGTTTCGATGTGTCTGGTTGAGCTTGTTCTGTATGGAGTGGCCTGTTGCATATTCAGGAGTCTTATTCATCATCTGCCTATGTTTGCTGCGATACTCCTTTGTACCCTCCTGTCCTCTTTCAATAAATTGCTGCTGAAGGTGCAGTAATTTGCTCATGCAGTGTTTTGTTTATTCTGCTCCATTTCATTACAAGCAATTGTTTGGACGAGATATTAAATACTGGCTTTCAGTGCCATCCATTCCTTCAGAAATGACAAACATCTTGCGTAATTTGATGGTGGTAAATCACACATCCCTTATTCTAGCCTTAACGTCATGAGATGTCAGGAGAAGACTGCTTCTGCTGATCCAAACTATGCCATACGCTTTTTATATGTAGTGAAATAATATACAAATTAATTCATTTGTTCCATATTTTATTTTAGTCTATCACATCAGAGTTAATATGGAATGCAGCAGTGCAAATTAGATACGATGAATACAATTTACCTGTCAGTAACCACTCATGCCAAATCCACATGGATCACATTAAGATTCAAAAAAATGGCATCAAATATCTTCCAGTGATAGACAAGTGAAATGATTGCAGTTCAGAAACATTGGTCTAATATCTCTATTATGACAAAAGAAACGTGATCTCTCAGCTGGTACAATTATGATTTAAATATCTCATAATGGTACCTTAGCACTTTGTGCAAAAATTATTAAAAGAAATATGTACTTTAAGAAATATTGGGCTGCCAGTGCTAAGCTTCTCCTTCAATTATTAATTCCTTGACTGTCTCTGGCTTCAGTATTTCACTTACCTGGAACATCCAGATTGGAAAGTCACAACTTCGCACCTGCATGTGAGCTTCTATTAAATCAACAGAAATCATGAAAGCCACTTGGATACCCATGGCAGCCAGGCACAAGCACTTACTGCATAAACCTGTGCCCACAACCACAGATGCTTTAAAGAGATCCAGAGATAATTAGTTGTTTATTGTTTGATAGCAACCAATTTGATTATGTTGTTCAGCAGAACACATGCCTAGTTCAGTCTAAAGGCTCCCCATACACCTAGCAAGCCGGTGCGTGCACGGATTGCTAGTGCCCACATGGGTAGACAGATCCCTGCCAGAAAGAACGGACATGTCTGTAAATCCGTGGCCGATGCCATTAGTTTGAATGGGGACTGACGTCAGGCGAAGTGCAGCGTGATGACGTCATCATGTTGCACTCCCCCGCTCGTCTATCGGCCCTGGCTCGACCAGTGTATGGGGGACTTTAGGGTCTCTATGCACCTTTAGATTTCTCTATCCAAATTCCTTTAGATCTCCTTTTGTGTTACCAAAACCATGTAATATGAACTTTCTAAAAAATCTAGTCTACCTGTGTTCAATCACAGAGGACCCTATACTACACAGTTGTTGCTAGATCTAAAGTATATCTAAAAGAGAGATCTAAAGGTGTACGGCCAACTTAACAGACAGTGCCGTAGATTTGCAGTAGAAATGGCATGATCAGCCTTAAGCTCACTGTGCACCTTTTAATCTCTCTGTACAATTTCCTTCAGAGCACTAAGATTTATGTAGCACAGGAGCATCAATAATTGGAAATATTGTAATTGTATAGTTTATAAAGGTCCTCATATTATGAAGTTTTAGTAAAACTAAAGCTGATTGTACAAACATTTTACATATTGTAAGATGTATGACCTGAGGTCATAAGCCTTTTTCATCAAAGGTCCACAAAGCAAGAGAAAGTTGAGGACAATAGGAACTGGAGCCATATATTTCCTGCTCTCCATCAGAAACACTAAAGGCTGGGATACACAGCTGGATTATTGAGCTGACAGAGAGAGCTCGGCAGTAGCGTGATTACATCATCATGCTACTGCCCGGAATCCCCGATGTCGGGAGCCGGTCTATACTATGAATGGGAAACCGCGGTTCCCTATTCAAAGTATAGGCTATCGAACAAGGTTTACCAACATGTTGGTAACCTGTTCAGCTGAGCGGGTCGATTTTTTCCCCATATTTCTGCACAGCATAGTGCCATGAGCGCGTGCAGAAATCTAGGAAAAATCGCCTCCTGTATTCCTACCTTTAGTACCTCTACATGGCCAATAGATCTTCCTGAGACTTGATAATTGCTATCCAACCAATCTGGCTATAGATGGTTATCATGTGCTGTTTGTAGAGTGAGTTTTTTATGCATTATAAACAAGAGTCATCACCATTAGATTAGTACATCTGTGTATATGTTATTTACCCATTTCCACAATACAATTCATTTACCAAGGGCTTTTAATTTTTTAAAAATTCTTTATAACAATAGTGATGGTGGCAAAAAGCTTTTGCCAAATTGTTTGTGTCTACTTGCTCCCCTGATGGAAATACAACACTGGCCACATGCTTAAACACTTGTCTAGGAATAAAAATCAATGTCAAACTTTATCCCAAAGTGAAGATGTAGCGTTGCCCAGGGTAACATTGGGATAAGATTCAAACAACTGGGGAATAACAATTTACTATATACAGTGATGGGACTACAGTTCAAACATGCTAACCCGCTGCTCAGGGATGTGGCTGATGGCTCTTGCCCAGTGAGAAGAGAGGCAGTCCTTGCAAGAGGTTACACACTGTGGTGGATGTATCCTCACCCAGACCCTGGCTGGAAACACAAATATACAATATTGAGTATTCCACTATACTACAAAGATACCATAGTTCAATAGTTCCCAAACTGGGGGGGAACAGGGGTATTCCAAGGGGGGTGCCACTAGCGGGGCAGCCGAGGTGTCACTTGGAGCCCTCTTCTCTTCTTCCTCTGGAGATGGCACACAGTGCACCTACCCTCCCCTACAACTGCCAGCCAATCAGACAAGCCTGAGAGATGGACAAACAGGAAGAAAACAAACGGGGGAACAGTAGGTAGAGTGCATGGGAGTTGTATTGGAATAAAGTTTGAAGGCCATTTCACACTAGCCGCACTGCAGCTATGGTGTGTTTTTTTTACCATAACAGAGGTGCTAGGGTTAATGCTACCACATCTGTTACCTTGGTCCTAACCTGTCTAGTTTGAATAAGGGGGTGGGGGATCAATAATGTCCCTATATAGAAAAGGGGGGCCCCGCAAGGAAAGTTTGGAAACCACTGCCATAGTGTGTTACCCTCCTCCCAAAATAATGTTAAGGCCCCCATACACGTAGCGAGCCGGGGCTGACAGACGGGCGGTGGAGTGTAATGTGATGACGTCATCACGCTGCCCTCCATCGTTCAGAGTATCGGCAGGCACACTTTGTGCGCTGACCATTAGTTTGGACAGGGGAGCCGGTCCCCATTCAAACTAATGGCATCAGCCAGAGATTTACGGACATGTCTGTTCTGTGGCAGACCATGTGGGCACCCGCGATCCGCACTCGATTTTGCCGCCGGACGACGTCCGCAAGCACGCATGCACATCCTAAAAATCGTCAGCAGCTTGCTACGTATATGGGGGCCTTTAGGTAGCTAATGTTTATTGGATTTAAAGTAATTAGCTGCCTACTGATTCATTGTCCAAATTGTCCAATTGTGTCCAATTTCTCCCATAAAGGTTAGCAATTCTGCCATGGGTGCCATTTTAATACATCCCTTATCTAACATGGCCTGGACTTGATGTTAATAAATGCTTATTTACAGACCTCGATAAAACTGAGCTGTTTCCCAAGTGTCATTTATTTTTTTATTGAAGGGCTCTATCCATTGTTTTATTCAGACAAGCACATTCACAAGGTAGCCTCATTGCTGTATTGACTCTAAAGCCAAGATACAATGCTCTGTAAATCATTTGCCACCAATGTATTTTTAAAAGAAAGTGATACAAAACAACATTCCAAAATGTATAACCAGGGGTGCACATAAGTGGTACTCTGGTGCTCAAAAGGGGCCAAACGTCCAAGCCAGGAAATTTTAGGGTTGTACAACTCAGATATGAGATCTGGGGGTACTGTGAGAGTTACATGTGACCCAAAGCCAACTGGTGACCTGTGGATGGAGACAGCTAATCGGAGGATCAATCAGGAACAGGGAGGCCCATCTACAGCACAATCAACCACGTACAAAGCTGACGCAGAGGACAGTAAGGGAGACCATGAGGAAGACCACATACATATGGGGTGAGTACCAAACACCATCTCCTGAAACTCATCTGAGGAGTTCACTAAGAAAATTATGTGAACCCCTGTTGATAACACTGAGCTCTGTCCAAGTTTGTCCATGTGCATGTTACCCACTTCACTGCTCAGACTGACCCATCCTTGGACAGTCTAAATATACAACACATCTTCATCTCATTAGTACACATCTAATTTTAAATACTGTAATAAATTAAATTAATAAAAAAATATATAAAGAAGCACAGTTGGCTTTGTTATATTAGTAAATTTACTGTGTGAATCTTATTTGAAGCTTGTCTCTGGGCAAATATTCATTTTTGCCTGGAAACAAACTTGCAATATGTTAAACTTTAGACCACTTCAATCATCTATTACATCCAAGAAGAAAAGTGTACTTTCTCATGTCTATTATTGAGCATTAAAAGTCCACACACCTTTACATTATTTAGTAAGTGATTAGTGTTGACATCTTTTATAAATAAACTTCCATTTGTATTTCTTTCAAAGGAATAGGTCCACTTACAAAAATAACTCCAGAGCTCAGACAACACACCCTAGTAATGGTGTATGGACAGAATGAACAATTAGGAAAAGGAGACGAAGTAGGACAAAGCGGTGATCTTGAATGTCAAACATAGGCAGACATTTAATAGCATTAAACAATTGAGTGTGACCATAACCTGATAAAAATAGTTGATCCTCGGGATAATTAACCTTGTCTTTGTTGGTCCGATGCCAGGTTTCTGTGTGACAGAGTGCAGCTGGAGAAAGGCGAAAAATCACGTTTAGCCCCAGAGATAATATTCATGGATGCTACGACTCCTGCAAGTGTCCTTCAGGAATGGATGAGTGCAATCCCTATCTTTAGCAGGTTGTGTCACTATTTAGAGCGTGTAATTGATAGATTTGCATTTACTGTCATAGAAACTAAAGTGTTACTCTCTCTAAGCACTACAAGAAGTCATTTGGTATAGCATACGCACTATCCATGTCTGTACTTATGTAAATAGGTTGGGCTTCTGTGACATTGCTGAACGCAGACTAAAAAGTATCAGGCTGAAAAAGATCCTCCCAATCACGACAGACTTGTAACATATTCCAGACATGCGTTCCCATTTCCAGACATGATGGCTTATGTTAGAAATGTCCTTGATACAAAAATCTCAACTGATATCATACATCACTTGTGAAGATTAACGTCTCTTTTATTCTACTGAGTTATTACGGTACATTAAGACTATTACTTTATCACTGTTATTACGTGAAGATTGCTACTCTGCTTTGTTTTATTCTTCCTACATTTATGTATATATAGATCAACTATGCTAACAGACAATACACAATATTCCTTTTTAAAGCTTTTAGGGTGTCTGTAATGAGAGGCTTTATTTTTTGCATTGTGCTACATACCGTAACTAACTATAGGATTCCAGAGGTATCCCAAATCTTTATTAAGGAAAAGTTTGATACAGAACCATACAGAAATATGTTCTCACAGGATGTGGAATGCTCAGCTTTCTAAGGATTTTAGGGTTTGGCCTAGGCTCCACAAGAGAAATTCATGGTGTAAGTAATTTTGTTATATTTTCTAATGCTCCAAAATATTTAAAGTATATCCATCTAGCCAATACAGTTGAGCCCATAATTATTCATACCCCAGGCAAATTTTTACTTAAAGTTACTTTTATTCAACCAGCAAGTGATCACATTCTATCACATAAAAGTGATAAAAAATCGCCAAAAGCAGTGTATAACTAAAGATATCTAAAAGAAGGCAACCAGTGCACACAAATTCAACATAAGTAATCTTGAGTTTAATAATACTTTCTGTTTAAGGCTAAGGCTACAAGGCCATATGTTTTCAAGTTTCAGTGGCTACAGTGCAAAGTATTATTAAAAAATACAAGATGTTCTGCACTGTGTGAAATCTCAGAGGACGTGGTCGGAAGCCAAAAGTGACACCTGTGCTGGCCAGGAGGATAGTGAGAGAGGTGAAAAAGAAGGATCACGACCAAGGCCATCCTGGTCAATCTTGGCTCTGCTGGTGGCAAAGTCTCAAGGCAGACAATCTAACGGACACTGCACACTGCTGGGTTCCACGGATGCATACCAAGGAGGGCACCACTTCTCAAGATGCTTTGGGGGTGTTTTTCAGCCAAAGGACCACAGAACCTAATCACAGTAAACGGTACCATAAAAAAGAGCAATACATGAGGATTCTCAACATCAGGCAGTCTGCAGAGAAACTTGGCCTTGGGCACAAGTGTACATTCCAGCATGACAATGACCCAAAACACACAGCAAAAGTGGTGAACAAATGGTTAGCAGACAACATTAACATTCTGGAGTGGCCCAGCCAGAGTCCAATTGAGAATCTGTGGAGGGAGCTGAAGATCAGGGCGATGGCAAGAAGACCCTCCAACCTGAAAGATTTGGGGCTCATTGCTAAAGATGAATGAGCAAAAATCCCTGTGGAGACATGCAAAACGCTGGTCTGCAATTATAGGAAGTGTGTGATTGCTGTAAAAGCCAATAAAGATGTTTCTAATAATTATTGAAAAGGGTATGAAAAATTTGGGACATGACACTTTTTGCTCAAATGTAAATAAAGGCTGAAAAAATTTTTTTATTTCAACCACATCTTATTATCTTTTGGGAGACCCCTATGTCATTTCCCATCAAAAAATAACTTGCTGGTGAATAAAAGTAACTTTAGGTAAAAATTTGCCAGGGGTATGTATAACTATGGGCTCGACTGTATATCCAATTATTATTTTGCCTCAACTATGTGAATATGAGACAATAGAAGTAAAAGAACACTACAAAAAAGGGTAAGAGTTGCCATTCTCCCTTACTCAATATTTGCACACAGTGCCTCTTCCGTAAAATGATCACAACTACTGCTAATAGTTATGATCATTCAGTGAAACAAACCCTGCTTCCTGGCACTGGCCAGCTACCTATACACGGGTAGATTGCTGTGCATTCCGTCAGCAACCATATGTTCAGCGGCCGCCCAAAAGCGGCATGGTGACGTCACCAGGCTGCTTTCGGTCGGCCGCCAAACGTACAGGAATCGCGATGTGTGTCACTCACTTATTGTTTCTGATCACCCTGTGACCGACTTGCGGTGGTATTCTGGGTGAAACCTTCAGGTGTGCGCCTCCGTTTTGCGGACGATGCGAGTGGCATGCATGTCAGTCAATCCGCAAAATCTTTCAAGGATAGATACGTTTATAGAGGCCCTTAGTCTTGTCTTTAGACTTGGCTGGAGGAATGAAGCCTAAATACTACATGCCCCAGCCCTGCATATCCTGTATTTTCCTTTTATATGTGAATGTCTTATTTCCTTACTTTTTTCTCAAAACCCATGGTCATGTCTAATGATCTGGTGTGCCTTGTGGAGAGGAAAAATCAGTAACCATGATCTGTAGTCAAAACCATATTGAAAAACTACAATATGGCGCCCTCTAGTGACCACTAGCAATATTTCAGTTAATTAACCCCCAGATGACTGAGAGCTAATTATGAAATCTCTCGTTTCTAGAGAAGTATGCCACCATCTTGCCAGCCAGGAAAGTAAAATTCAAAATGTTATATATATATATATATATATATATAATTAAAGAGTTTATCTGGTTCTTGGTTGCATCTCTAGCGAGGTCACTAGTGTGAGATTTTGAAAATGAGGGTCCTGCATCTTTTCAAGAACAAACTGTGCCCAATCAGATTCAACAGTCCTGTTCATAGAACCATCATGTTCAGCACGTCATAGATCACAATGTTAGCAACTGACACCAACACAGCATGGCTCCCACTGGCTATTAGTGCACAACTGCCGCAGACAACCAATTATTCCTGATCTGTGGTTTAGAAAATTGTCTCTAGCATCCCTTCCAGCTAGAAACGAAATTAAAACAGTGTCTTTTCTAGGTATTTACACACTTTTTTCGATTGTTTCATTTTACTGAATAACAATGATTCAACAGAATTTTCATTTCCAAGCACCAAAAGTGAAAATGTGTTTCTTTGCTGTGATATTGTTTCATGACAGAGGAAAACCTCAAAGAGAATAAAGAAACATTCTAAAGAACATCATTGGGCTCCTGGTGTGTTTAATTCTGCCTTCTTACTCCAGTGTAATTTACTAATCTCTGCACCACATCATACACAGACCTCCCTTATACCATCACCAGCATAAGAACCATAATCATCTCTACTGCAGTTTAAGTGCACCTGTGCTGGTCTATGGACTTGAAACTCTGGCGTAAGGGCCCGCATACACATTGAGATGTTGGAAAACCCCGTTTAATCTCCATTACTTTGTATGAGACAAGAATCTTCATGCAAAGTATTGGAGCTGCTGCAGCTCCTGCCTCCTTCTTGCACAGCCATCCGCTGTCATGCTTGTAGCATGTTCTGATTCACATGTGCTACAAGCTGGGGAGGACGGGTCCCCGGGGTCCCCATTGAAAAGGAATTGATGTGCCCATGTGGTGCACATTGATTTCCGTTCAATTGATCCCCAATCAATCACAGCATGATGCCGTCACCACGCTGTGATTAATCGTGGTCGATTGCACGGGAATCTACCCGTGTTTGCCTAGCTTCAGACCTCCCTTATACCATCAGCGGCATAAGAACCATAATCATCTCTACTGCAGTTTAAGTGCACTTGTGCTGGTCTATGGACTTGAAACTCTGGCCTAAGGGCCCCCATACACACTGAGATTTTCTGCTCAAAACCAATCAATTTGTTTTGTCAATCTATGCCCATCCATTCCATCGACCTAGGTCGATCAAAAAAATATCGGACAAATTTTGATTGGACGATAAGTCATCGAACATATCTCACATATTGTTTTGTTGTGCGCGACCAATTTCAGTTCAATTTAACAAGTTAGCACCCACTGTCAGACAAACTAAAATTGATCAAATATATGTTTCTCCATATGGGGGGTATTTCAGTGGCAGTACAATCAATCAGATTGGGCTAGGTCGATCAAACAAAAAATGTGAGTAACCCATGACTTAAGTAACCCATGACTTTCCTAACTGTTAATGCATTCAAAGCTCTTTAAACTTCATGAATGCTAATTGGTCAACCAACTGTTTGTTTACATTATATGGGTTGGAACGTTTCTGATACAAATAAAGTGCTTACTGTATCTGCTGTAAACTTTAAAAACACATTTTCTCTTCAATGATTCAGATTATGATGGGACTGTAGAAGAAGTAGCCCACAAATGATCTTTTACTGTTTACTTTATCTTTCTCTCCTTTTCCGCAATCTTTTTTGGCCATAACCAGTGCATTAAACCTAATTGATTCCTCCTGCTCCCCCTCTCTATTCAGTGTTAACAGTGCTTTACAGATTTTAAAAAGCTGAAACCAAGACACATTCACATTCTTATACTATTGCTTTTGAAAATATAATGACATCATTCTATCTTTGTTGCCGGGTGGATGGAGGCAGGGATGGGATTGTGTAACTAGAACAGGATTCCACAACTTTGACATTCCCTATCCTATAGTTGGACACTCAGCATCTGCCTTGAATTAGCTCATGGTCACTGCATTAGGGTGTCTTTGATTAAAACACTGGGGTGTTACTAAACCCAACTTTAAATGTAGAAAGTTAATAATCACCCTGCTATTGATAATGTACCTGGACCCCCCAATGCACCCATTCACTAGAACAATGATGTAAAACAGCAAGAAGTTCTCATTGACAACCAGCAGCCAATGGTAGCTCTGTTGTTACAGTAAATTGTTGAAACACGCAACCCTTTATCATCCTTTAAAAGAACAGCCAATGCATTTTTATATTGAGCAAATATTTATTGATAATTCCCCTATTTTTAGTAAATTCATGGTAGGTTGTGCTGTAATAGTTGCATAATATAGAGCCAGCATGAAGGATGGGCTAGGAAATCTGACTTACCGGACAAATCTTCAGGTATAGCTTATCTAAACTTTAGTGAGGGACCTATAAACATTATAGAACATTCTCAATGAGTCCATTCATGCTTGCCCAATGGAACTTTTGTATGTCTGGAACATTAGACATCTACTACCTGTGTGGCATTGGATGAAGAGTTGTATTTCTCCTGTGTGAATAGTGTAAAGCTAGGCACACACAGGTAGATCTGTAAAAGGATTTGAGTACAATCAATCAACGCGCGCGCTCACGGGGATTCATTGAAACCCCGTTCAATCTCCATTACTTTGCATGGAGACAAGAATCTTCATGCAAAGTATTGGAGCTGCTGCGGCTCCTGCCTCCTCCCTGCACAGACGTCCGCTGTCAGTGTGAAGGGGGCAGAGCCAGCACTCCTCACTCGGAAGCTGTGTGAGTGAGGCAGACTGCTTCTCCCCAGATTGCAGTGTATTCTGATTCACACGGGCTACAAGCTGGGGAGAACGGGTCCCAGGGGTCCCCATTGACGGGAATCAATGTGCCCATGTGGTTTCCTGGCCCATGTGGCTTCCATTCAATTAATCCCCGATCAATCACAGCGTGATGACATCACCACACTGTGATTGATTGGGGGTCGATTGCACGGGAATCTACCCGTGTGTGCCTAGCTTCAGGGTCCAAATACATCTTAAGATTTCCATTAGGTCTCCTTTTGTTTTACCAAAACAATGTAATATGAGGGACTAAACAATCAAGTCTACCTGTGTTTAATCGCAGAGGACCCTATACTACATAAGTGTTGGTAGATCTAAAGGATATCTGACAGAGAGGTCTAAAGGTGTATGGCCAGCTTTAGCATCCATTCCCAAAGCCTGCCGAGAGCTCTATTCTCAATAGTCACAAGCAGGAACCATTGCTGACGGAAGCATAGATGTTTATGCCACATTCCTTTTATTAACACAAAAGCTGGCCATACACCTGCAGGATTCTCTGTCAGATTTCCTTCAGATCAGATCAGATCTACCAACAACCATGTAATATGAGGACCTTTCTACACCTTCCAATCACTATGTATTGTATCAGGGAGGACACTATACTACATGGTTGTTGGTAGATCTGATCTGATCTGAAGGAAATCTGACAGAGAATCCTGCAGGTGTATGGCCAGCTAAAGATTGCTGGGTGGTTGAATCATACATGATCCACTCTCTGATGGTGAGCAAATGTAAGTAGTTTAAACCAATGGAGAATGAAGCGGCTGCATCTTGAAACCATCATCTTATGTGTATAGTTGTCTTGTTTGAGTCGGAACCAGCCAAATAGTACATACTACTTCCCTTTCAGTGGCCTGATATGCAGAACAGATGGAGATTTGACAATGAGCACTGAAAGTACCCGACCTGAACTCACAGGTCCATGCTATTCTACATAGAAGCCTGTTGACGCTGCCATCACGGAGTGCTTTGTGTTCTTTCCTTTGTAGAACAGCCTTATTACATTATCAAAATAGCTGTCTGGATGCTTCAAAGAGATTGCTAAGCCATTTTCCTACACATAAAAAGTAATACACTGTAATCATTTTGACTGTAACTACACTGCCCTAATCATTGAAATAATGGATGTGACTGAATTGAAAATCTGTATGCATATAACTTCCTCTGGTACACAGCACAGCCCCCCTTCTCTAGCTGTGTTCCCTGGTTTTACTACTCAGTACTCAGACAAAGCCTAGCAGAGATTACACAGGGAACATAAGCATACACAGGTTTTATGTAAAGCACATCAGATCAGTCATTTATACATCTGAATTTACAGATGCTCCTAATAGTGGGAAGAGTTCTGAAAAACAAATGTGTTTCCCTAAAAACAAGATGGTGAATATTAAAAGGTAAACTTTGCCGCGGTCCTAGAATGGCTTATTGCAGCATGACGATCAGAGAATCGGAGAGTAGTGATGAGCGGCATAGGCAATATTCGAATTTGCAATATTTCGCGAATAATTCTACTAATATTCGATTCTATATTCGCGATCGTGAATATTGGCAATCATGAATCTAGATTCGCAATTATAATTGCCTTGTAATTACCTTTAAAATGAACGGTCACATGTGCTATCTATTTTCGCATTGCGAATATATATTCGCAATCCATGCCCTTAAGCATCCCAATGCGAATATTCGAGATTGCGAATATCCGCCGCCATATTCGCCAATTTCTGCGAATTCTCGAATAGCCGATATTCGAAATTCGAATATTTGAGCTCAACACTATCGGAGGGCACCATTTGTGTGTGATATTTGCCAGCCGATACTTTGGATGGGGACCCTGGTCCTTATCCAAAGTAATGTGATTGGCCAGTAAAAAACAAATATGTCCATTCTGTGACTGATCACAATTTTTGGCCGATCATGGATCGGCTGATCCACATAGGCAGCTTCCATCCATGGTCTTTTTGTGGCCAAATAATTGCTGGCGCATGCCGATTGGCCACAAAATTGACCGCAGATCTATGCATGTATGAGCAGCTTTATTGCTACCATTCAGCTGAAAAAGGTTTTGGGAAAAGCAGATGTGAGCCTTGTCTGAGTACTTCCATGATGTCCTACTGATCATATTGAATTTGGATAAAGCTGGGAACACATGCATACATATGGGAAAGATCAATGGCCGCTTCGAGCTCCATGAGCGCTCACAGCCATCTATCTGGCCCATATCTAATACGACCATGCAGGGATATCGGACATGAACGTAAAATCATGGTCGGGTCCATTGCTTTGCATGAGGACCGCGGGGGTATCCATGCAAAGCATGGTCGGAGCTGGAGACACAGCAGTGCTGCTCCTTCAGCTCCTTTGATGTTGGGCAGCAGCGTAATGACGTCATCGCACTGCTGCCGGGAACCTCAGACAGCTCTTATATCGAGCCGTGTGTTCCCGACCTAAGATGTGATCTGGGTGTATTTTTTTATAATATTGACCAGCAGCGATAACCAGAGATTTAAAAAAGTTTCTATTAACATGCAAATTGTATGCAGACTGCTACTGAGCCAATCAAACGCTGCAGCTGTCAAGATCCAGTGACTCAGCTGGAATCTGCATGCAATTTGCATGCTCTTTCATCTCATTGATCCTCTAATTACCAATTAGTCTCATCTACCTTTCTACCATAAGAAACAAAGAAATCGGTCTTTTATGATCTGCTTCTAAATTTATATCAACTTTAACTTTAGATCCAACTGTATTGGCAAACAGATCACACATGACAATTGTGCCTGTGTGTATCCGGCCAAACACACTTTTTACTTGTGCAAATATCAACTGTCAGTCTTAAGCCACCCATACACGGGTAGATTCCTGGTTGATTCTCGAGTGGCCGATTGCAGCTTGATGACGCATGACCATCATGCTGCTTGCAGTCATGGGCAAAACGAACGCGAATCACGCTGTCCACAACTGACACATCTATTCAAGCTCAATGTTTTGTATGGGGATCCTGGTCCCCATACAAAGTACTCAAATCAAAGGGGGATTTACCATCTTGGTGTATCCTTGTTCGATCTGTTCCTTGCACAATTTCAACCTTTTTGGGTTGATTACTCAAGCTGGGTAGCTATCAATTCCCCAAAAATCGGTCTAAGGGGAATCAATGGCATATCTATACGTGTATGGGGGGCTTTATATAGAGAACTCTATGGTACTATCATTTACCATGTATTTGATACAAATCCAATTTCTTAAAACCATTCCTATACAGTTATGAAGTTAAAGGTGTGTACACATGCTTCAAAATCTGATCAGATGGAAAGCAAACACCTAAAAAAAACTTTAGATACTTGTAAAATCAAATGAAATCTGCTCTGTGGTGCATTATCCATCTCTATAAAGGCCCCCACACACCTTGCAATCTTACCATACAATTTCTGTACAATCAACTTTTGTTCCACCAAAACTATGTAATATGAGGATCTTTCTAAAGCTAGCCACACATGGTTCAATTTTGGTTCAATCAATGCTCGATTAGATCGAGG
>CM070033.1:50807369-50818257 GCA_036250615.1 Ptychadena robeensis | reverse complement strand
CTATCAGGGAGGACCTGGCACTACATAGTTGTTGGTAGGTCTAATGGAAATTGTATGGAGGGATCTAACTGATCTATGAACAGTTTGTATGCACTGGGGTTTGCATTTTCAATACAGTTTATTGGGAATTCAAATGCCAGCGCTTCCAAAAATGCTTACAGTGTGTACTGGCCAATGCACAGAGCATAACAGCACGTGTAGTGCTATGTAGGGAGATAGAGCACTCACTCTTCTGAATGATATCTCCAAGTCGCTGCTTTTTTATTGGTAAAGTTGGCCCTAGACGTTTAGATTTGCATCTGATTTTGCAGACGATCAACCGTCGTACGTGCACACGGTGGTCCATCTGCCGCAAAATCGGCTGCAAATCTAAAGGTATTCTTAGACAAGGCGATTCTCCCACGATAGATGAGGGATCGACTGCGGAGTGATGACATCATCCCGCTGCAACTGGTCCCTCAGCTGATTGGTGGGCACCCTTTATGTGCTGACCATTAATTACCAGCATGATGGATCCTTGTTCCATTCCTTGTTCTCACCAGGTGGGCCCACCCGATATTCAGCCAAGCGACCACCGGACATTTGGCCGAATTGGCCCAAAAATCACTGTGAAAATTGGGCTGTGTATGGCTACTGTAATGCTTACAAGCTAAATTTGTCTGTATATCATGTCCATAATTTCTTAGACCGATCCCATTACTTTGGATGGGGACCAGCTTCCGATACACAAAGGGTGCGTGCCCGATTTTCTGTACCCTTTGTCGATCTCAAAGAAAGAAGAAATCGGCCAGAAAACTAGACGTCTATGGCCGGCATTACTGAGTTTGAGATACACTTGACACCACCATTTGCCACCATCAAATATCTTCATTGTAACACATAGTACATTAATGATGAATAAAAAATAGCAGGTTAAATGAAAGCATCAATTTGATGCTTTTAAGAATATTTTTGAGAAATACATTCCAATAGTTTAAATTGAAATGAGGCTCATGCCTTGGGGTTCCCATTATCCTCTAGTGAGCGGACAGGCTGATGGCATTTCATTGTAATAACTGGCTCCATAGTACATGGGTGACAGATGTGACTGGCTTTCAGTAGCAGAACACCTAAGGACCTTGTATTTGGTGAGGTTGTGCTGAACTAGTAGAGGACATAAAAGATCACACTAGAGGATCAGTATTCCAGAATGGAAGGAAGGAGATTAAGAAGGGTCTGGGATCCCTTTGTCCTCAGCATAGAGTCAGTGATAGTTATCTGTGGTGGAGTGTGTGCAGTGTGGGGAGTCATAGCTGTGAATGGTGGCACCCCCCTAGTGTGGGGGATTGGAGGAGGGGGGTATGAAATGTGGGATACACGTGCAGCAACCTACTGTACACAGGACTAGTACAAGCTGGAGATCTGAGTCCATATTAAGAGGCAGATGGTGGGGTCTGTAGCTTGGTGCCAGGTTGAAGCCCCCTACTGGGGTTTTGTGCTCCTGGAACGAGACTGATGTCACTTCCCAGAGAGACCCTGTTAGCACAAGAATAGAAAATCCCCTAAATAGGCGGAACAGAGCATCAGGAGGGATTGCTTACTAAACGCATTCTAATGGGTAAGGGGCATTGTGCCCTATTCAGCGCCCATCATCATTTAGCCAAAGAGTTATGGCAGTGATTGGGGCTGAATAGGGGAGCAGAATGGATACATGTGGCGCTGCCTCATTATATTCATCTTAGTCCAATTCCTCTGTGGAAACTGTTCAACTTTGTTCCCCAGCGCCTGTCAGCCTGGAATAATACAGACGTCGGCGTTTCCAATGGGATAGCCAAGGAGGGCTTCATATGCCTTTCATGCAGTCTGATCTTTCCTTTCTAAATCTCCCCTTCAATCCTATTTGGGACATTTTATTCTTTCCCCGAGGCTTGGAGAAAGCCCCCTTGCCTATTGACATGCATGCTATGCCCACCTCAGACACCCAAAAAGCAAACTGATCATCGCCTCTGAATCAGGTTGGCAGAATGTTAATCCTTCTATCTTATTTATGGAGGGAATCTGTCATGATGAATATCCCTCAAACTCCCAGCCCCTGTAACTAGGCAGATGTATGGTAAAGAAATAAGTGCCCAGGGACGCACCTGTTCAGCGTCAGATGCCAGGGATGCCAATTCACCAAGCGCTTAACTTTCCTCCTTTACATGTGGACCACCCCAATACCTGGCTCTGGTCACAACCCTACACATAACAATAGAAGATACTAGTTCGTCCTTCAAGCTGTTAAATAATAAGTCTTTTTGTTGCTAGCCGCCCCGCCAAGTCGTGACACATTCATTGCTTCTCTTTCCAGGTCTGAAATGGTTAAATCCGTGCAAATGGGAAGAATGCAAGAGGCTGTTGTCAAAGGCACCTCTGTGATTGGCTGCTCCTTCAGCTCATTTGCATGTCTGAGCTTATAAAACCCCCTGAAGAGTGGCCAGACCCGCTCAGAAGTACAGACTCGGTGACAAGGAGGACTGGCACTGCCACTTTGTGCCACGCTGGTATCTGCCTGTATACATGCAGGCTCCATAGGTCTTCTCCATCACCGCTTGCTGCTTATAAGACTTTCACAATGACTTCTCTAAAGGGAAGATGTTTGCGCTGGAATTCTCCCTTTAGACTTCTCTGCCTCCTGGCACTGGTGGCATTATCTACCTGCAAGACGATGAGGTACAGGACTTACGAAGAGGATGACCCTGGCACAGTCATTGGCACTTTAGCAGACGACATGCATCTGAACCTACCTGGGGAGGGAAGTTTCCGACTGATGAAACAGTTTAATAGCTCTCTGATCCGGGTCAGAGAGAGTGATGGGCAGCTGAGTATTGGGGAACGGATAGATCGGGAGCAGATCTGCAAACAGTCCCCAAATTGTATCCTGGCTCTGGACGTGGTCAGTTTTACCAAGGAACAGTTCAAGCTGATCCATGTGGAGGTGGAGGTGAGAGATATCAATGATAACAGCCCGCATTTCCCCAGCCATGACATACCTGTGGATGTGTCGGAAAGCGCAGCTGTGGGTACCAGGATCCCTTTGGAAATAGCAATGGATGAAGATGTGGGTTCCAATTCCATCCAGAGCTTCCAAATCTCGGTCAACAGTCACTTCAGCATCGATGTCCAGACCCGAGCTGATGGGGTTAAATATGCAGACTTGGTCCTGATGAAGGAACTGGACAGGGAAAGTCAGTCTGCCTACTCCTTGGAACTGGTGGCTATGGATGGGGGGAGCCCATCCCGCTCTGGCAGTGCAATGGTTAATGTTCGTGTCTTGGACTTTAATGATAATAGCCCAGTGTTTGAGAAGAGTGCTGTCACTGTGGACTTGATGGAAGATGCTCCGACAGGATTCCTGTTACTGGACCTCAATGCTGCTGACCCTGACGAAGGTGCCAATGGAGAGATCGTCTATGGCTTCAGTCCTCAGGTGTCACAAGAGGTACGTCAGCTCTTTAAAATAGATCCCAAATCTGGGCGCCTAACACTTGAAGGTCAGGTTGACTTTGAGACTAAGCAAACCTATGAGTTTGATGTACAAGCTCAGGACTTGGGTCCGACTCCGCTGACCGCTACGTGTAAAGTCATCGTGCATGTTCTAGATGTGAATGACAATGCCCCCGCCATCACCATCACCCCCCTGACATCTATCAGTGCCGGGGTAGCCTATATCACCGAAGCAGCTGCTAAGGACAGCTTCGTAGCTCTCATCAGCACCACGGACAGGGACTCCGGAGATAACGGCCAGGTCCATTGTACTCTCTATGGACATGAACACTTCAAGTTACAGCAAGCTTATGAGGACAGCTTCATGATAGTCACCACTTCACCTCTAGATCGGGAAAAGATAGCTGAGTACAACCTAACGGTTGTCGCTGAGGATCTGGGCTCCCCTCCTTATAAAACCATTAAACAGTATACGATCAGGGTAAGCGATGAGAATGACAATGCCCCTGTGTTTGCCAAGCCAGTGTATGAAGTGTCTGTGATGGAGAATAATGCCCCCGGAGCCTATATCACTACAGTAGTGGCCAGAGACCCTGATCTTGGACATAATGGCAAAGTGATATATAGACTAGCAGACTCTGACATTATGGGTGCCCCCATCTCCACATATGTGTCCTTGGATCCGGCTACTGGGGCTATCTATGCGCTGAGAACCTTTAACTATGAGATCCTCAAACAGCTGGACCTCCGAATCCAGGCAAGTGATGGAGGCTCTCCACAGCTAACCAGTAGTGCCATCATCAAAGTCAGGATAGTAGACCAAAATGATAACGCTCCAGTTATTGTGAACCCTGTATTATCCAATGGATCAGCCGAGGTGGTCATACCAGCCAGAGCCCCTCGTGGGTATCTGGTCACTCAGATTAAAGCTAAAGATGCAGATGAAGGGGTTAATGCCGAACTGACATTTAGCCTTTCAGAAGAAGGGAGAAATCTCTTTACTATTAACAAGCTAACAGGAGAGATCTTCCTTACTGCAGATGTCAGCGATGACTTGGGGCAGGTCTTCAAGACCATCATCACAGTGACTGACAATGGTAGACCCCCCCTGGCCAACACAGCTACTGTAAGTTTTCTGGTCACCGCTGCTACCCCTCCAGTAAATCATGAAGTCATGCAGCCAAGTTCGTGGGAGGAGAAAGTTTCCCACTGGGACATTCCCTTGATTGTCATCATTGTCCTTGCTGGAAGTTGCACCTTGCTCCTGGCGGCCATCATCACTATTGCAACCACATGTAACAAACGGAGGAAGGAGAACAAGGCTGGAAACAAGACTGAAAGAGACATTTCTGAGCTGGAGAAAGCTGATCAAGACGAGGAACTAATTGAGAACCCCAAGGCTAACCTCTTTGATGCCAGACCCTTTCCCAATGCCACCCCCTTCACTGGAACAGAAGCACCAGTCACCCCAGAAGTGCCCAGCTCTGAAGAACCCTTTGGAACATGTTTGTATGACACTCAGAAGAGACTGAGGACCACCAACAACGAGGTAAGAGAATGGAGCCGGTGCCTGGCATGGCAGGGAAGTGTGGGGTGGATGGGTGAAGCAGACTTGTAATCTTATTCTCTCTCACAGAATTATGCCTCAGCTCCTGGCTTCGGGAAGGAGACAGGACCCACGGTGACTGTATGGAAGGGACATTCATTCAATACCATATCCATCCGAGAAGCAGAAAAATTCAGCGGAAAGGACAGTGGCAAAGGAGACAGTGACTTCAATGACAGTGACTCTGATATCAGTGCTGATGCTCTAAAGAAAGATCTCATCAATCATATGCAGACTGGTAAGTGTGCTTATGTTCATTACAACACTAGTCATGTTTGTAGATATGGTGCAGCAAAGTGTGACATTGCCAGCATTGTAAATCTGCCATTGTAGCTATGCTTAAGTTTAGTTCTCAAAATAAGGAACATTGACTTTTTTAACCTCTTCCACCTGTACAACCAACTAATTTGGCATTCAATGTAAGCCCATTATCCCTTTAGATGGTACCCATTAGCTATATCATTCTATATCTATATCATTCATAATACCTATCTACTAAATTATTCAACCATTTAGGGCATTATTATTTTTTGTATCTTTATGGTGTATAATAGTTCATTGTTGTGACATCAAACTTGCTATATCCATTATAGCAATATTAAAATCAGCTGATGCCGATCTACTGCGCATCATTTCTTTACCATTTTATGGCAGCCACTGCCTGGCAATCATTGGGGCACATTTCAAACATTATCCATAAATGTATTTGTTTGTTGTTAGCCAAAATACAAGGTCATATCAAGGTTGTTATAACTATAATCATTGATACATCTACTTTGTGCTACCTTTGACAATATTGTGAGTCACTGCAGTTGCATTTCTGCATTTCTTAACTATTAGTCCGAAATAATATCTACAGACCCCTGATTACATAATAGCAAACTATATATATATATATATATATATATATATATATATAGTTCACCAAATATACTTTATTACTTTTTTTGAGGTTCTGTAATGATGTTTTTATAAAGAGAGACTGTAACGTCATTTGGATCCCGAGATTGACTGTGTTGCCACCGATTGTCCGATTGTCAAGAGTCTTCCATTTCATTGATGTAATAAAATATTCATTCATTCAGATAATAGGAAAGCTATTAAATATTAATATGAATACTTTATAAATTATGCTACATTATATAGTTTTTAAATGTTTCATGTCAAATATTTGGAATGGAATTTCGTTCTCTATACTGATGACGATGGATACATTGGTCGGGCAGTGGGGAAGCACTCCTACATATATTTTATAACATAGAATAATGAGTTAAATGTCACAGATTTGTTGCAGACAATGTTTATTAATTATACTGTAGCTGCTGTCAGATTCAGTATCTTTCCTGTGTATTAATTTTATACATCGGCTGTGGAATTTTCTGAACGTTACACCTTTTCAATGCAGAAGATAACTGATTCCCCCTTGTTTCTTTTTTAGGGCTCTGGGCCTGTACAACTGAATGCAAGATCCTAGGCCATTCTGATCGCTGTTGGAGTCCTTCATGTGGAAGACCACCCAATGTTCACCCGCCAGCAGTACACACAGGGCAGCTCTCAGTCACCAGCTTTTGTAAAAGCACTTCTTTACCACGTGACCCGTTGCACAGAGATAACTATTATCAATCATCTCCAGCTCAGACACAGCTACAAAAAGCAGGGGGTCTACAGAATGTTAAAGGGCTGCCCAAAGACTATGAAAGCAGGACAATAACAATATCAAGATCGGGTAGGCTCCCTGATCTCCAGGAAATCACCATGCCAATTTTTAAGTCCCCTGGCACCACCAGATTTGTGCCACCCCATGACACTACCTGCGAACAGGATGAACTTTAGCCTAAACCAGTGGGACTCCTTTTACCGGTTTTGGAGAACCGCAATCTGTGTAAATGAGACTGCATAACTCTAAGAGTTTTAAGTTATTGACCATTGTTAAATGATATATATTCTTTATTTAGGTACAAGAAGTCTTACAGCACTTCCTTTGCCATAGTTCAGATGATGTTTATTGGATTATTTATTGCAAAGTCTTCCAATGTCACAATTATCAAATATTGTTTTTTTGAGGGATTTTGATCTCAGTACTTGAGTAACAAATATGGTCTGCTATATCTGTCATTGGTTATTTAATGAAAATGATTATACTATGGGCTCATTTAATGTGACAAGTAACTTGAGGAAATTCCCATAACCAATATTGCAAGTCAGTTGTATGTTTGAACATAAAGGTGCTCTTCCAACTAGGCACCTGGGATTAATTACTAAAGGCAAACAGCCAATCGGTTCCGATTTCCCTCTTAACCTTCCTAGATGTTTGACATCCAAGTGATGGATTTTATGGTTGGACGAATCCTTAGCAGGTTAGACACTCGGTGCCTAAATGATTTACCTGATTCTATGCTTGAAAAACCTTGAAAACCATTACTGGTGGCTCTTGAGACTCAAATCTTATATTGTTTAGTCAAGCATGCTTCCTTCTCCAGATTTCCAGGTAGGTTTTGTGTAGATTTTAAACGCTGGAAATCAACTTGATAGTCAGTAAATCTTTTACTTCCGTCCAGATGTGATTGATATTTATGACCTTTCCTGATTTTCCAATATTTAGGATGTAGCCCAGCCAATATTAAAAATTCCCTTTGGTTACCAACCAAAAATCTTTTCCATTGATTTAAAAATGTTTATTTTATAAATCTCATGTCAAATAGTTTATCCATTTTGGCATTTGCATACATTAATATATTACCTTTATTTAAATAATAACACAATTTTATTTAACCAACTTTAAATACATTGCCATCATCATGAATCATCACCACATGAAAGTATATTCTAAAAAAAATTTCATTCCCCTTTTTTTTAAACTTGCCATAGATACAAAGCATATCTTCGATATTTAAGTGTACTTGTACCTGGATAAACAGTGAACAGTGTGTGTATTTAACATACACATGCTAATGTACCCTCAATCAAACAGTGGGAGGAATCTATCAAAATGTAACTCTGGTGCAGTGCGGAAAACTAGAAATTTTTCAACATTTCAAACATTTGTAAATGTTTTTAATGGAATTCTTCAATGTAAACCCAGAGTGTGTGCAAAATCTTGATAATTTCCCCCCAATGTGCCTTAAATCAACTAATTGGTGGAATCGCATTCCTGCCAGGTCAATACCATTTGATATTTGCAAACAAATTTTGTTTGATGTCTCTGTAATTTTTATGAAATGTGCAGTATTTAATTTTTTTACTGTGTTTTGGCTCTGATCTCACACATGGCTTGCCATTTGGTAGTGATGAAACATGAATACTGTGTACTTGTAATAAGTTTGTAAATATTTGGAAAATTTGTTCTATTTTTCTATTGAAATGTTCATAAAAAAATATTGCCAAAGGAACTATGTGTATGGATACAACTTTAAACCTAAAGTCACTTGAAATGTATATGTTACAATGTACATTTTTTTTTAAATAATCATTGAACAAAAAAAAACCTGACTTGCAAAGTGTGACTTGTAGTTTATGCACCAGTGGTCCATATAAAATGTTATTGCATTTTTATTTCCGCAAATGATGTCACCATAAAACACACTAATAAAGTATTTGTGACTTCTGTGAAGTACTTCACTGAAAACTCTACTTTGCAAAACTTTGTCGAGTCAAAGTGATAAAATCCAGGAAAATGTTGGTTGAAAAACAAAATTTGAACCCAATGAACAGGGATGATGTTTTGTCATTTCTGCTAACTGTTAAAGAATGGTCCCTGAAATTTGAATACTTGGGTAAGTACCGTATTTTCCGGCGTATAAGACGACTGGGTGTATAAGACGACCCCTAACTTTTCAAGTTAAAATATAGAGTTTGGGGTATGCTCGCCATATAAGACTACCCCTTCCAATGCACACAAAATAACAATTAAAAAACATCAGATTTGCTTTCAATATGGTCATTCTTATGACATAGGAAAACTGCCTGCAAGTCACAGGAAATCCACCGGCAAATGTAATTTAACTAATATGTCACATGATACAGTAATGTGTTTGAGCTGCAATACCAGTTTCAGCCACTGGAGCCACAGCCTTTAGTGAGCACGTCGGCTTTGTCTTACACATCGAGGAGGAAGAGAGGGAAGGGGGATCAGGGGGGCGCTTCCGATGTCTGACAGGCAGGCTCCTCTGGCTCAGACGTTTCTGCACTCGGCGTATTAGACGACCCCCGACTTTTGAGAAGATTTTCCTGGGTTCAAAAGTAGTCTTATACGCCAGAAAATACAGTATTCATGTTGATCAAACTGGAATAGCTTCACTATTGTTTTCCACAGTTTGCAATTTTTACTTGTTTATACTCTCCAAAATACATTTTAAAGATTTTTTTTTGGGGGGGGGGGGTTTAGTCAGACCGCTTTTCTCGCTACGCGGAACCCCCTTTCAAACTTTTTGGGGGGAAAACTAACCCCCCCCCCTTCCGCTCAACAAGTTTTCTGATAGCACCAGACACCGCCCCTTCCCCAACAACTTGGGCCCCGCTTGCAAAAATTTTGCATAGGGCACCCTCAATGCTAGACATGGCCCTGGGTACAGGTAAGCCACCTGTAACCTTCCATTTTGAATTGGCCACACCTAAATGTTTTCAACAGCAAGTGTTAGACAACATAGCAATGAGAAACCATAAGAATACCTGCCCAGCAGACAAACAGAATCCATAAACGCATTGTAACCAGATACCCTACCATCCCATTCAATATATATTTTATTAGACCTTAAACAGCCATATACAGCAAATGGATACGGTTATATAGACCAGCGACCCAGTAGCTTGTTGGACTGCTCATTCCAAAACCATTAGCATTTTTCTTAATTTAACCCACCCAAGAGCATTTGTAAGGTCAAGTATCAATGTTAGTCAAAAAGACATGGCTTAAAATGGTTGTTCATCCCGATGATTACTGGGGTTCAGTGATCACTTGAGCTCTTCCACATCAAACCACTATGAAGCTGGCTTTTTGCTCAGGCTTTTTGCTCAGAAGCACAATAATAAGCACAGTAACTTTTAATGAAAAAACTGAAATCAATATTTGGTGAGGTATCCTTAAACTTTAACTGTAAGGGAGAGTACCAGACCTGGACAGGAATATTTTCATCCCACATAGTCACTAAAACAAAGGCCTACAACAAAATATGAACCCATATATAAGCGAAATTGAAAGGACCAATTCTGCAGAAAGTATGGGATTGCTGGCTGTATGTAGATCTCGATCCCCTACATCATTGGATAAAAATATTTGCCTAATCTTTAATAGAGCATTTTTATTATATCACCTTCACTGATTTAATCTTAATGGTGATTTATATTCTCAGCTACCATGTAACACATGCACCTATAGCCAAATACATTTTTCAATGTAAAAAAAAAAATTAGTTTATGAATTATTTGTTGGCCTTGGGTCCCTTGAAAATGTTATTTATAAATCATCTATGAGAAATGTTTACCAATCTAAGTGTATGCAGATGTTCTATTAATAATTTTTAGATTCTCCAATCCAAGTGTCGCAGTGAGCGAATTGTTATTCAATTTAGTTTAGTTTGTTTTGCTGTACTCTACACCTATCTTTTACAGATAGACCAGATTGAAAACTTACTTATACCCACCTTCTGTATGTCATGTACATTATAAGGACAATCTGTGAAAAACCTTACCTGTAATGAGTACATTTTGTCCTATGTCGCTCCTCCTCTCCCCTCCCCTAATGATATCGAGCTGCAGTGGGGAGAGGCTTCCTTCTAGCAACCCTCCCATGAATGTCATGGCTATTCAATTTTCGTCTGA
>CM070033.1:50769460-50789005 GCA_036250615.1 Ptychadena robeensis | reverse complement strand
TCCCAAAAATTCGCAGCATGCCGCGAATACGAATGTTGCCTATGCCGCTCATCACTAATGCTCTATAGGGTTTAGGTTTGGAGACATTTTTGGTCAGTCCAGCACCTTGATCTATACACAAAAAAAACAATAAAGGTGCCTATACACATGTCATTTTTTTTCTAAAATCGTCAAAAAGCGATCGATTTTCTGCTTGGTTGAATTTGTAATTAGTTCGATTGAGGTAAAAGTAATCGATATTGGACTGAAACTTGATCAGAACTGTATCGGACATGTTTATAAATTTTAATCGATTGCACTGTAATCGAGACATGAATTTTACCAACCGATCGAGGAAGCATTCAAGGCATGCCTACAATTACAGCACGTCCACTCGAATTCGATAATTAACAGAGATCGATTGATTACCCATCATGTTGGACATTTATAAAAAGATCGAGGTTCAACAAATCTTTACCTGTATGGCCAGCTTAAGGGCTTGTCTCCACAGGCCAAGTGGGCCATGCGGCGGCCACTCCCATTCATTTTAATGGTCTTGTCCCCACTTGCTCCTGACCGCAGCTGTGGTTGCTTTTTGAAAACGCGGGCACACGTGTTTTGGCCACGAACGCTTGTGAACCGCGGCCAGCTTTACCAGTGTAGACAAGCCCTAAAAGTTTTTAAATTCCCCCCAGCTATGGTTGCCTACATATAATTTTAATAAAAGGTCTAATTTTACTATTTATTTACCATTTCACTACCATTACAACCTTTCAGATTTATAACTTCATAAGTATAATTTTTATTAAGTGCTGTTCTACTTACTGCAGTGTTATTTATCTTTACAAATGAAGACTATTACTTTGGTCTGCAACACAATGCCAGCCTTTGGACTCCTGTTTCTTGTTTGTCAGAATTTCAGAGCCATGTTTTATAAATGGATCTCACTATTAGGAAGATTATATGTGTACATCACAAAGTATTTATTCTTCCCCGGTTTGCCTTCTGAAGTGAAGGACAAAATGAAAGGCAGAGTTATTATCAATTATCATGGCTGTAAAAAGCACACCGGCCCTTTCTGCAAACGCACATCTTCTAGAAATTAGTTCAGGATTTTAAGTTCATATTTCCTTGACTTTGATCTGTACAGCCACATATCTAATACCTACGGATATGCTGAACATAGGATTTCATAAAGAAGTGCTGGTTTGGCTGATAAAGCCTTGTAGCGCGTAGAAAATGTCAGAGAGTAATGATAAAGTCCTTGTCATAGGAACTATCTACATTGAACGAACCAAAACTGAAAAACCGAATAAGTGACAAGTGAGTTTCAGACTTTGAAATGTCTGTAGAAGCATACAAATGTGAATACTGTGTGTACCAACAATATCATAATGCGGGAAAAGAAGCACAAACCAAGTGAATGAATTGAACATGTCATTGCTGTAATAACTCATTAACTTTGTGCATTTTAATTCAAATCAATAGAGCCAAAAAATGCATGGCAAATAGTACAAAAAAAACATAATAAAGCCATCATAGTCCAGTATCAGAAGTAAAATAACAGAATACATTTTAGAGTCTCTACCATGAAATATTACATTGGGTTAAAAAAATCTTTCCAGAATTTATATATATAATAAAACATTTACTTATCTTTAAACTCATGGAAAAGCTCTACACAATGCTTAAAAGATACTAGCTGCAGCTCCTGGAACCATATGAGAGATTCAATATTTACCTGCCAATCTTCCAGGGGTTATGTCAAGTGGCCACAAGAAGGCGCCATATAATGCTTTTAATAGGGAAACATATCTCTGCAGTTGTCATTCCTTTTTTAATGGGTTTCTCCTCTGCCTAAACATAATGTAATCCAAGAGGAGAAACTAAGTGGGAAAATGTACTTATTGCAGGTTTGTCTGTGAAGGTTCTCATTCATCCAGGTCATTGTATATCTGTAGTGTTTAATTCAAATCCACTGGACTTGCTGTGTTTACTTCTTCAAAAAATAAATGCCGCAAGTCCAGTTGAATTAAACACTACAGATATACTTACTACAGGGATTTTTTTTTTTTACAGATTGTCCCTATCATGGGGTTCGGCTTTGATGGAAATTAAGTAGAAAAGGTATAGGTCTGAGTATAGGTCTACTTTACTTAAAAAATCCTAATAATTTTTCTTTCCAAAGCCCCCCATACACCTTAAGATCGATCCATACAATTTCCATTAAATCTACCAACAACTATGTAGTGCCGGACCCTCCCTGATAGAATACATAGTGACTGGAAGGTTTAGAAAGCTCCTCATATTACATGGTTTTGGTAGAACAAAATTTGATTGTACAAGTAGGCTTGGTTTCCTCTACTTTTTTTAGCCTTTAGGCTTGGGTTCCTCTACTTTTTTTCCCATGTTCTTCTGGCACCAACCATAGTTGAGATTAGGCATCAAACAATTGTTAAAATGACTAGTGTTATTAATCCCAAAATTGCAGATTACCAGTCCTCAGATGTTGCATTTTTCAATTTCTACCTTATGATAATGAATAATTATCATAATAACGAACCTGTTGCTGCAGAAAGTCTAGAGATAGATGGCATAATATACCTAGAACAGTCATACTCATATGTTTATAGGGGATTTCTGAAAAAAGCTTTACTCCCCTGCTGTTAATGCCGATACCAGGCCATCCAGTGCTGACTTGTCAGTATAGCACTGGACTGCCTGGTGCCGACCAATGGAGAACCTACCGATCTGCACTGCCCTGGTGGCTCTGATCTACTGAAGAGGTTTCTTCATGGGTGGCAAGGCCTTCAATGCAGTGACGTGATGATGTCACATTGGGGCAGCAGCGAAAGATTTTCTACGAAAACAGTTTTCTATGGAGGAAACTGTTTTTAGTGTGATTCCCCAGGTGTGTCCCTTTAAAGTTAACCCTTTCTCCCCTGGTGTAATGTCACCAGGTCCACCATTCCAGGTGAGAGAGGATGCCAAAGGGAATTGTACTAGATAACTGTATCTGATACAATTCAAAGTAAAAAAAAAACACAAAACACATTTCCAATTGAATTACAGGTTTTATTATAAACAAAAACAAATATAAATACATATTGTTTTGAAAAAAGTGATGTCTATTGCTAGAGAGAGAGAGACAGTGAAGACAGGCACAGATAAGCAGAGAGAAAGACTCTGGCCTGTAGAGGAGAGAGTGTGCAGGTGGCTCAAGGCAGAACAGCTTGCAGAGTGCTGGGAAACCCCTGTTCTAGGTGAGAGCCAACGCATTGCCTAAGTTGCATCTGCCCACTGATATCATGGTGTGGACCAGCCCCTGGTTACTGGTGAGGTGTGCAGAGCAAGATCGAGACCCCAGATGTGCTCCTTTGGAAACGTGAATCCTCTGCACCAAAGACTCTTACCAACTGAAGCAGCAAGGTAAACATTTGTTACTTGTTTACGGACTGGCTCCGGCCTAGTCAAGTTACCAGTTTGCTACTGTTTCTATAAAAGTTCAACTGTTAAATCAACACTGGTGTTTGAGTCCTAATTCACTACCCCTGGTCCTGCTTTGGTACAAATATTCACAACCATCAGACTTCTGACAATGACAGAGAATACGTAATATTATGTGACATGTAAATTCTCCGTTTCAACTGTACCCAAAGATTGTTTATCATAAAAGTATGATTGGCTTACAATCTACGTTTTTCATATAACACTGTAATAACATGGTTTAAGGTATCTTTACAAGATCCTTTCACTTTAAATAACAAGCATACTATTTTCTTTATATTTTAAGGTTTTCTTTAATAGTTCAACTCTTCTATATTATATATGTATTTCTGCTTTAAAAATTCAATTTATATAACCAAAATATATTGCCCCATTATGTCAACATCGAATAATATCTTGCAATTTACTGTATGCAGAGAGGGAGAATCAGACAGGAGAAGCCTAGTGAGTTTACCATAAAATTGGATCAGTTACCTATTACACACCAATGCGAAAGCACATGGATCACTTATAAAATACTTTATAGAGCATCATTACAAGTGTTGTAAACATTGCATTCCATCTCCCGTTCCTAGAGATTCAAAGCATCCTTTCTGCTTAGCACATAAAACACCTTCAGAGATTTTCATGCAGAATTTGCTCCAGTTGGCTGCCTTTATATCAAGAATAATAGCTTCCTAGTCTGAATGTACCAGTTTGGGAGAACATTAAGTGGAAATCATTAATTCCCAAGGATTTCAGAAGAATAGCCCAAGAGTACACATGCAACATTCAAACTGCAGCAACTCAGATCAGAAAATAAAAAAGCACAACACAGAAACACCGAGGGAGCAACAACTTCTCAGTAGAAGAACAAGTACATTCAGGGTAATAAATCCTATATTCATTAAATCTGCACCAAGTATGCAACACACACTTCTGTGCCGGATCATAATGTGTGAGGGAGAGTCTGCTTAGATACTGCTAAACATAAACACGATAATGTTTCTCTGCTGGCTACTGCTTGAACATCACATTAATGTTCTACTCAATTAAGAGATAGAATGCCAAGGGGCACGAGGGTTAAAGGAAACACAGTTTGGTCCTTGGTGGTACAAAATAAAATGCAGCATATTGGATGTTTCAAATTAAATAATTCCCACCGATCAGGATTTTAATTATTTCATTAACTGAATGGAGTTTTTATATTCTGTTCAGCCATCTTTTGAAACTTAAAGGTCAGGCTCATGCTGCGGGTGAGGGCAGTTGGTTTTTACTCTCCCCTTCCAGTAAATTCATGCTGGCTTATTTATTTGTATATTTGTATCTGTGTGAATTCTCATGTGCCAAGTATTGTAGAGGCCATGGTCACAGCCGAGATGAAGTTTCTGCATCCAAGGAACCTTTGTCAAGTTTTGGCGTATATTTCTCTAGCCTACAGGGTATGAAAAAGGTACAGTAATAAAACAAAGTATAGGCCAGACACCTACCTACTGGGTGGTTTGATTGTGTGACATTACATGAGAAAGCAATGGGGACACACAGAGTGACTCTATGATACAACTTTATATTTCTAAGACATGCAGGGCATCAAAGTGGGGATTAGGTCCTTTTTAACTTCCTTCTCAGGCTGGGTCACTCTGAAGTCACCTCTCTGTCACTTTACTTCTTAAGTTTAACATGCCCTCCTCAACCCCATTGGGCAACAGACTAAAGCAGGAAACACATCTATCTGGCCCATATCTAATGTTTTCGATTGGGGCCAATCAATCGATATCGGACATGACCGTAAATCGCAGACGATTTCCATTGCATTGCATGGAGACTGCGGGATCACCAAGCAAAGCATCGACAGAAAGCTGGAGACAGAAGTGCTGTGTCTCCAGCATCTCCGATATCGGGCAGCAGTGCTATGATGTCATCGCACTGCTGCTGGGAACCTCGGACAGCTCCTATATCGAGCTGTGTGTTCCCAGCTTTACAGTCCCAGGGCCCATCAATTACCTTCCATCCTAGCTTGGTAAAGGGGTTCTCTCTCACATGCTGTTGCTGGCTATTTAATCCTGTAAACAAGCCTGTCTGTCTACACATAGAACAGTAATCTGCCTCTCAGACATTCCAATATTGAAGAACTTTCCTCACTCAAGCAACACATCCCCCTTAGGCTGGTTCATACAGTTAACTCTTTACTGTACAGTACACATCACAGTAATACACAACCATATACTGTATTATAAAACACTTCCAAATCAAGGAGGTACTATTCTTACAGGGAAACCAATTTCCACCAACAGTTCCACCCCACGTCATAGTCTTTCTGTATAATAGCAAGTATATACTGAAACATATGGTTCAAAGTCTACATTGAGGTGCCAACCCACATAGCATAACTATATCAGGGTGAGTAAGTACGTTTTTCTGAGTTGAGAACCATCTGCTTAATCAGCATATTAGTTAGTACTTCTCTAGCTGGCTGCTCCAGTCAACTCATCCTGAGTAGACTGAGAAGCATTGGTTAACTGATCATAATAATTATGTTCTCCACCATGTGATTTCAGGAGAACTTACTATCCCAACTGTGTAATTAGCATGTCAATAAGAAAAATCTGTCTAATTCAGTATTTTAAGTGACAGGCTTTTCTTACACATGGTAGTAATCGTATTGGCTTTTGGATGCCTACAGTTTTTTTCCTGCCCATGGGACATTTTCAGAATATAACTTACAGGGGTGACACTTAAAAAGCACCCACAGCAGGAGAAATTCCCCAGTTGTCTGCATAGTTTTTGCCAATTCTTCACAAACAGGTATTAAGGATGACCAGGCTGGATTCATTTTAGATAAACTGCCATCAGTAGAATTCATCATAAATAAACTACATATACTGTATCTTGCTAAGTGTGGTTTACAACAAACACTTCAAATAGCAAATTTTCACATTAAAGTCTTCTAAAACCATCGACATTACATCCCAACCTCCACTTAATATCTGGAGACATAGTATAGTAAGGTAAATGCAAGTTAGAGCACTTTTGTTACAAAATCTGCAGACAATGTTAGTGGTTTACCTATTTACCAGATCACTATGGCTCCAATCCATTACAAATTACACATGTAAACAAAACATTAATGCCCTATTCTAACCTTAACACCAACCCAAACCCAAGAACTCTCAAAACTGTTGATATATTCTCATAAGAGTCCTGCTTGTCGTGTCTTGGGGACATATTGATGGCCACCATAATAATACACTCAGAAAAAGATCTACAAAGCCATGAATTAAAAAATATCTCCACTTAATTAAGGACTGCACATAATACAAGTAGACAAGTAGTACAGTAGTGACTGTCCACTATGCTAAGTAATTGTTCAGTAAAGAACTATAATAAAACTATGTTCACATCCATTGTTAAGGTTTTTTTTAGCAAACAATAGCAAAGAACATCTAGAGCACTATGAACACTTGTTGGGGTTACTTTCAATAATCCTTAGTAGTGTTGATCGTGAATATTGTAATTGCTCATTTTTATTGCACAAATCAACACTTTGAGAATTCGCGAAATACTCAAATATAATGCTATATCTTTATCATTGTAAATGTCCAAGATTTGTTACATCGATACCCGTAATTTCCATGCAATTTCGTTACACAATATGCGCATGTACAAGAGCCGATTTGTGCAACGAAGGTAAAATTTTCTCGAATTTACAAATTGATTGCAAATATTCAATAGGCGATATTTTAGCAAATATGAATATTGCCTATGCTGCTTATCACTAGTTCTTAGTAGGCCTCCAATCATCCAGTGGTATCTCTCATTTCATGTCTCAGTGCATCTGGCTATGAATTGCATTTCCCATGATAATCTGAGTCCTCTATGTTGTCATATAAGGGGGACATGCTTCACTCTGTACAGTCCTGCTGAGGATACCAATGGTAGATAGACTGGGTGACATCAAACAGAACATATTGCAATGATAGAGTAGAAATTTCAGAAAGTAGCTGAAAATAGAAGCAGCATTGCTTAATTTGTATCACTGCTGCCCTCTGGTGAGCAGCCATTGCCCAGGAGGTTAATTACAATTGTATTACCCTATATACACAAGTATAATTATCCAAATACAGGCCAAGGTATCTTATTAAAAAAAAAGTCTGGAAAACATACTCAAGTATGAGCCTAGGATGGGAAATGCAGTAAGGCACAGAAACACAAAGCAAATGTGATTTTGTTTTGGGATGTCTTTACCCTCAACTTAGTATCATAGCCAATGCTGGAGATGTAGATAAGGGTTGTAAGAACATCGTAAAGACATTGTTCTATTAATCTAAATTAAGTTTACAGTTAAGTCAATTTAAAACATGTTGTCTTGAATTTGCACCTTATTTATGCAAATACTGCATGTGCTAGAGCAAGGTGTTTTTTTGTTTTTTTTCAAATATTCCTTTCATCCCTCTCTACATCTGTAGCATTTTGGTAATAATACCATGTTTAGGGGCTTTGCAATTTACTCACAAGGCCACTCCTTTTGTTTTACCAAAACTATGTAATATGAGGGACCTTCTAAACCATCAAGTCTACCTGTGTTCCATCGCAGAGGACCCGGCACTACATAGCTGTTGGTAGATCTAAAGGATATCTGACAGAGAGATCTAAAGATGTATGGCTAGCTTAAGATGAATCACGTTTTGGGTGCTGAAAAATTCGGCTTATACTTAAATGTTTGCTGTACAATATTATTATTATTTATGCTTGTAGATACAGTTTATATTTTTTTTTATTCTTACATATATTTATTGAAATAAATACAGATTCACAATTACCATGTGACACTGTGCAAAATGAACAGCCCCCACTCCTTCTTTTAGTAAATGAACGCCATATGGTTTGAGAATATGTATAAGTATGTATCAGGACAGAAATATGTTTCATCCTCTCCATTGCTTTGTGCTGCGACTTCTGACTCATGCCTTGTTTTTCTGAATGTTATTTAAGCATATCTTGTACCATTAAAGGAATACTTCAATCGGTTTTTTTTCCCAAGCACTTTTTAAACAATCATGACTAAGATAAAAGGTTTTTGGCACAACCATTAGAAATGAACATATTGTAATTACAGTAGATGAAAAAATGAATAAAGCGGCATATTTTCAGTAACACATTCTCTATATTGAAATGTCCTCTTTGCCGCAAAGAAGAGTAAAGTTATGATGTTGTAAAATAAAGTAGAATAAAGTTTAAAACAGCGCTTGCATTGTACAATATATGTATTTCAATCTACTAATGCTCCGGTGTTATGTTAACCGAGTTAAGGGAAAATGGATTCTTTCCAGATGATGGTACGTTTTTATTGGACCAACATAAAAATGATTATAAAGCAGTAAAATTAAATGTCAGATTTTAATGTTCATTTAATTAAGCTAGTGTACAATAACATTATAGAAACATCTAGGTGTAATTTTTATTTTGGCTCATTGCATTATATCTTAACCTGTAAGAAGCTGATTAAAAATATTATTAGTGTTAATTATTTCATTTTTGACAGGTTAATGCAGGTAATAAAAGTATCAGTTTTTGTAGCATGTGAGATATGTTGCCATTTCAGTATATTCCTCAGTATTAATGTTAACTCATATTAACAAGTACATGATTGAAAAGGCCTATTGAAAGACATAATGGAATATTTATTTTCTTATGCTCAGCTTAAGGCTACAGGGGAGATTTTATTTCTCAGACACTGAAAAAAAAATCACCTTGGGATATAATCTCAATTAAGTATTACTGCTGGAGATTTTAGGTGAGTGTTGAGTGATTAATCTCACAAAATTATTTATATGTTCGGAACAAGTGTTTAAAGAACTTGAAATGGAGCCCTCTCTGACCTCTGTAGCTGCAGGCACTGAGGAGAAATTAATCTTCACAGTTTACAACAAAGCAGAGCACATCAATCAGTGAGCTTCTCTTAGATATAACTGGGAAATCTACTTTACATGGTGTGACAGACTGGTCATCTGTCACTTTGTGGATGGACCTTTATGTGGTGTCCTGGAAGGAGTCCGGGATTAATTTGCCCAGCACGGTTTGGTTGCTGAGTGTTTTGTTTTTGTTTTCTTAAATGGGCTTCCGGACTCTGGGATAGAGAGGATGGCATTGGGTGGGCCTCTCTATTCCAGCAGGTACACTGTAAGGGTTAACACCTGGGTTGCAGGTGATTGGAGCTAGGTGTGACTCCATATAGCTGCAAAGTCCTGTGTGTTAGTTGTCCTGCTAAAAGTTGGAGACAGGGGGCAAACAGGGAGTGTGGGGCCCAGTCCTGTGGCTACTAGGGCAGTTAATACAGGGGGCTCACAAAGAGTGTGAGACCCAGGCCTGTAACTGCTAAGAAGCTCGACTGAGGACAAATGTTGGGCGTTTTCCAAGCCAGGAGGATTGGCATTTTTGAGGTTTTTTTGTTTGGATGTCTGTTAACCCCTGCGAGGGTGAGTTTTGGACAATAAATAAGGGCAGGAGCCCTAAAGAGATACTTTTATCCCCCACAATGGGTAAACTTTTCTAAGGATTTTTTACATAAGGGTATAGAACCCCCAGCAATCCAAAAAAAATATCCAATTGTATTTAAAGCCTTATAGAGTTCAGGGTAGGCAATCTATTGGTACAATCACATTGTCAGTAAAACATGTATAACTTTATTTATTTAATTTTTGTTTCTGTTTTTATAGCTATTGATACTTACCTTGAATATTTTTCATCCATTGTACTATTATTTTACTGTTCAGTAAATGTGCCAACGGAATGTGAAAAGCTTTGGAATTCGTTCGAATAGGTTATTATTAAGGACTCTATCTAAAGGACTAAAGATAAAGTTTTAGTTTTTTTATTTTTCCAAAATGACTTTAATGAAAGGTTCTGAGACAAAACATCACGTTTGCATAGTACATGAAATCAAATGAGAATGACAGATACATTTTAAAGTTATTTTAACACAATGACTCCGTCTGCATGCATTGGACATTCCAATATTTATATATACCACATGTATTACTTTATTCTCTTAAATCTAAAGTTTAATCATCTATTAATTGCCTTTAAATGTTCTTCTTTCACTCCTTCATTACCATGCGAATAAATGTTTTTAATAAAAGTTTTTCATTTTCATTACAAGATTATTGTAGAAAATGCTTTTCTGGGTGGATGTCAGTATCATGTTCAGGGGCTTTGCAATCAGATCACAAAGTCAGCTAGTCAAAAAATTCCACCATCTCTTCACTCGATTAAACAGAAATTGCTAAATAAAATATAACAGGTGTCAACATGTTTCACTCCAAAATTTGGGCTTCCTCAGGACAAATATTGCACCAGTGGTAAAAAAAAATCCTGAAGCATGATGACACCCATACAGGATCCACTCAGGACAGGAACCAGACATCCAGTTTAACTGATGAGCTCAAATGTAAATAAAAGAAAGAATTTTTTTTTTCTGCAAAAATGCATCTTGTACATCGTCTTATTATCTTTTAGGAGACACCTATGCAATTTTCCTTCAGAAAGTAACTTGCTGGTTGAATAAAATTAACTTTAAGTAAAAATTTGCCAGGGGTATGAAAAATAATGGGCTAGACTGTAGTTATTTGCTGATCAATGGTAATAAGGGGATGTCCCCGATGAAGAAAGAAGAGGGGAGATGCAGACTCCAAGGTTCCACTTCTAACCCAAAGACACCATCAGGATAATTGCAGAAGGCTGGTAGTAGCGTAGTAGGGATGCCTCATTGATAAAAGGAGGGGGCCAGAAACACTAATGTTGGGAATGAGATATATAAGGTCACAAAGAAGGAACATAATCTGACTATAATATCATGGATCTGCTACAAAATAAGTTATTGAGTAACAGCAAGCTCTCTTGAAAGCACTGTCCTGCAAGAGAGTGTGTAAAGAAGAACATGATCAATAGGATTAGCTGATCTTCCATGATCTTCCAGTTCCTGGTGTAGAAAAAGACAGGATCAACCAATCAAACCAATTTTTTATAACTAATTAATTCATTCATCATGTTCTTTAGGTTCTCTTTCCTTGGATCTGCCAACCCTTACTTGTAGTTATAACCTGCAATATTGTCAGCCACTACTAGAGGGAGATTTGCTGTAGCTGAAACTGCAATACTACTGTTCTCCACTGGAGGTAAGATATCTTAGAATATGGTCAATAAGAGTTTTTTCGTTTTTTTGTCTGAGAAACTAACTCCTTGCAAAAAGTAAAAGTAAAACAAAACAATATTTTACTCTATGTTACTGACAACAACTATATAAAGATTTATATAAAAATTTTTGGCCCTGTATTGAATTATTCAACAGCATGCCTATCAGATAAGGATAGCTTTACAGAATCCTATTGTTTCTTAAGTTATATAAAGCACTTTTCTTCATGCCTGTCAAGTTTTCCCTTATTTATTAAGGGAAAGGTTACAGGAAGTGATGTCAACTCCGTCTCAACACTTTCATGTTCCAAATGCCGGAGTGCCACTACCACATTCCAAATTGGGAGATTTACTGTCCCTTCCCTGCCATTTACTAGCTGGCTAACTTAAGAGGAATAGAGTGCTACTCTGCCTCATAACTTCCCACCCCGCATATCATCTGCAAAAGTTGGGTGGGAACTTAGGAGAGAGAAAAACACCCCCTTCCAAGTTACCCTGATATCAAAATCCCGGTTTTACTGAAATCAGGAGTCGGCCAAGAAAGTCACATAGAATTTTTTTACTTACCCTGTCACAACAGGAGAGTTGAAAGGTATGCTCCTTAACTACAGTCATTCTTCACATATCCAGCCTCCCTCAGATGAATAAGCTCCAGGAAAAATGGTGCTTGTGTAAATAACAATAACATATTAAATATAATATAATAGTATTATGTTGAGACTTACATTTGACAAATTGCATTTTATAAATTTTTGTACCTTTTCTGACTTCCATAAATCAAATAAAAAAAACTGCAGTCTCTTCATAGCCCGGGGACCCGTCTGTTTTAGCAAAGGTTTTACAAAATCTGCATTCCAGTTGCCCAAAACATGAACCAAGCTGTTTAGCGTTCATGGATCCTCCGTTGCCATGACCCTCCCCTCATCTGTACTGACAGATTTTTCAAGGCAATTGGAAGTTTTTCTATACTTGCCAGAACTTGAGGTCAATGTGAAAAAAACCCAAATACAAATATTATTTTACCAGGGTAAACCTCACCAACGTGCTATTTTATAAAGTTTAAACTCTACGCTACTAATTCACAGTTTACTTGTTAGGTCATTGTATCATTGCACATCCTGATAAAGGTGTTAGGTTTCATAAAAGTATGTGTTGTTTCTCTCTTATAAATTAAACGCTTTTATTTGAAACATAGTTCTAAAATTCAGTTTCTCTGCAAAAAAATTAAACAATGTAGGTTTTCACAGAAAGAGAGAAACCTTTAAAAAGTTAACTTAATAATGTAAATATAATGTACTTAATGTGATTTTGGCCTTTTCCCATTTATTCATCTGGTGAAGAAACCAATAATACACATCAAAACAATACAATGGCTACCCTTGCAAAACCACTGTAAACCTATTTAGAGGGTAATGTTAGATGGGCTTATAATAATAATAATACTTTTAGGGGGGTGGGTATAGACAACACCGTAAAGACATTCATATAGGTGGTTCACAGGGTACACCATCACTGGGACGTAAATTCACTAGATTTAATTTTAGTTCTTTATACCGTGCACACTATATACACACACACATAGCATCGCACTGTGATGTATTGCTTGTCCAACACTAGATGAAGAGGCATCACCCAAACATGCTACATTGCTTAGGATACATGGTCGATAATTTATTTTTATTTTTATTTATTTTTTTTTGTAGTCATTGTCATTGTAGTGGGATATGGGTGGAGGGTGGGCGGGAATATTGTGTCAGTTTTTGGACATTTGGGGCTGGATATTGTAGTGTTAATGGGGCATCATTCGGTTTTCAGGTAGCCATGACTATGCTGGCTGTGGAAGGTTGGATGTGGGTTTGCCTTGCCCGGTCTGTCCCCTGTTATTCCCTATGCTTTTTGGCGTGGGGCCGGGGTGTGTTGGGGGGACGCCTGCCGGGCCTGGCCTCTATGCCTTCGGTCATTTTGTGGGGAGCTGTGATACAAGCCATGTCAATGATTTTTTGCTACTTAGCAACTTCTGAGTATATAGTCCTTACCCTAACCCTTGATTGCATTGGATGATCTACAATTGATTTTTTAGATAACATTAGAGAAATTGCCGGCTAGAATTCTCCAGAGGAAGCAAATTTTGCGAAACGCATCAAGACACTTTCTGGCAACAAATATTGTATTACAATGACAAAATCTATGTACATAAACTATGTGGTTGACTGAAAAAATTATGCATCATATAATTATGCTGTGTGATTTTAATAAAATCATTTTTATATGTATCTGTGTAAAATCGTGCCCTAAAAGTTCCAGAGTGGAATCTCCATTCTCTCTTTGTTTTGTTTTTGTTTTTGCTTATAATAATAATACATAATAATGGGGAGCAATCACTCTTTTCTGGGGACTGCACGTCCCAAGTAGCTTGCTGCACACGCATGCGCAAAACATTGATTCGGGGATCCCCACACAACACAGAAAGTTCCTGGTGCACATATTTTAGCTGATATTTAAACAAGAATGAAAGGGGAAATCGAAAGGGGGGTGTTAGAGATTAGATGGTCCATCGAAGTTTTGGGATGCAAACTGTAAATTTTTGGGGACCAAGGTTATTCATACAGTATTTGTCTAGAGAGCTCAGTTTAGCAGTTATTTTTACTTTAGTTCGACTTCAATAAAAAATAAATTATACAAGTTAATTCTCTATACAGAGCTGTATGAATTTATATGGTTGTACATTTTCAAAAGACTTATTTTGTGTAGGAATACCTAAGGAGAGGAACTTTGAAACATTAGCACCATTAGGAGCGTGCCAGTGTGGTCACATCATGTCCAAACTCAGCTCCTCTATGGCCAGGTTTAGTTTTTTAATTTAATTCTTCAATAAAGTCAAAGAGAACTACCATGTTGTTTCAGTGCATAGTATCCAACAGATAAAAAAAATTGGCTTACCTGAATATTTTAAATATTAGAAATTTTAGAATTTTAACTGAACTCAATAGTTCTCTATCAGAGCTAATCAGCGGAGAACTTCTTGAGGTATTCCCAGGTGGAAATCAAATATCAACCTCCACAGTGTTAGCAAGTAACCCATGAAAATGCCCTCATTATTATGCACATTGTAGAACAGTGTTGCCTGCAGGTATAATTCCTCTGTAAATTAGCTTTCTGACCATATCCTTCTTATATTTACCAAGAATCAATGGATTAGTTAAGCTGACAGCAGTAGAACAACTCTCCATAAAGGAATTGTGCGAAAGGACATGGTAAAACAATGCTAAAACCTTGGAATGCATTACATAAAGATCTATAAATATGATTCCATGTGTCAAAACAAGTAGAAAAACAAGGTTGTATTATGCATTATTGACATCCAATCTAAATCTTATATTCAGCAATAAAGCAAAAGAATATAGATTTGTTAGGAGAGTACATGATACACCTATGCAGAAGACTGCTTATTTAAAATAAAGTGTTTCCACAATTGATTACGGTGTATACTTACTAAATGGAAGCATTTTAGCAAATGTATATTGTAAGCATTTTAAAAGCTGACACTGCTTTACAGATACAAATAATAAAAAATCCTCTTCCTTTTCTCTAGCTAACCAAAAAATATATCTATAGTACTAGGACAGCTATGAGCAAACTTAGGCCCAGGGGCCAAAACAGGCCCTTTAGTCTTTTAATTTGGCCCTTTGTCACCTTGGTGTAAGGATGCTCTGGCTCCCATCCGCTCATTCCCTGGAATATAGATAATGCCTAGAGAATGATCCTAAGTTTGCCTGCAATCTAATATTTATGTTTACTATCAAAAGCCTGTGGTTTTGCACTCGAAATAAAAAAACAGACATTCATTACACAGACACAATACTCACCTGTCAGCAGTTCAGATGCTGAGAAATGCACACAAAAAAACCCACACTATACTGACTTCACTGCTGCAGATGTCATGCTAGCACTTGGCTCCTGCATCTCCTGCATACTTCTGCCCACACTGACCCCCCCCCCCCCCCTCATCCCCTTCTCCACCACCTCCTGTCCTTCTCTATCGGAGCTGCAAACACTTTAGGGGGGGGGGTTGTGAAGTGGGGGAATGTCTGCTGAAGATTTCCTGCCTGGGAGGAGATATCCAGCAACCACTTGGCTGCCTAGGGCGACGTAATGCAGGGAGGGGGCACTCGTAACAAGCTCCCTCCAGCGTGTAGAAGAAGATTTGTTTTCTACAATAAAAATCTCAGCATTATCGGCTCTGCAGCTGATAATGCTGAGTGACCTCCCAGGTGGTAGGTCTGCTTTAATATTGTTTTAAATATATATTTTATTTTTCCTGGCTGTGCTATGAGAACTAGAGACACTTGCAGGCTCTTACTCCAGGCCATTCTGTCCAATTTAAATAACCATTATGGCCCATGAGTGGCCCACCCCTGTACTAGGCCAACCCTGTTCACCTATTCTGGTAAATGTACATAGATACAGGTCAGTCATAGGCACATCATTGCACAGTTACCACTGATTTTACCTCCAAATCATTCCTAAACTTCGTAAACCTTGATTTATACAACATGGAAAAATACATATTTTTCTCTTTGTTCCCACTTAAGCATCAGTTCAGTTCCATTTCTCTATTTTCTCTGGTCCATGGTTATATAGTAGGGATGATTGTTATGTTATATGATGACACTCTAAATTCCCATTGCATATTGTAGTGCAGATTGATAGCACTCCTTTAAATCTGTCTGTACAATTTCCTTAAACATCTCCATACCATGGTCAAGCCTCTAAATTTCAAGAGTAAGCAGCCTGGACCCAGAAGCTATGCCTGGAAAGGTTAAGGGTGTCCATAGATGGCTTGATTTTTTAATTCAAGCACAATCGAACAACGTGCATGTTCACGGTGTTTTAATCTATAAATAAATTGAGCCGTGTATGCCTTTCTTTGAGCGAGATCAATCAATACCGCTTGAAAAAGGTCGGTTGAACCGGGAACGGACATGTTCGGGAAAGGGGGCAGAGCCTACTACAGCTTTGTGTGTTGGGGTAGCCTCCCTCCCTCCATTGCTTTCCTTCTTTGCCTGTCAGCAGCTCCCAGCCAGCTCCCGGGCCAGGGTCCCTATCGAACGTAAAACAATTTGCAAAGTAATGCACATCGATTCCCATTCAATTGACCGCAAACTGAGCGCACATGGTGATGTCACCGCGCTCCGAGTGATTTGGAGTCGATTGCATGGGTATTGACTGGTTTATGGGCACCTTTAAATGACAAATAGTCCTAATGCAGGAAAAAACAGTGATTGACAGTTAAAGTGCTAAGTAGGTAGAAAGATTAGGTTTTGAGTGTTACAGCAGTAAGGGCTCATTCACATGGTCACATGGAAAAACACGTTTGCAGCTAGAAATCTCAGTCTCCTGGGGAATGCAGCATTAGCTTTTCCCCAGTCCATTTTTGTGGTTCACCCATAAGTAGTGATGGCCAAACTTCGCCCGTCTCTGTCTGCGAATGGGCGGAGCGTACTTTTAAAAAAGTCCGCCATCCGCCCGTTCGAGGACAGATTCAAATTCCCCCCCTCTAGGCGGGGAATTTGAATCTGAAAACCCTGGAACGCATAGTTTCTGGGTATGCTAACCTGATGTGACGTCACTGACGTCACATCCGGTTTTGCGAGACGGTTTTTCACTGAAAGAAAGGGTTCTCTACCACCCGTACTGTCCGCCGATTTTGCGAGCCGGTTTTTCACTGAAAGACCGGGTTCTCTACCACCCGTACTGTCCGCTGGTGAGAAGGAGGGCGAACATGCTTGTTCGCGGCCGAACTGTCCGCCTTGCGGGCAGTTCGGCCATCACTACTCATAAGGTTAATATTTGTATTCACCTAATATTTGCAATAAATTGGTGAGTTTGTGATCTCCATTATTACCATCATTGCGCAAATCAGCACTTGTACATGCTAAAATTGTGAACACAATGCATAGTGCTTTCCACAGATTACCTTCATTGTGCAAATCGGCACTTGTACATGCGCATATTGCGAACATAATGCACGGTAGTTATGTAATGAAGTTTAAAAAATCCGCAATATTTGCGATTAAGAAGATATAGCACTAAATTTGTGATCTTCAAAAATTCTGTGCCATTATATGCAATTCAAACTTGCGATCAGAATATTCATGATCAACACTACTACCAAGCACACACACACACACCGTGTGCAACTACTAGACATATAGAAATGTAGCCTTAGTTCTGAATTTTGTAACAATAAACATATATTCACAATAGAACAGTCTGGTTAACCACCAGGACCTGTAATGCATTTGCAAATTTGACCCTTTCCCCACTTTCTCTATTAACTGGTGATATACAAACTAATAATTTACTTGTAAACAGAAGAAAACTGTATGAATTTAGTTTAACAATCCGGTAACATTCTAAATTATAATCCACATCATCATGACAGCCATATTTGGGTAACAGATCCCGCATTTGCTGCTGTCAACCAGGAGCACTTAGTTATTTTAAAAGTCCCCGCATAGCCAGCAACATATTATTAAACCTGCAGGGTGTAATAATGCATTGCAGTCCAATACAAACAAAATATTAAGGATTGGAGATATTGTTTTAACAATGGATTTTCCAGCCACACAATTTTTCTCACTTTACTGTTGAACTGACTATTATACAAGAATTATTGAACTAAATACATACACAAACAAATATCAAACATATATATCTATCTATATATATATATATAATTTTTGTAGTGGGATGGCTCATGTCTTTGATCAAGCCGCAAATCAAGGATTTGCCTGAGGGCTGAAGGCAATCGCCTCAATTTAGCACCAAATACTAACATTTTATAAATTGTATTAATTTAAATAGTAGATGTTCAAACATTTGTTAGAAAATGTGTTTTTAAGTAGCAGTATTTAGAAAAATTAGGCACTCATACCAAAACTCAGGGTTGGCACCAGAGCGCCAGGAGTGGGTTGGTACGGGCAGCCAATCAGGGGGACACGCCTACATCTCACAGGTCAGGCGGGTACAGGTAGGGGACACAAATCTGACTGGATGGGCCATGTCAAAACTTTAGGAAACAAGTCCTAGCCCAGGCTTGAGGTGGTGCTGAGCTCAGGTGCTATAAATATGATTAACAGGATGGGGCTTAAGTAGTTTGCAGCCTGTAGCTACAGCTACCACTACTACTCGGCCCTGGAAATCTCAATGTAGTACAAGAGGGATCGCAAGCACCACTGGAAATGTGAGTGATTAAACTTCCAGGGTAGGGTAGATTAAAGTTCCCTGATAGCTAGCCCTGGGATCAAGACCATTTCTCCTATAAAGTAAAGCAATATCTTCAATGGTAGCCTACCTCATTTGTAGCATGTACCCTAAGAACTGCACCTTGTCTCTGGGCTCAGAGACAGTGTAAGAGTGTTACTATCTCCTGACTAGTGTGTGTGGACTGTTACTTGAACTGCAGAAGCCTGTGTATAGGCTTTCATTCTGGCTGAAAAATATTTGGAGGGGAGGGTTGTCAATATACACGGGTGGTATATACACAATGCCAGTATGTCTTGGATGCAAGCTACATAGAGACAATGTTCGGATTCTAGCTACATAAAGACAAAGCTCAACAAATATGCAGGCTCCTCCTATTCCGGATTTGATGCAGCTAACTCTAGCATCCCAAAGGGGCCCCCACCACAGAGTTAAATCCAGACATCCTCCCTTCTACTAAAACCCAGGAGATGCTACCTTGTCTTGGTGCCCTTTTTATTGTCTATGGCCCCGTGTCCTCCCTGTAGTTAACTCTTCTTTGTCTTCTGTGATTGGTAGACTGATTGGTAGTGATGGCTCGAACCCGGAATTTGATGTTCGCGAACGGCGAACGCGAACTTCCGC
>CM070033.1:50733996-50757365 GCA_036250615.1 Ptychadena robeensis | reverse complement strand
ACTGCACCTGCCAAGAGAAAACCAAGTTAACCCTCACCTCACCAAGTTAACCCTTTACCTTACTTAACTCTAGCACCCATAACTCTAGCACCCATAGGGGGGCTACATTTACATAAAGGGATAAGTTAAAAAATTCTTTGGTTGTTTTAATGTCCATAGAAGATATGTAATACAAAGTGCATGCTGAACTGTCCCTTTCCGCTTGCAGTAGGGCTATAGATGCAGGCTCTGTGGGTCCAGGTGGTGGATGATTGAAAGAATGATCCCGACACATGTTTCATATCCTTTCCTCAGGGGGTGATGCCATATAGGCCCCACACTTCTCCACAAGGTATTTTGGGTATCTAATTCTCAGCCAGCGATTGACAAGTCTAAAATGAGGGCCATCTTTTTGGTACACTGAGGCACATATTAGTAAGTTGCTGGTCAGAGTTTAAGTCTCAGTTAGGGTAATTTCAATGTGGATAGGTAAGATGCCAGGTGTTTCCCAAGGTGTCGGACAGTTGCAGGAGATTGCTTAAGTGTAAACAAGGCCTAAAGCTTTAAACAGATTGGTTAATAATTGTTGTCTGAAATATGAGGGTTATCTTACTTTATGGAGAGAAAAGGGAGCAACAAGTGAGAGGCAACTTACTGTGACCTCCCCAAAGGAAAAAATAGAGATTCTTCCGGTTGGCTGACCCATCCTAGATTTTTACCTATGATAACTGTTTGCAGAGGAGATGGTGGAAATTCCACAGAAGTATCCAAGTGAGCAACATTTAGAAAAAGGATAGATCACTAATTTTATAGCAATGGGAAAAACAGGGAGAATCCCAGGAGGCAATGTAGCAGCGGGGGTGGGTTTACACAGGCAGATTTTTTTCTTTTGATCAACGAAGAACGAACAATTTGTTGGTTGATTGAACAAAAACCTAGAATGGCCAATTTGTTCGATGGATACATTTTGTTCATCCATCTCAAACAAAAAATTGTTTGAAAGGTCATCGACCATGTTGGTAAATTTGTATCTGTTGTTGTAATTTCGAATGTATTTTCATTCGATATCGGCGATGGACGAACAAACATTCTAATGTTACATTCGATAAATGAACAAACGATGTTCGACAACGACATCAAACAAAAAATCGAATTGGCAGTTGATTGAAGAAAAAATCTACATGTGTAAACCCACCAACAAGAGAGAATTAAGGTGGGTTTACACGTCAAGATTTTTTCGTCCAACAGATGAACGACGAACGATTTTTTGGTTCGTTGTACAAAAATCTAGAACAGCCATTTGTTCCGATGGATTTTCGATATCTGACCAAAAATCTTCCACAAGGTTAACGAACATGTTGGTAAACTTTCATCTGTCGTTTATTTTTCGTGTAAAAAACGAACGCTCCTTATTTCACTCGATATTTTTTGGCTCGATATTTAACCAGTAGCATGACATATTTCCTGCGCAATGAATGGTGGGATTTTTACAATGTATGATTTTGATTTGTCTATGATGTTGTTTATATTTTATTTCCAAGTAGAACTTTACGAACGAAACAATTGCATTGTGGACGAACATATAAACGTGCTTTCTATAGCTGTGGTATAAGGTGTTTCAAAAATATATATATTTCACTATTAAATGTCCGTTGTTAATAGCGATATGTATGTATGAGTTTGAATACACAGTGAATATACAGGTGTGTGTGTGTACAGAATGCTGCAGTGAATATACAGGTGTGTGTGTGTGTACAGTATGCTGCAGTGAATATACAGGTGTGTGTGTGTGTGTGTACACTATGCTGCAGCATACATCACAGTAAACATCCACAGTATACATCCACAGAATACATCACTTCCTAAAAAAAAATCTGAAAGATTTTTCATTTGTGGTTCCACCGATTTTTATCCGATATTTGCGTCGGTTGTACAAAAATCTAAAAAAAATCAAATTACCTTCGATAAATGGATGAACGAAATCCGATAAAAAAATCTAACAAAAAATTGAATCTGAAGTTGAACGAAACAAAAATCTTGACGTGTAAACCCAACTTTAGTAAATAATAAAACATCTCCACCTTCTAGAAAGGTCAGTGAGGTCGCCATTGCCAGAAGGCATTTTGTTTTCCTCTTCAGGTACCAATTACCCTCCAGTAAGTGGGATACAGCTGGATAATACTATCCATTCCATTTTTTTGCTAATTTGATTCATTGCCTCTCTTCAAACATAAACCATGTGTTAGGCTCCATAGAATGTGAGAGTAAAGTACTGTCCTGCTGAGCAGGGATATTTTGTCAGTTGGTCTTTTAGCTGATAACAATGTTATCCCATCATTTAAACCCAAATGATTGCTCTGCTAGATATGCTTCTATTTACAAATGTCGTCTTTTCATACAATGAAATGTATTGACTGCATTTATTTGCACATATCATTTTCTACATATTTCCTCTGATTGTAGCGATGTCAGAAAGCCATGCTAAATTAGCTGAAAATAACCATGTCGCACAATGTGTTGTGACACTCTTTGTTTCATTAGTAAAAAATAAATCTGCTAGCTTTTGTTAACAGCTCTCTTATACTGCTTCTGTATAATATGCACTGGAGCATTTTTTTTATTGTATATGAACTTTGGATTTTTGAATTTACCAAGCTGTTTATTTTAATTAAAAGCGGCACAATTCTCAATGACATTAAGGCTGTTCCCTCTCTAGTTACTGCTCGTCAATTTAGCTCTCTGTCAAATTAGTGTCTTGTTGACTTACTGGTTTGTCGACTTAATGTGCTTCACCCTCCAGGATCTTATCTACACATTTTAATATGGGTTGATAATTTTTCTCTACATTTGCTTGTCATTTACACTACATTCACTTCACAGTTTCTAAATTACAGTCATTCTGCATTCCATATTTCATTGTGTATGACAGCCTTGACTGCAGATAAAAAGAACAGGGGATAAAAGGTCCAGTTGTTACCAAATAAAATGCTGCATTAAATGGAAAAATTGTTAAACCCTCAAATTAGTAAGGAGGGGATGTTTCATGCACTGTGGCAATTGATGCCATGCAGGAGCTATTTACATAGAACTGATACTACAATGATCTGTCTTGTCTTGATACCAGATCCTTGCTGAATCTTGCCCTGTCAATCTGAATTGGCTCTAAAAATAAACTTGAATATAAAAAGCCTGGTATTGGTCTTACCACACTTCTGGAAGCCTCCGCATGTTATTGTTATGAGGAAATATACAGGTATCTAAAAAAATAAAATGAATTTCAAAAATACTCTCTAATATGTGTTAATATGTGTCTAAGATGATTTAGTGGATCCTGTTGCTCTAGGCAGATTGGAAGATGATCAATACACTGTAAGAACAAAAGTATTGGTAAACCAGCCCTTTACGCCTTCAAGATTATGACCTCCCTTTCTAAATTAGAGATGGTCGAATTTTTCGACTTGCTAACTTTGTGAGCTGATTGCAAAGCCCCTGAACATGGTATCATCACCAAAATTGCTGATGTAGAGAAGAGTTGTGGGAACGTTTGGAAAAAAAAAGTTTTGCTCTAGCAGTTTTGCTCTATAGTTTTTGCATAAATTAAGTTCAAAACAAAGTAAAAATTCAGATTTTCTAAATTTTTACTTGACTTTGAACTTAATTTATGCAAAAACTTTTTGTGTTAGAGACATGCTTTTTTTGTACTAAACACCCAACCGTTTTCTACATCTCCAGCAAGTTTGGTGATGATATCATGTTCTGGGGCTTTGCAATTAACTTGAAATAGTCGAAATCGTCAATTTAAAAAAAATAATTCGAACATCTCTATTCTAAATCCAAAGGCATTTAGAGCCCTTTCACACTAGCTTGCAGTTATTGCCGAAAACGCGGTAGTGGTAACGCTACCAGGGCTGCGCTAGCATCTCTCATACAAGTGTATGAAAGATGCTTGCGCTGCACCTGAAAAAATGAAGGATGCAGGGCATTTTCAATGTGATGAATGCAAAACCAATTCCTTGTTTTGCTGACAGGTTAACTCCTCACCCCAAAATTTTTGTGGGCTTTACACTCCCTGAGCTGCAGTGCTCCCCAGCAAGTAAATGCTTTACACAGGCTTCTGGTAATATGGTGATTGTAGAAACAGAATGTCCACACGCACTGGTAGAATGCAAGGAGATAAGTTTACGTCTCTCTATGCAGGAATACATACAACCTTTAAATATCCATGCGATCAGGGTAAAAATACAGTCCATAGGGTACAGAAGTTACAAAATACCAGTAACAACAATTGGCTGAGGCTCCAACCCAGGTGGAGAGATGCTGTTGTCTTGTAAAAGGCTTTGTATTAAGATATTATTCCTCTTCCCTCAAACCCTTGCCTTGTAGGGAAGTGGCAGTAATGAACTTTGTGGTTCCTGAGGCCCAATCCCACAGAGACATTTTGGACATCCACAGGAACTTGGCACAAGTGCGGAAAACACAATATTTATACCCTGTATAAAACTTCTATTACACTATATATGTACTGAAAATATAAACTTTTTTAATTGTGTCCGGACATACCTTTATACCCCTACAGTGTGTTTATTTTACTACAAAAAATTATATTGAGGGGGTCATGTTGATGAGTATACTCAAACTATGGCACCTACACTTCTTCATATGGAGGTGCATCATGGTGGGGGGATCTGAGCTTCTCTTCTAAGCAGCATAGGTAAACCCACCACATGCATACTTGTTAATTATAATGATGTATACTCATTCAGTGGTTTGACTTACAACCACAGAACTCAGTTGGATTTATCCTCTAGTATAACACATTTACTAATCACAGCTTTAACAACCTGGCGGATGTGTCATTTCTGATTTGATATTCTTTTGATCAGGTTCACAGCCTTCCTGATGTATGAGTAAATCAGAATGTAGCCTGAATTACAGGGCACGTGGGCATAAAAATATACATCAAGTTGACATAAGGTCAGCGATCTTTCATGCGACATATCATTTACAAGGCTAGCGGTAAACTCATAGTCCACTGATCGATGCGCTATCTGAGTTTCTTGGGGAAGCTGATATCAAACAATTCTGTATGATTGTTGTTCATAGCACTGGGAAGATTAAAAACCAAGCTGACTGACTAATATCTCTTGATGGTATAGATTATAACAGTAATGGTAGAGCAGATAATGAAAGCTTATAGGCTTAGATGTGGAAAAAACGTGTAAAGATAAACTGTATCTTTGATCCTTAAGTAAAAAAAAAAAGCCGTTAGAATAATTTAACTGAAGTGATGGAACAGAGTGTGTAATGGAATACTATTTAATGACTTGCAGTGCTGTGTGAATCTGTTAAAATATTTCCATGTACGTATAGAAATATGAAAAGCATCAGAAAGGTTAGCTCACAACAGATGGGGAAACTAGTTTAGATTAGACTGTGGGACTGATTTACTAAAAGTCACAAAAATGTCAATTATCCAAACTTGTGAAATGCATCGGCACAGGGATGATGAAGGTGATTCTTTTATGATAATTGACACCAATATACCCACAAATCTTTGTGTGCAAAATTTCTAATTCTTTATATGTAGGACCCCAAAAACAAGTGCAAAAAAAGTATTTTACCTTGCTAATTTAAAAAAAAATCCTCAGTTAAGCCCCCCATACACCTTTAGATCACTCCATACAATTTCCTTTAGATCTACCAAAAACTATGTAGTGCAGGGTCCTTCCTGATAGAATACATAGTGATTGGAAGGTTTAGAAAGGTCCTCATATTACATAGATTTGGTAGAACAAAAGTTGATTATACAGAAATTGTATGGTAAGATTGTAAGGTGTATGGGGGCCTTTAGCTTTTTTAGGATAGATGTGCCCTTAAAGTTTTGTGTCATGTTTGGTTATGGAACTGTTTTGCCTATTTTAATGCCAAGTACAACAAATTAATATGTTGCAGATTACAATATTTGTGTGGTTTTTTTTGTGTCATCCCACTTCTGGTGTCACCTGGTGCTAAAGACTACACATGGCTAGTGACCACTACTTTAGGCTATATTTACATGGGCGCTTACTGTCAGAAACCTGGAAAACAATAGCCTGCCCCTGTGTGCGGGTGCTTGCACACTTGTGCAGGTGCTGAAGTAGCATTCAGACAACACCCCCATGATATCTTTATGTCGAGTTAGCCAGAGAACCACGCATACTAGGTGGTTTTCAGGCGATCAACAACCATGCATGTATATGAGCCCTTAGGGTTATCACTCCACTTTATCTAGTACATGGAAATGTTGTTACTGTAAAGCTGGGCATACATGGTTCAATATTTATGCTTGACTTTTTTATTTCTGTTTTAAGTAGATGGTTTTAAATTCAATTTCTTTTTAGCTGAATAAATCAACCAAAAGGGATCAACAGCAAACATAAAACAGATCGAGCATGGAACTCATCACACAGGAGATGGTGTTTGGTATACACCTCATATGTAAGGTGGTCTCCCTCCACCACAGCTTTGGGTCTAATTTTTTGGATTAGTAATTTACAATGTGACACCACTATCTGCAACCTTTCATAACTATTAATGTTTCCCTGCGGTTATCCAAGTGACATAAATTGTATGCGTTTCACAATAAAAACTGTATGAAGAATTGTCCTCAGGGACCTGAAAATTTGCATGGATGTAATCTCAGGGGTTAACTGGTGAACCCCAAGAGTTTTAAAGATCTATGTGTTCAAAATAGGATAAGTGAAAGCGTGTATGCAGCAGAGTAGTGCTTTATGCTCATGGTGAAGCAATATCTGATAGCTGTATTTTAGCTGAAATTTAACGTATAAGTGTTGTAGCTAGAGGGGTGAAACTCAGGGTGTAAGTAGTAGTTATTTCATGAATATACTATGAATGGTTTTCCTGCTATGAATGTGTAAATAACCGTTACACGCAGATTTATTCAGCTTAGTTTCTACAGCAGAGCTGCAGACAGGGTGTGTCCTGTCCGGTGTTTTGATTGGCTGGGGAGGACTTATCTGCGGGAGGAGCTACAGGAAGCAGTATCTGACAAAGAAGCACAGAATCTGCTGCCTGTCACACACACATCGGAGAGGAGGGGGAGAGTGGCGAGATGGATGCAAGTCTCTTCTTTCTGGCTGCAGGGGTCAGAAGCTGCGGGGCAGTCTAAAAATAGGTGGGGGAACGCTGTTCCGGTGCCGTCCCCCAGAAAAAAATCCCTGCTAATGCCCATGTTCAAAACGCCTTGTGCTACGCAATATCATGTATGAAAGGTGCATTTGTGAGGGGGGGGGGTCATCTAATTGTCTGCACTTGTTTTGCCAATGTTAAAAAGTGGATGCTAGGTCTGTTTTAATGGTAGAGGAAGGCCCATAGTCTTAGGCCCATCTATTACCTGCCCGGTGGATCCTTTGTTCACATGGAGTTGATCCAATGCAGGGGTTAATGTAGTGCAGTATGTCAACATCCGGCTTGCAAATCAGCAGAAGGAAGTGAGAACAGAGGATGCGCCGAGCAGGTTATGTGTATGTGCTTTGTCGGGACCCCACCAAGTACTGCATATTTCTCTCTCCCACAAGATGTTACATTTTCAGAAGGCACAGTGGAATGTATATGAAAAATTCATAAATTCTGGACCTTCTAATAAGCTATTAGAATAAAGTCACATAACTGCTTGATTTGGGTCTAAATGGCTTTTTTCTAGTTTCGGTGGAATCAGCTGGCAGTATAAAGAAAAAGTCTTCTTTGTGTTTCAGGTCTTTTAGTTTTTTGGGTCTAGCATCCTCATATTGTATTACAAATTCCTGATATGTCACCATGCCTTCATTCATTTTGTTGGGATTAAATTTTGATTTAGGATAAGGCAATCGGTCTACAGTCCACGTTATAATTTTTCTAATTGCTTAATGTTCTAATAAAATGTTTCTTAATACATAATTTACACAAGATATGTGTCACATTTCTCTAAGTCTCTAATTAATTGAATTCAGATGTGACAGTGAACTTTAACCTTTTATTTAATAATGACATTTCTGACTAATTCAATAAGTCTTGTCTTCAAATTGAAAATACCATTTGTCTGTTCTTGCAATGAACTGGCATGTCTGCTTGTGAGTTCATCTGTCTGGATTACCCAAGAACCTTCACGGTGAAATGGTGCCATCATACCCAGTCCTGTGGGGGTTTTTGACACTTTGATATCACGTTCAGATAATATTTATTTAACCTAATAAGAGCAGGGGGTCAGACAGTGAAGTTGACCATCAATTTTAGTAAAAGGTCCTGTAAACTTCCATCCTGAGATATTTCTTTCAATTCCATTTTTTTAACACTTTACTAAAGTGGTCACATGAAGTCAGCTTTAACAATATCAGAAGTCTTAGGCTATGTTCCCACTTAAGCTAGCCATACACGTGTCGGATTCCATGTCCAATCGATTCATCATCCGATCGATTCCGACGATTCTGCCGGGAATCGCAGGTGTGATCAATCGTCCAATTAAGAGTATCCATCGCAGCATACCACCTTGTCCAACGGATTCTGGGACGGATCCGTGTCCGATTGTCCACCTCACAAATGGCAACTCCCCCTGATCCGGACAGAATCGCATGAGAAAGACCAACATGTTGTTGTCAGATCCGATTCTGAGCCCCTGATCAATCGGACGCGAACGATCGGACCAGGTGGGCTGCATGCAATTCCGGCACGATCGTTTCGCGTGCACGCGCCCGGAATCGATCGTGCCGGAATCCGGTGCGAATCCGACACGTGTATGGGGGCCTTTAGGCGATTTTACATTTTCAATCACCTGCAGAATCTCTGTCAATCGCCTACACAATTTAAATGGGCTTGTCCCCATTGATAAGATCGCATGCGGTTTTTTTCCTGATCACTCCCATCGACATGAATGGACGATGGTAAGGGAACATAGCCTTACCATGATTTACTTTGGTTTTGTCTGTGTCCACATTGCTAATATTTTCCATATTAACCTGACATGTTTGGGTTGTGATGGGCAATTGTACACTGGTTCAATTAAATTCAGATTCTGTTCCATTAACAATTTCATAAACATCTATATGGGGATGTAGCAGTACAGATTTTAGTGCTAATATAGTCTATTAAGTAAAATGTAATCAAGATTAAATGTAATTAAATAAGATACTTGAGGGATGCCTTCAAGCTGTATGTGGTATTATAGAGCACTATAAATTTTAGGGAAAGTCTTAGAAGAAAATGATCCCAAGAAACATATGAAGCTGTTTATACTTCCTCATAATAAATCTTAATACTTTCTGTAGCAGCAACAATTTGCTTTGAGCTATACCACACTGACACCATAACTGACCACTTTCCACCTTTATTGAGCAGATCTAGACCTAGCCTCACTAAATAAGTAAATTAAAGCTTTGGTTATTATTATTTTTTTGTTATTCAAACAATATTAGTGCTTTCTACAGCCAACATCCCAAATTTAAACTAATAATACAAGACCCAAGGGTGTAGAGAAACTCTCACCCCAGGTCAGTGGATATCCTTTCCTGGGGTGAGAGTGTTGTCTCTATACCCTTGGGTCTTGTATTAGGTTTTATTATTAAAGTTTTCCACCACATTCTTAGAGTAGCTGAACTATCAATGGGCCCAATGAGCACTATATTGAAACAGTGCACACTTTGACAGCAACGGTAAAACACAATGCACTGCAATATATTATCATGTACATTCTGCCTCAAACCCTAAGAAATTGTATGCTTCTACTGGCAGGATCAACAGGTAATAAGGCTGTTACTGTGAAACCAAATCAAACTGAAAGACTGCATAACCCTACTTTATAAACCATTAAGCATAGTCATCCTCTCTTTAAGGAACCACATGTCATTCCAGGGACATAGACACTAACCCTGTTTTACAATGCAGGTACATAGACAACAACAAAGGTGACATAGACAAAAACAAACCATGATGCAGAGCTGTTTTAGTGGACCATTTATCAAAACCAGCAAAGGAAATTATAGTCAGTATATATCACTGGATCTAAAAATAAAAAAGCTTTAGATTAATTAGGACTGGGTTGAGAACATAAAATTTGTATCATGTGGTTTTTACTGCAGGCCCTATGGATTTTATCATCCAGAAGACTCACAATAGAAACTTTAAAGTTCATATTTCAGCTGCTAAGTCATTGATCAGAGGGGATACCAGAGTGATTGGAGATGCAGAAAGAATAACTTAAACAACTTTGTGACATATGAACAATGAAAATGTTTATTACTAATTGAGACCAAGCAGCTGTACTTTTAAACCTATAACCAGCCTTACCCATAAGCATTTGGTTTATAGCAGACATGGGCAAACTAAGGCTCAGGGGCTGGGGCTGGCCTATTTGGCCTTTGAAACTGGCCCGTTGTCACCTTGGTGAAAAGTCTCTCCCCTTCCCTTGTTCTTTGCAATTAGCATACATAATGCCTAGAGGAGTGAGTGAGGAGAGGGAAACCAGTGTCTTGTCACCAAGGTCTATGCATTTTGACTAAAATATAGCAGGTACATTTTTTATTTATTTTTTTATATGGAAAGCGGCCAATACAGGCTCTGGGTCCGTCCCTTCTGTCCAATTTAACAGCCAGTTGTGGCCCACGAGTCAAAAATATTGGCCACTTTGATTTAGAGTGTGAGCCCAAATTCACATGGCCTGGATAGATGATTGTTACCATTGCCCCTTGTTATAGTGAGTGCAATGATTGTTACCATTGCCCCTTGTTATAGTGAGTGCAATGCTTGTTACCATTGCCCCTTGTAATAATGAGTGCAATGACTGTTACCATTGCCCCTTGTTATAGTGAGTGCAATGATTGTTACCATTGCCCCTTGTTATAGTGAGTGCAATGACTGTTACCATTGCCCCTTGCTATAGTGAGTGAAATTATTGTAACCATTGCCCCTTGTTATAGTGAGTACAATGATTGTTACCATTGCCCCTTGTTATAGTGAGTGCAATGACTGTTACCATTGCCCCTTGTTATAGTGAGTGCAATGACTGTTACCATTGCCCCCTTGTTATAGTGAGTGCAATGATTGTTACCATTGCCCCTTGTTAAAGTGAGTGCAATGATTGTTACCATTGCCCCTTGTTATAGTGAGTACAATGATTGTTACCATTGCCCCTTGTTGGCCGCACTTGTGATCCTCCATATCAAATCAGTTGCCCACCACTAATATAAAGCCTTGGCCCAGGCAGGGGGTGTGCAGTCCAGAGGAGTCAGTACTGGTGAGAAAGCAGCAACTTGGCTAGATATTCATTGTAAAATTAGACAGGAGGAAAGAACCCCACAACTAATTGGATTCCCCCTGAGAACATCTCAGGGGCAAGGGGACTTTAACGGTCACTAATGTGTAATGAGATAACATGTGGATAATTTGTTCGAAACAATAGCGATTTATTAGATGTTAAAATTCAAAACATGGGACATTACAGTGTTGGTCGGTGTTACTTCCGCATGTATTGGGTACATAAAAAAGTATAAGTAGATAGTTAAGTAAATATATAAAAAATATAATACAATAATCAGTAAGTCAGGATAAATAGTCGTGTATCAACAGGATTGACAACAGGGGGTCAATTAGTTGTGGGGTTCTTTCCTCCCGTCTAATTTTACAATGAACATATATTTGGGATGTTGGTCACATTACCCAGATAAGTGCAACTTTTTGTTTAAGAACTGGGCTAGATAGCTATGTCCAGGCCTGTTACCCTTCATAGTTTATACTGGCGTGTGGGCAGCCAGTGGACTCAGTAGTATGCATTCTGTGGATAAGATCCATGCAGTTTGGGGTGTGTTGGCATCATTCCTGGATACCCAGTTCAAGTGGGGTCACGTTAAACATGGGTTTACAGTGGTGGTGTCTTCATGTGCCCTATCCCCCAGCAGAAGAGACTGGGGGTCCTCACCCTTCTCTCTTGGCTTGCAAGTAACTGTTGCGGTCTTAACTATTGAAGGCCCTGCTCCCTATTTGGGACAGGCTAACTCGCTTCATTTCTGCTGTTATATTGTTCTCCTCATTGTTCAGCCTTTAAAGTGCATTAGTTGCAGTTCTTTGTAGTTGTTTTATAGGTTTAATAAATAACTGTTGCAGAATGCTTTCCTACTGTCATTGGTTGATACCTGACTGATCAATTCCTTTCTTAAGCCCTGTGTGCATGCTCCCTAGTACCATTGAATACAACATCCATCAAAATATCTAGAAAACTTGTTAGATACTTGAACATCAAATGAAATTTACCAACATGTCCGATCACTGCTCAATCAATGTTATGTTCCATTTTGATCATTCTTGCTCAATCTATTTAGGTAAAAAGAAATTGATTTCAAACAATCAATTTAAACAATCTAATGGCCACCTTAAACTTGCCATTAGTTGTCTCATGCTACGAGAATGATGACGTATGTTATAAAGCAAATATGTGTAGCTAAAGATGAGGAGTAATTGATTTTGTGGGCACAAACTTTCTTAATCATTTTTATTGGAGCCTTCAGAGCTTGTAGCTCAACCACATTGAACACCTTTGGGATAAACTAAAAAGGAGATCTCCAGCCAGGCTTATAGTACAACATCAGTCACCTCACAAATGCTCTTCTGGATGAATGAGCAAATAACTATTCACTGACACACTTAAAAATCTTACTAAAGGGGTTCTTAGAAGAGTGGAAACTGTTTTGGCTGAAAAGTAGGGGCCAATTCTATATTGATGCATATACATTTAGAAAGTGTTGTAAAAATATCTATAGGTTTTATGGCCAAATGTACTAATACTGTAGTGACCTGACAAAGGGCCAAAAACTGTATATATTGCACTGTATGGTGCTTTATATAGTTGGTGGATGTCTCTTTAAGGGCTACACTTGTTGTTTAGAACCTCTGTTGCAAGGACAGGGTTACTGTTTAAGCTCTCTGCTCTATTGTAACAATTCTCTTCTGCCCAGCTACAGGCCTTAAGTCAGCCCCTTTCTGAGATTATTAATATTAGTTCTTCAGAATATTATGGGCTTTTCTGTTCTGGCTTCCCTGATGACTGCAGCTTTCCTCAGATGTGTCCCCAGATGAGAATCCCTGGGTGAGGTAATCTCCACTGTCCCAAGTGTGACCCCCTGACTGGACTGCTTATTTTACTCCATTCCGGTAAGAGCCTACAGCAACCCTGTCCACTTGTCCACAGTAATGGCTGGCAACATATATTCCCTATGCTTTATCCTCTTCTCTGCCCTCAGGAGTTGGTGAAGCTGTACATATTCTTAAATAAACTGTAAATAGCCTCTACCAGCTGCGTGGTCCGTCGGTTAATGGTGTGTGAGCTGTGTTTTGTGCATGAGCAGAAGACATCCATCTGAAAGGATCTAGTTGTTTGAGTTTGATATTGAAACTTCCTGCTGAGCACCAGGTGTGGTGTCATTTGGACCAAATCAGAATGTTAAAAAGTTATCAGTATAACTGCTAGATTGCAATCAATTAGAGCCTGGAACTCCACCAAAGTACCGCACATAATAAAGTAAATTTTTTTGTTTTTTTTTAAATGTTGTAGCACTATATATTACCTAGTACAATAATAGCCATATAGAAGAGAATGTCTATCAGTGGAAAATAAGGCATAAAAGAGGCGCCCGTAGTTTTGATCTTTGTCTGAACTTTATTGTTTTAAAGTAAAATCCAGTTTAAAACCAACGCGTTTTGTGGCTCTTAACACCACTTCATCAGGGTAACATGATTGATATGCAGCCTCCGGACACTTCGGGCAGTGAGCTGTCAGTGAGAGAGAAGCTTCTGGATTTGAAACTGGATTTTACTTTATAACAATAAAGTTCAGGCAAAGATTCTGAAACTACGGGTGCCTCTCTTATGCCTTATTTTCCACTGGGAGACTTTCTCTTCTATATGACAACCTACAACAAGACTGAAGCTAGGGACTGATCTGGTTACCCAGAGGCTACAGGGTGCGACCATTGGGGAAAGGAATTTATTCAAAAGACGCTTTATATTCTTCTCATGTTGGCTCATGAGTGTATTGCCCATGCCCCAACAGCCGAAATAGTAAGTACCAAGATTTTGGCCAACATATCCATACCCTTAATCAGGAATCAAAATAGCTGTTGGCTCCCACTAGCTTGTTTTTGGGGGATTTAGTCCCCCTTCTTCCCTTTTTTTCATCATCTCTTCAATATACCGTCACCTTAAGAACCTGTGATTTAGGAACAAAGAACAGGAAACTAGTAGAGAACCTAAAATCTGACTAGTACTATAATAGGCATTGATAAGTATCAGTAATGGGTAAAGATGATATTGTGTAGCATTTCCATAAACTCACTTTCCAAACTATCGCTCAAAATGTTTAATCAAAAGACTTTCTCAATCATCATGTGTGGACTTGTGCAGGCCATGTATATTGCAAAAAGGGAAAAGATCATGTGCAGTGTAAAATCAAAAACTGTGCTGCTTGTATAGTTAAAACAACCTCCATGTAACTGATTGTCTTTAGAAATGATGACCTATCAGCAATAGAAAAAAAAACCCTTAACACCATGCTATGTCTGTGATGTCAGCTATCAGTGATTGTCACTTAGCTGTATATAATCATAGCATTTTTCCTTTACAATGAGGAAAAGTGCTACTTGCACCATTCAAAAAGCCTATCCTCCAATACATTTTAGTAGCGAAGAGCTATTGTACGCAGCAATGCTGGTCATCCAATGCAATCAAGGATAATTTCAGACTATAACTGTGGCTGCTATGTTGGTGTCACAAAATGCATAAAAATAGGTTTAATTGAAGGCATGATTACTTTAGCACCCCACATATACAAGTTAATGTTAATTCATAGGGAAGCAGCAATAAGTATGCAGTCTTAAAATGCAGATCATATCACTGCTATGGGACAAAAGAACCCTGGAGTAAAGGTGGGTTTACACGTGTAGATTTGTTTCGTTATTTCAATGAAGAATGAACGATTTTTTGGGTGATTGAACAAAAATCTAGAATGGCAAATTTGTTTTATGGATACATTTTGTTCGAACTTGAACAAAAAATCGTTCGAAAGGTCATCGAACATCGAACAAAAAAATCTAATGTTACATTCAATAAATGAACAAACAATGTTCCACAATGACATCAAACAAAAAATCTAATTGGCAGTTGATTGAAGAGAAAGTCTACTTGTGTAAACCCACCTTAACAACCAGAGAAGCACCCCCACCCATTCAACCCATTCAATTCACCCTCAACTTTATTCCCTTTTCCTGTGTTACCTCCAGACTCCTCTGATTATAGATGGTTTTTGTGGTCCTCATGGCCATTCAGATTAGTATAGCAGAGCCTTAAGTGTATGTTACCTACTCAAGCTTTTGATCCTAATCTTCTGTCACTTGAAGGGGGAAGGATGGTACTATCATGGCTGAAATTATTATGAAGGGGGAATTGTCACGTTGGTCACTCTTGTAATGCTAGGAATGGATGCCTTTATGAATGCACTCTTATATTGGGGTCATGGTGAGCATGCTGTTTTGGGGAGTCTTCATAAAGGTTGCCCCCCTTATTATATGACCACTGGCAGACAGCTAACAGTAACTATGTAAGGAGGATAATGTTTCATTTATAGCTGCGCTGCTGAAGATGAGTGCTGTTTTATAAATCCCACAGGGTGACATTGTGTGAAATGACGAAAGGTACTATATTGTCATGTAATTGTCATCTTTTTAAACCTATTAAGGGAAATTACATATGAAATTGTTAAAAAGTTAAAAGAGGCAGGATTATAGGGCGAAAGAGACAATTAGAAGCATAGATTTGGATCCAGGAACTGAACTTTAAGTAATCTAAATGTATTTTAAAGGGTGCTGTAGGTCAATCAACAATGTGTTGGTCTTTATCATGTGTACAGATATAAAATCTTTAGCTATTCAGTTTCTTGAGCTTAATATAATATACCAGTAAAACTTCATCTCGATAATTTGCTCTGACCTGTCAACCAGCCTCCCCTTCTAATACCATCACTAAAACTCCAAGCAGGGGCCTGATCCTTCAGCTTAGTCTTTTTATTTTTTATTGCAATATGACTTAGTGTCATCAAGGACAAACAAGAATTAGACTGTTCTGATTTCCAGCTCCTACATGTTTACATTTAGATGTGTAATCCTCCTTTCTTAAGGGCAATGAGAAATCTGGCAGAGTTCTTCAACATGACCCAAAGCCATCTGTTAAGTTAAGATTTAGAGCATGCTGTGGTAATTCATAGCCTTGTGAAATCATGTTACTAGAGTCTCCTTTCATGTACTGAGATGTCATGGTAAATACTATCAGGGTTTATCCATCTATGAGATTATCCAGAAGGGATGCTTTTATCCGAGCTTGCTGCAGTTTAACACAAAGCCTTGAAGCTAAAAATGTTCCTTTTAAAGTATACATTTCTTTCTAAAGAAACCCAGTTCAAATGTCCAGCCACTGAGCCATTACTTAGCTGGTGCTCTCAATGCATCAATGAGGTAAGGAATAATTAGTCAGGGGTCTGATAGAATTTCCTTCTTGATGAATTCAAGAAACAGGCGTCTTCTACGAGAATCCTCAGCATACCTGCTGTTGTGCCATTGTTACCTTGCTGATGATATCAAAGGACAACACCACTAAGGTCACAGATGTCAATACCAACATTGAATTCAGTCGTCAGGTTTTAGATATTTGTCACAATGTACCTTTGTGTTGAAGGATAGATGTATTTGTAGTGCTCCTATCCTTGATTTGCCCTTTAAGCAAAACATTTTACAAATAACATATGCTTTCCTAGGAGTCTGGCCCAGTAGGTCAAGGGATAGCTCTCTAAAGTCAAGAAGAAAAGAAGAACTAATTATCTGTGAAGAAAACAGAATTATGAGCATTTGAAGACACTAAAGGTGCCCAAACATGCATACATATGCTCTAGATCGATGGCCGCTTCAAACGCCATGCACGCTCATGGACTTCTGTCTGGCCCATATCTAATGTGACCATCCCTGGATGGATGACACCTCAGTGCTCGTCTATCTCATGGGCATCGACCCGTGTATGGCAGCCTCTGGCAGTTTGCACTTTAAATGCTACTTCATACAATAGCAACCCATTAGCGGACAAGGCACCCCTCATGCACGTACAGGAACTGTTTCTAACCGTCCATTTCGTGTGAGAGAGTTGCCAAGGCCCCTTTATTGGATAGCTGTCCCCACTGAGCATAAGGTAAGAACAAACGCATCAAGGATTGGTTATGCTGCTGGTTCGGTGATACTATTGGAAGTGAATCCATTAGGTAAACCTTAGGAACAATGGTAGTTCAAAACTAAGGTAAATAGCAGGGAACATCTCAGTTGGCTTTGTTGTTGATAAACCTAATGGGAATGCTACTATGTAAGTTAGTTTAATCGTATTTGATGAATGGTCTGATATTAACCAGCCAGGTTGAAATATTATAATGTAACCACATGGTGAACACATAGGGTAGTTTGTAAGTATTGTACACAACTAACCCATAGTGTTCGCTGCAAAGTCCTTGTTGTATTATCAATTGATATGCTTAGATATCTATAGTTTGCTGGTGGGGGGGGGTTATTTGCTTATAAGAGTTAAGTGGACCCTGGGGGAATAGGAATGCCCACCCAGTTCCTTCCTCCCTATCCCAGAGTCCAGGAACCCTTTAAGAAAACACAAAACAAAACACTCAGCACACTATAGTTGCTGGGCAATAATATCCCGGACACCACCAAATGGTCCATTCACACAGTGACAGAGGACCAGTCTGTCACAATATATATATATATATATTTGCATCCAGCAGGTACAGAGTGTACGTCTGGTATTCCAGGTTATTAGATCCCTAGTTTACTGCTGACCTATGATTAAGCACTATTACAGGGTCTCGGGGTAAGCATAAGTGTATGAAAAGTGTATGAAAATGACACATACCACCTCCAGATTTTCTGTACTGCTTAAACTGCAGAAATCAGCTAATTCTCAGCTTCTGCCAATATCTCTCAATTCTGTCATCTTTCACACACAACATATCCAGAAAGGGTTCCATATAAGACGGGGCACTTTATGAAAGTAACAAAGTATTGTTAAAAATATAATTTAATCATTATAAAATTATTTTAATACAGCTGACCAAACACCATGGCAGTCATCCTTTAGGCTTCTATATTTACTGTTTAGCATTCTTCCAGAGCTATACATTCAATGACTGACAACTATGACGAATACTTTCATTTTCACACACAGAATATATTTAAACTAAAAGTAAACAGCAGTTCCACTAATGTTATATGGCAGAAGTCATTTAATTAAAACTGGAGTAATCAGTATACATTTATCAAAGTAAAAGTTTCAATTAATTTTCATTGCACATGGTTTGTCCTTTTTTTGCAACTCAGACATTTTGACGAATAGATGCCCAATTATCCAGGAATCAGTAATATATTATGTCTCATTTACATTTTAATTCCGTGGCCACTGCTAATGGAACTACTAGTTTTAACCATCTTTACTTAGAAAGCTGTAACATTTATTAAAACAGAATCACAATTGCAGCTGTGTTAAATATTTATACTAGGCTCTTAAATGTAAAATTAAATGATAATTTATTCATCTTCTGTAGTTTCCTATAGAAGGTCTAGCTAATGGCAAAAGTACATGTGATCAGAATAGTGTTTTCCAATGACAACAAATAACTCTCTGTATATATATATATTTTATATATAGTGGCATTATATATATAGTGGCATTAACAGAAACATTTACTCGACTACAGAGGCACAAGTCGATGACTCTTGAGAGAAGTCGTGTATTTTCAATCTCTGTATGCGCACTTGTATGCACAATGCAGTCTCTGCCTCTGTCACTAGTTTAGGCCTACATGCGTTCCTTAAATAAATCGATTATTATAGTCACTTCATAAAAAGAGCGGGAATTTAAACACAAGAGGAGAGACATGGCAGTAGAAGCAGTAGGTGACAGACACACATCCCACGTATGTAAATTTACTTTAGACCACACAAACCACATGGTGACCTACAAGTCCAAGTTAAAGTACAATAAAAGTTCTACTGCTATGCTACGCAGCCATCTGAAATGGCATCTGAAATCTGTGAGCTAACACAAGTGATTCTAGCACTGCCACAAATTGTCCAGAGCACATTGAGCAGCTTTACAGTTGTATTTATTTTATAATGACAGAGTGCTCTATTATGAGCCACAATGTATAGTGTTGACTCATTCTGTGTGTCTTTGCTGACACGGTTTAAGCTGTACCCACTGTACCGACTGTACCTACTTTCAGTTTTGCACTTAAATTTACCTCAAAATTCAAGCTATGTTTTTTTGTTATTGTCATGCTGACTGTTAATATTACAGAAAATGTATAAAAGTTGTTAATTGTCGGACACTTTTGTTCCTCTGCTGCAGCTAGTCGGCTAGACTATGACTTTAGTGGCGGATGACTCAGACACGACGGGGGCCCTGCGTTCTAAAAATTGCAATGCGAGGCAAACACTTCACAGGTATATACCCATTGAAAATGAATATGGTCTGTCCACTGCAGTTTTGACAATTTTGTCAAAACATAGTGGAGTTTTGGCTTAAGACTGCAAGTATCTAGGTAAAAATAGTATAACCTAACAAACAAGGAGACCGGACAATTATAGATACTCCTACTATTTTAAAAAGTGCCCGACCCTGTATTGGCAATAAAAATTTGACCAGACAGTGAAAGTGGTATATTAAACTGTCACCTTGAAAGGCAGTAAATCCATCCATTGAAGCATTTGTCCAAATTTCTTTACATGAAGATCCTTATATCACACAGAACACACAATTTGTCTTTAAAACAGTGTTGCTCTATGATTGACACGGTGCTACACTTTCTGTGTGATATAATGATCTTCATGTAAATTCATTTGGAAATCCTACCTAACTTATTATATTATGTCCAGCTTTCTCTGTCTGGTCTAATTTATTGAATTTACATACTCTTAGACAAAGAGCAAGGCATAATATTTAAGAAGTGGAGTTTTTAGGGATTTTTGTTACTTATTTCCAGGCTACAAAAAATACCTGTTGATCTAGCCATCAATCGTGAATTTTTGCAACTTTCAGTGGAGTAAAAGAAATATTAATCTTGTCAGCCTTTCCAGCTTTCTTCTGTGATCTGAAGGACACGTCAATGCAATAGAGATTAGGAGTACAGCACAGGGAGCATTGTTTCTCTAGGACAAGATGCTACAAATAGGGAAATACAATCCTGAATAAATAGGCAAAGCAGCCACCAAAGATTAAACTTCAATATTACATTATATGTGTGTTCCTTGGTTTAGATACATTGCTCTAAACCAGTTAAAGAGTTACTACTTGGCTAATGTATTGACAGCCAAGACAAACTGACAGATTGACTGTATTATATACTATACTTTTACTAGAAAAACCTAATGGAAAGGCATTAGGTGAAAGGTTGTCAATATCTATAGACTCTTTGACTCTTGCTTTCACATGTCGTAGCCATGACTGCAGAGCAAAGTAATAATTTAGAACAATCACAGACCTTGAGTGCTTTGCTTCAGCCTGGGAACAAAAGGCAGTTATTCCGCTATATGTAACACTCCTTCCAGTCATCAGTGTGAAGGGTGCAGGAGAAATGTCGTTCCTTGGAATGTATGGAGAAGACAGGTGGGCAGACACTATACAATGCATGGGACCAAAAGACAGAACAATGCAAACACCTAATCAATATAATTGTCTATCGCTGGGATGATCTTAAAATCAATAACACTGTGACGGTAATAGCTGACATAAAAGCATAAGCTTTCTTTTTTCCTATCTTGGAAAATAATATAAAAGACACTTCTAGGACTGTTTAAAATAAATTTTATCTGTCCTTCAGTTATGAAACGTTTTGTGGCAAAATCTGCCCCAGGAAATAGCCCGGGTGAAATAATCAGTCTGCACTGAGTGACAACAATGTTCCTGCTTTTCTTTCTTGTAATTGTATAGATTTCCTATACCCGTTTCTTTATTATTGTGCCGTATGTACAGCTAGCTAGAAAATTGTAAAATAAAGAATAGTGGAGACATAGGAAAGTGAGTTGATGAAGTATATAAACATGCTTGCCATGAAGCACTTAAAATGCACAGTAACAAGAAAGAAATGGGGCAAAGCAGTGCCCAGGGATGCCAGCGCCAGCCATTCCTGCCATGGCCAAATAGATAAAGAGATTTTCAACAATTTGGTGTAAAGTTTGTAGAAAGCAATTTTTGGGAAGGGTGCAGCTGTTGGTTAAGACAAGACTTTTTCTCATTTTGGATAATTAGAGGAGAGAAAAAAACACTGTTACCTTTTTTTGTGTTTTATTATAGAGATTTGCCATCACTTCCTGGCTAAACAGGAAGTGACCACATCATTTCAAAACAAGGAAATCTTCATTTGACAGTTTATATTGTTAGTAATGGAGTTAGGAGTATGAACTGAGAACATTTTTTTTATATTTGTCATAAGTGTGCCACATCCCAGTAAATTAACAACAAACAACTCTCTTAAATGAACCCTGAGCTCTTGACACTTGGGGCCTAATACACTAGGCTGAGCCCTAGTGGGGGACTTTTCATGCGCAGAATAGTATCACAACACAAATATAGGTCTTAAAACAACATCATTTATTGGTAAACCACTAATTAGCAGCATGTTAAGGTATCATATAATCACATGTCAACATATTCCCAGCATCTTTAAGAATCAGCTTACAGAGCACCACCCACTCCCTGAAGAAGCCGTAGGAGGCCAAACGTGTAGAAGTTTGGAATGTGACTGTGATGGGATAGTGGTAATTAGGTGACTGTCCATGACGCCATCTACATTCAGCACCCCCAGAGAGCCATTATGCTGTAAATATGTTGACATTTGACTATATGATACCGTGACATGATGCTAATCTGTGGTTCACCAACAAATGATGTTGTTTTTAGACCTATATTTGTGTTGTGATACTATTCTGTGCCTGAAAAGTCCCCCACTAGGGCTCAGCCTAGTGTATTAGGTTCCAAGGGCCAAGAGCTCTGGGATCCTTTTAGAGAGTTGTTTGCCATTCCTTTGACAGTTGCCATTTAAGTTTCCCCATGGAAAGAGTTTTCTTTTTATCTTTTTTTCTGGTGATAGCCTAAAATTTTGGATTTGTGATTTAGGCAGAATTCCTGGTAATACTGATAATTAGGAAAACTAAGAGTGAATCTCCCTACAGACAGAGACAACAGAAAACCCTGTATACCATGTATACAAATCTAATAAAAAATAATTATACATAAAGATAAAAGTAAACCTGTAAGGATCATTTAGGATTATGCTTATCCACACTAATGAGCATGTGACCAACCATTTTTTTCTGTTGCCTGCTTTATGCTAATTACTGTGGAATGGTTGTTGCAGCAAAATTAATCAATAAATAGGTCAGTAAAAGTTATTTTTAGTGATTCTCTTTTGTCTCCTAAACTGTTAACAGAAAACCTATTCTATGACTTACTTTGCACTAGATATGCTAATCTCCCCAGAGGCCACATAGTGCTTAGGCTCACAAGTGCTTGGCTCCTGCTTGTCTCTGCTGCTCCCTGCCTGGTGTTGACTTGGGACCTCAGATTTTTCATGTACAGTAATTGCAGAATGTTGGCCTCATATTTTGCAAATTCATGCAACTGCCCTATAAATCACAGTCTCTGTAGACCTCAAGCAAGCTTGTTAGATACATCATTTGGGCTAAGGAAGTCTGGTCATACTAGCTACACAATCATTCTACGAAGAGACATCATTTATACAGTGAGAGTACAAAAAACAAAAAAAAACCCTGGCCCGTGAAGGAATCTCCAGTTACATATCTCAAACCCTGGACTTATAGACACACACCAGGAACACATATGGGGAAAATTGATGGACATGGCAGACCAGCCCAGCCCAGATAAAAATAGGAACCACTTCTAATCCATTCCAATCCCCTTTTTCTTTCAAATGTTTTATGTATAAGTGTAGTAACAATCTGGGACTACGGGTATGTGACTTGTCTTTGTTTTTTTGGGGCCTTGTAGTTCCTCTAGTGTCCCCCATACTATCAAGAGCTGTCCACACACTGTCAACCATCAAAGTAGTAGTATTTTACTACTTGTCTTTTTTACACCATTAGATGCACTTTTCCCCCCAAAATTGGGGGGTGCCTGCATCTTATGGTGCTAACCCGCAGCTGCCTGCCTGCAGATAGTCGCACCTTGGCTCCCTGCCAGTGCCTGTGCTCTCCCGACAATGCAGTTAGCCAGGGAAGCGGAGGAGCTGTCAGATGGAAGATCTGCTCACAGGATCT
>CM070033.1:50709593-50724165 GCA_036250615.1 Ptychadena robeensis | reverse complement strand
GAGTAGGTAATATAAGACCCAGTGTCCATATGGAAGGGGTCTTTTCTTGGTGCCCGAGCAAGAGACCGGTTGTAGTCTGGAGTGTCGGGCTGGACGCTAGCCCCTGTGAGTAATGGACACCATCCGTCGGGTTGGAAAGGGGGAATCTGCAAATCTGTAACTGAATTCCATTGTCCCCATTTTGGGTTAAGGGTGCCCTAGCCCTGAAAAGTTGTTAATATTGTTATTGTTTCATGTGCTGCCCAGAAAATGATGGGCCATAGGGGTAAGAAGTGTATGAAGAGTCTGTAGAAATTGTGGAGGAATATTCCAAAAATGTGACTCCAGAGTTCCCCAGCCTGAGAAGGGACCATGGAAAGTACCCAACCCTGTCTCTGAAGCCCTGAACATGTAACCCAGCTACCATTTTAACATTTTATCCATTCTTTAATTTCCTATAGACATAAGCTAAAAATACACACAGACAAATAAACAAAACCTTGTTTTGTATCAAAATGTTAATAAAATGCCCAGGTGCAGTTTGTGCTTCCTGAATGGACTTATAAACCTCCAATTATAAAATACAAAAAAGTAATGCTTAATGGAATAATTACTGCAGCTTTCCTTGTCTACAATAAAGTCAAGTTTCAATCTTGTCCCTCACATCCCCATTTGTCACCCTTCTACCTGGTGTTCCTGTCATCACTATATTATGATTTTCCAATACATAGATTTTTAAGAATTCTTTATAAAGGATTGGGGTTTCTTTCTCTTTGGCCCTTCTCCAGCATGTGTGTTCCTTGATAATGCAAAGAACATTAATGACATGATGATCATTGAACATTGAGCGAAATACGATACAATGATGGACCCTTGGGGGTGGATCAATGTATTGCACCAATAGGATCTACTCCATCTTTCAGGCTGAATAAGTCTTGCCATAATTAAAAGTTACACAGCATATGGCATAAAGGTAGGACTTTGGGGGCAGCTCTAGATTAAAAAACAGAAATGTACCCAGAGTTGATTCTTAAGCTTCTCCTGGTGGCTATTTTGTGTTGAAACATTTTTGCCACAGTTAGAATTTTGTTTAACTGAATATTTAAGGGAACACAGTAAACAGAAGTGACATGCATAGGCTGCCTTCATTTTGTGAAGACAGAATAAAAGTAAGGGGGGCTGATCCAGGCAGGTGATGTGTTGGAGAATACTATTTAGTGAATACAGGCCACAGTCTTTGTTAAGTTACCTCACACTGCTTTGTGACCTTCAAAGAGAGAAGAATCACTTTCATTAGTGTAAAGAAAACCTGCCGGGAAAGCAATGTTGTAAACCTCCCAGGTCTAAGTAAATGTAAGAAATCTCAGTAAAAGGCTTTTGACATTTGATGCAACGGCAAACAGAAGTGAGAATAAGAATAAAAAATTCTAGGCATCAAAGAAGACTTTTTTTTCTTCCTTTTTCCCTTCTCTAGGTTGAATAATACATATAAAGATAGAATTTAGAGGGAAGCTTTTTGGATTCTTTTTGAAAATAAAAATGCAAAATCTGAAGCCGAGGTTAGGTAAATGATCTCATTACAAGGGGTTTCTAAAGGTGAACCTAGATCAAGAGGAATGTAATAAACATATCATTATTTCAGGAAGTCGCTTACATTTACATTTACCTGGTATGGCAGAGGAGATGACATACAAATTCCATAGAAAAATAAATAAATAAAATAAAATGAAATTCAAAATGAATGTATATGTTAAATATCAGGATTATATTTATAATTCAGAAGCCTGTAGACACAGAAGCCTGTAGACACAGAAGCCTGTAGACACAGAAAATGTTCTCTGTGATCCGGAACTTCAACAGCATCACTATAGCAGTACCCAGACACATTTCTTATATTGTGAATGGCCAGTTAAATAGATGGAACATACTTAAGGGTCAACTCTCTATGTACTCTGATCTCTCCTCCTTTCTGCATGTTTACTATCAGTATGTGTGGTTTGCAGCCAAACGTCACTTGGCTTAATAACTATACAATTAATAAGGAGATCTGTATCATTAAATGTATTATTTGCAGGGCCAAAACTTCACATTATTGGGCATCACACCAATGGTTTGATTGGGTTCCTCAGTGACTTTTATTTTTTAGAACCTGGCAATTTTTACAATGCTGGCATAAATCATTACATAATGTATGGCTTCATACTGGAAGTCAGAGACTTGTCAGCATATTCAGTACACAAGGACTAAGTGCTGTTGAGAAAAGTTATCAGTGAATCCCAGCTTTAAAACAATTTATGTTGAACCTAAATGTCCTACATTCCTATTCAGTAGTAACTCAATTTTTTTTCATCATATTCTACCAGTTGTATTTGTAATAATAAATAATAACCATAAGGGTATACAGTGCCTGGAATAAATAAATAAATAAAGTCCAATTTTCCTTAATCTGTTTATTTTGTTTTTCATAGAACTTTTTATGGGATTCTACTTTTATTCCACTATTACATCCACTGTGGTTGGAGGGCATCTTTCATCCACCTCTTTACTCCTACTATCTGGCATTGGAGTTAGAGAATGTCTCTCTGAATGTCTGGAATTTCCTCCAGACATTTTGCTAGATCTCTCACATTCATCCATGGTGATTTCTACATTCTTGAACCCATTGCGTTTCCAACTATTTAAGGTTTCATAATAAAAGTGTATATAAGTAATTTTTTTTGGTAGAGCTGCAGATCTTAGCTGTCAAATTTTAGATGAATTTTAAGATTGTAAGCATCCTCAAAAGGACTGCACGCATGATTAATTTCCCACTGACTGGGCTGCAGCAAAATAGTAATAAATCGACCCTGGTTGGGTACACAATGGTCTATTTTCCCTTCTGAGCTAATTCTCAATCCCAAAAACCTGATGAAGTACATTCAGCAAACGAATAATTTCAATTATTTAACAATTAGTAATTGGGTTACTGTTTGGACTTATATCAGAGCAGTTAATAGGGAAATAGTATAGCAATAGTATATAATAGTATATCAAGTCATTTTGAATCTAAGCATCTCAAACAAATGCTGCAGGCTGGAATCTCCCAACCACCATGGAACTATAGCCACAGGTGAGACTCTACTTGTCTCTCTTATTTTATTTATAGGGTGTTGGAGGAGCTTAATGACTGTCTGGCCAATATTCCATAGGCTTTTGCAGTTCCAGGACAGCTGCTCAGTTGGTGGGCAACTGAGTTGATATGGAGGGCCACAAGTGCGGCCCTCAACATCACTTTAGGGCCGCACATAACATTTTCAATCTATACTGACTTGTATAAGCATTTTTATTTAGTGTCATATACATCGTCAAAGGTTATGTGCCTCATAGATATCTATGGGGCACATAACCATTGATTCAAAGATTATATTCTATTCTGAGGTTATGTGCCACATACAATAATTCTCCATTCATTGGTGGAATAGTGGGAGCATAGGCACTCATCTTCATTGAACAGTATATTCTTAGAGCCGGAAAGGTGAGGGACTTGTTCAGGCGCTGTCTGGGTTGCTGATTGTCTTTCATGTGCTCAGCCAGAGCGAGTCTCTCACCTCCTCTTCCCTCCTGAAGAAGATCCTAGGCGAGGACAGGTGAGTTCCTATGCCCTATGCATTAACAGTTAGGTTTAAGTTAGGTTTAAGTGAAAGACCAGGGGGGCCGCCAAGGAACGCCCAAAAGGCCGCAGGTTGGGCACCTGGGGTGTAAAACCAGCTTTCTCCTTCTGTGGCCTCCCCATTTTCTGGCTTTTGTGTATGAAGAAGCGGTTTACCGCGAAACGCGTCGGAATGGTGCAACATTTTATGATTTGATTTGTTCATATATGTAATGCTTGTTATGTTTATAAATGGCTGTACTGTAATATACTTTGTGGGAATCATTTTTTGATCCGTATGTTGGTGTTATTATGTGTCAATAAACTCAATCAACGTCATCTTTGTTTGCCGTTAAAGTCCCTCTCGCCCAACCTGGGGAGAACTTGGGTTTTCCTCTTCCTTTCTATGTAAAACCAGCTTTATTTTATAAATAAAACAAATAGGATCCTTGACTAACATAAATCTGATGACTCCTTCTTTGTGTCTGATTCCAGCCTATAATGACAATAGTTTATTTAGCATCAGGAAGGAAACAGCTTCAGCTTCCGCTTTTTTAATAGATTTTTATCATCAGATGTACACAGGGATATAAGGGCACAATCTCACCACCGGTGAGTGATAGCTTTTTTTAAATCCATATAAAACCTTTTGGGAGGAAAATGTTTTTTATTCAACAAAATGAAACATTTTCACCATCAGATTAGTAATACCCTATAACCTATAAAAAAATTTAGCCTTTTAAATGTTTTAATCTTTTAACTATAATTCTGTGTGTTTTACATGTTAGAGAATATGACAGAAACCTAGGCAGTCATTGTCATAGAAGATGTTCTGTAGGACGTCTAAGCCACATTAACTGATTTCTATCACTACCATAAATCCCAATCTGTCGTTCTTCACTCCTCAGTAATTCATCTTTTTGGTCTGATTTATATACACCTCTATTAAAAAAGTACTATTCAAAGGTGTTTTATTGCACTAAACATTTCATTCAGACTTAAATTATTACATTTTGAAGCAAGTATATTGCAGATGTAATAGCAAAAAAAGAATTATTGAACCAATCATTTCTTATACACTCCAACATTGAATTGGCCTTCATTGTTCCTATTGGTCTGTTAGATAAACAATTTATAGTGTTTTGTTTGTTAAAATACCTGTTGAGCCTTCCTAAAGCTAAAACGTTATCATATCATTATCAAATATATTCAGCTCATCAGTAAGTCATGATAACTTACTTATTTGCTAACATGCTCAACACCAACTACTGATTAAATACAGATATAAATGCCTCCTTAGTTTTTTAAAGACAGTACAGTCCCATGCTGAATTGTCAGAAACCACAGGCAGTTAATTGTTTAAAAAGACACAAAAGCAGATGTTTTACCAGTATTAAGTTAAAGAATAGGATGCCTTCCTTTTACTAGCTCTGCAGTACCAATTGAACAGCTTAGAGGCATGGAACATTTATGTTAAGGATACACCATCTACAAAGGGGTATTTGGCCCGGGAGCCAAATATCGCCCACAGTGTAATTTGATTTTGGCCCATGAGTTTTTTAAAATTTTCTTTAAGAAATGACTGCCACATATGTGTCTAATATTTGACATATGATTTCAGATGTGTGATAGTATAAAGGCTGCCATACACGGGTCGGATTTGCACCGGATTCCGGCCCGATCGATTCCGGGCGCGTGCACGCGAAACGATCGGGCCGGAATCCCGTGCAGCCCACCTTGTCCGTCCGATCGGGTCCGACCGATCGGGGGCTCAGAATCGGATCCGCCAGAGAACCAACATGTTGGTCTTTCGGGTCCGATTCTGCCCAGATCAGCGGGAGTTGCATTCCGGGAGGTGATCAATCGGACACGGATCCGGCAGGACAAGGTGGTATGCAGCGATCAGATTCCTTAATTGGCCGCTCGATCGGACCTCCGATTCCCGCTGAGATCGCCGGAATCGATCGGATGGGTGATCGAGCGGACATGGAATCCGACACGTGTATGGCTAGCTTTACACTTTGTTTGTTCCAGATTCAATGTTTAAGTTCATGGGCATTTAGCTCGAGTTAACTTGTTTACTAACAAAACTCACCCTGAGCTAACATCTGGCGTACTCACCCGCCGATCTTTCTGTGTCTGTCTTCATGACGTCCTGGGGCAACACCATTGATCTCCATGTAATGGAGGTGGCATCACTTTGGACACAAACCAAGAGAACCAATCAACTGGCAAGATCAACAGATATTTTAAAGAGAAAAGGGCTTCACATTAATAGAACTGCACATGGTGACAGTAAATGATTTGACTGCTTGTATAATACCTCAGCTGCAAACTCCAACTACTGTATTTGTGCAGGACAATGTTGACAAGCAGTAAGTAGAGAGTCAGGATACACATAAACACTTAGGTTTTTGTGCCCGTGGTCACATAATATCACAAAAAGTGATTACATTACCATAAAAAAATTCCAAAATCTATTTATAACTAGTGTTATCTAAAAGAAGGCAATCAGTGCATATAATTTCAACATAAGTGATCTTGAGTTTAGGTAAAATTTGACGATAAATAAATAATAAATGCTGTTATATCTAATATACTATATATATATGTATATATATATATATATATATATATATATATATATATATATATATATATATATATATATATATATATATATATATATATACATATACATTAAATGTTTTTTTATAACTTCTTAATTTACATTAGGTGACTGTTTTAACATTTCAGTATGCAAACCCAAATGCACCATAATGGCAACATTTAACATACAACATACAGTGAGTCATTGGTGAAGTATTTTTTTTTTTTTTTTTACGTTTGGCTTCACAGAAGTTATGCTTTAAGCTTTTTTCTAAATGACAATATTCATTTTGGCTTCATAATGTTGAACTGCTAATCCTTCAGAAACTATTTATATGTCAAATGTGTTCTTGGTGGATAGATGCCTATTACTGTAAATTAAAAAAATTCAGAATTTTCTACATCTGTCTGCACTGGGCAGTCAAATTAGTCAAATTAAAAGTAATGCAGCACAGGAGAGTCCTGACCTGTCAAAGTCCTATGACCGGTTCTCCTGATTCACAGAGCTCTCTTGGTTAATCTTGAGCCCCCAATGGGACACTGCATCACAACAGAGGATGCCCGTATTTTATGAATGGTATGTAAAATGTAGCTTACAGCATGTCTTACCCCATAGTGTATGAGATCTGTTCTAGGGATGAAAAGTTCTACTCAGTGACACAGCTGATCTGGTTATATTTACCTCATTCCTGATTCCATCTAATCATTTGTTTCTGCTAGAATACACTAATACAGAATCAGTCATTCAGAGCAATAAAAGTTAAATGAACATGTGCTTCTCCATGAATTCTCTTACTGTAAAACTTTTCGTTTGCCATCCCTAATCTGCGCCACATTTCGTTTTAAATCTCACCAGGTAGGTTAAATATTTTAGTCAAAGTGGCATCTGCTCTGAGAACTTAATTCAGCAAGAAATTGTAAATGACAACTGAATTACATGGGCTCCAAGATTTCAACACAAGGTGAAAACAAAGGGTCAGCATGACTTAAAGTATAACAACAGGCAAAGAGCTACCGTAAATACTGTACAAATATACTCATCCCATTGTTTCTACTGAACACCGAGTGTGACTCTTCCTAAGGAGAGTACTCCCTGTTGGCATCCCTACAGCACCCGTAACCAGGAAGTGATGTCATATGTTACAAGTAAGTGACATCATCTTAGTATCTTCATGGCTGGAGAGACTCACACACGGTAAATCTTACCCTTGTAGAAGATGATTACTGCTTGCTAAGACTGCATTGCACAATTGTTCCATTATTGTGAGTACATTAATAAAAAAATTTCTCTATCATTAGGAGAACTTAACTTTGTTGCAATAGGTTGTGTGTCTTGTGTCCTTGTTCAAAACTGTCTTTTACAGGGGGCTAAACTCTGTGTGGGGAGCTGCCCACCTACACACAAGTTATTTACCCACTCCTCAAACGGGCCATTGTGCACTATTTCATAAACCACCAAATGGGCTTACGGCCACAGGGGCTAATGTGTGATCACTCCTGACAGCTAGTTATTATTTTTACTCTACCCCTTCTATGTTATCTAAGTACTGAAATTCAAATGGCTGGCTCCTTGTTCAGGTCAAATTCTGGTGCACTTTTTGAATAAAAATACATTTAATGCATGTTACTTATTGGTAATAAATACAGAGCTGCAATTATTTATGTATTTGATATCTCCCTGGAGTGTTGTGTTATTTAGACTACAAACCTGTATTCAATAAAAAGGAAGTAAGTACAAGCAAATACAAGAAATGACTGAAGCTAAGATGCCATGTCAATAGAAATTGTACCAGAAAGGGCCACTTAAGTTGGAGACACACTACAGCCCTGCATAAATGTGTTATGTATGTGGACAAAGGGGTTATTTTGTAGCTGTTTTTTCCACAATAAAATCTCTGACAATCGCAGACTATTACCAGAAGATAATGTAAAGTAAATTGCATGTTAGTGAACAAGGCGACTATGTCTGATTTGAAGTCTGGGTTGTTAAAACTGATGTTATCACTTGGAGCACTAACTTCACATTGATAATCAACTCAGCACTACTTGCAAAGGTATGACTTGGAGAGCTGAAGAATGAGGCGTACATAAAATTGGCTCCAATGCAGACCTTACAGAGTGAATATGATGCCCAATTCAATCCAAAAGTTGAAAGATTCATTTATGTTTTGATTATTATGGACACATGATTTTATGTCATTTGGGGCTATTTTGCAGTGTCTTTAGCCACTGTAGTTATTTAGGTTAGGTTCAACAGCCAGTTGAGAATGACATGTTTGATAATCCCAACTGACCAAGAACAGTATGGGGCAGACACTACATATCCTGTCTCATCTGCGATTGCCCAAACAAAAAGAATATCAAATGATCGTCATCCGCGACCATGCGCATAAAAGTGGACAACCTCTCTACCACTCTACAGTGTCTAGCCTTACTGTGCGGCCATGAATACAGCTAATGGGCAGAGTTTCTGCTTAAGAAGCACAGAGGTTAATAAAACATAAAAAAAAAAAGCTAAGTAGAATCAGATTTTCATTGCTGTTTGTTTCCCTGCTGGGAAGACACCCTCAGCTTCTGATCACTTCACTTTCAATGAGAAATGTAGAATGTATAGAAACATACCCTGCTTATGTTCCTATATCCACATGTGTTTGGGCACCTTAAGTCTTTTTTCCCTCTTTATGTCCTGATATGTTAATTGAAAAACCGTGAAACAATGCACTTTCTTTTCTCTTTGACTGTACATTGATTATTTTAGCCATAAAGATTTTTTTTACAGCAAAATAGAAAACAAACACAAGGGACCTCAAAAATCACGTTTTGTGATGCAATTTAAGAACTTAAATATGTGAAGAGCACACATTTTCATTTAGTGTTCTCCCCCAAAAATCTGCTCTTATCATATATTAATATATAAAATGATGTAATTAATATGATAAAATTATCATATTAATTTCAGGTTCAGATATACCAGTTCTAAAAATAAGGTTTTATAAAGCTAATTTTAACTGAAAAACTTTATATCCCCAGATTTTATAATAAGGAAACAACAGTGCACTGGGTCTATAAAAGGGGTAAGGGTGTTTGGTGACTCATATCACTCCCACCAGATCTATGATTCAGCAAACCCTATTCAAAGGGATAGGGTTTGCTGAACAGTACTATATAGAATAATTTAAAACAAAGCTCATGTACGAATCCTAATTCTTCTTATTTACATTTATATATGCATTAAGAAAAAGTGAGTCTGTACGGAATCAATTAAGCAAGGATTCCTGAAAGGGAATTTCCAGAAAGTGAAAATGGAAGGAGCGAGGGACTTACTGTACATGCTTCGTCCCACTTTCAGTGCCAGCTTCTGTTCATCTTCACCATGCGTATGAGATGAGAATGAATGACTAAGAGGCTGGGGGCTGCTGGGGGGGTGATGGAGAGAGGCTGAGGCTGCTGGGGGCAGAAGGAGAGAGGCTGCTGGGGGTGATGGAGAGAGGCTGAGGCTGCTGGGGGCAGAAGGAGAGAGGCTGCTGGGGGCTGATTGTATCATATTTGTCTTTCTTCATAATGTCAATATCCGTTATAAAACAAGGAAAATGTGGGTGTGGATGGTGAGCTGATTCGGTGGTGCAATGGGCCACTTGACTGGATTTGCCCCCCAGGACTAAGGCTGCCAGCCCTCCCCGGATTGGGATGCAAGTATTTGGTCACCTCAGACATTTAAGAATATTTTTTGTTTATCTGAAAATAATAATCAACACCATTAATGATCTTTGTGTTCCTTACAGCTCTCACTTCTTACTCCTTCAGTTTCATTAGTGCGGGTTAATATTACAATGCAGCAAATCTTTTCCTGACTGGCACTGACATATAAAACGTCTTTCTCAAATTACAGCGGATGTCACATTTTTGGGTTTAGAATTCCATTTGCTTATGTATAAGAAATTAGATATTAATAACATCACTTGTAAAACAATATGTAAATATGAATTGATAATCAGCGGTGAAAAGCACATTTTACAGAATTTGTGTCTCTGTATCAGGTAATTATAGATATTTTCTATCCAGGGCACTTGACTGCTTTTGTGCACCACTATCCCCATACACAGTCTTATTATTCAACTAACATCTCTTTTATGTGATATTAATCCTGTAAGATTTGTGAAGAGACAAGGACAGATTTTTAACAATTCAGAAGATCACAATTCAGAAGTCATATGTTTGCATTCTCTGTTTGCTGGGCATAACAGACAAATGGGCAGGTAGAAGACCACAAGACAACAGACCAGTTTCCTTCATGGAGAGGTGAGATATAGGAGGCTAGCCATACATGATTCAAATTGTATTCAATCAATTATCAACTTTGGCAGTTCAAAAAACAACAATGTAATATCTATGTATTATATTACTGCACAGTGAAATAGATGCAAAACCAATTTCTTAAATTCTATTCATTTCCATTTATGAAGATAAAGTTCTATTTGCATACTCCAAAATGTGTGAATTTTCAGCCAATCCAATGAAATAAAGGAGTTCAATTGATGTATTAACAAAACAGCGTGCCTGTGTCGTTGTGGTGATGCTGGGAGTCATATTATTGACATGCAACGTGTCCATTGGATGGCGTTTTTTCCTTTCAATGCAGTGGAAATGATCCCTAAACTGGGGGGGCAGACAGTGGGGAATATGCTGGTTGAGCAGCTAGGACATGTCCCACTGACACGTCTATGCCTTCCTGTATTCTGCCACAATCTAAAAAAATATTTAAAAAGTAATTAAGTCAACACATCAAGGGAGTGATAGATAAGATGGGTTGCTTGACCCCCATGGATTTCACATGGTGTGCACATCACTAAACTAACTGCCATTTGTTATCTTTCTAGTTTTGGTAGAAAGCTTGTAAGGCTCCATTGAGACGCTCTCTGAAAATTGGTAAGGAATAAAGGCAAAAAAATATATTTTTTTGCTGTAAAGTATGTCTCTGTAGTATGTCTTCCTCTAATTGACAGTTTCATCTAGTGATACTAGAAGTTTTCAGTTTTTTCATTTTCTTGCTTATGGTAAATCCTGCTCTTTAATTTTCCTGGTGTGCTCTTGTTGCTTCATTAGACTATTGTAAGTCTAATAAACTCATCATCTAAGCAGTCCCCAGCCCAACCCTCTAATCTATGCCTCATATGTCTTTCAAAACAAGTCAACATAATGTCTGCAAATGTAAGTATTTATATGGGATTCAAAGTGAGAGGACTTTAAGGATCCTCATAAAAACGTAAGACTCTGTAATGATATCCTCCGGTCACTTGGTGGTGTCGTTAGCATTCTTGTTATTTATTCCTTCAAGTAAGAAAGGGCTGGGACAGAATGGATAGTTATTTGGGGAAGAGATTAGACAAACAGCAAAAGAGATGGTCGAATTTTATTTTTTGCATTTCAACTAACTGACTTAGTGAGTTAATTGCAAAGCAATTGTAAAAAAAATAAAGAAAGGATTGTTAAATTAACTATAAAGTCAAGTAAAATATTATTTGATTATGAATTCCTTATATCTCTAGCAATTTTGGTAATGATGCTCAATTACAAATAAACAAGTCAAAATTTTACATTCCATCAATGGGAAGTGTGGCCCCCTGTAAAAGGCATAAAATAATGGGACAAATATGTCCCAAATCAGTTATTTGTGGCAAAACAAATGTTTACTAATTAATGTAAAGTCAAGGGATAAAGAAAGTGTACTGTTTTTTTCAAATACATTTTGGGCCATAGCCCTCCTAAAATGCGTCCCATTGATCGTACTGAACTCTATAGCACCTATAACCACGAAGTTATATAACGTGTAACCAGTAAAGGACATGATCCTGGTATCCACAGAGCTGAGCACACATGGAGATTGCTTTTTCCTAAGCCTGCTCTGTACCTCCATTATGGATTTTATTTAATATTTTCCTTTACCATTTTTATAACTTTACATTGTTGCACTAGGTGGTGCGTCTCGTGTCCTTGTTCCTATACACATGTGTAGATATCCCTTCTACAAATCTTGGTGTGCTTAGTGCATATTTTCAGATTAATGCAGTAATCCAATGTGAAGCGTTCACTCTGTAGTAGCAATTAAGACAAGCAACTGGTCTTCCCCTCTCCTTACAGTTTATAGCAGTGGTGGGCAAACTTTTTCACTTATGGGCCACATTGGCTTCTTAACTTGGATAAAGGGGCCGGACCAAGAGCCTGTAATGGCCGACCCGCCATAGGTGTGCCAATTCCATGCAACGCCGGCATCGCCTTATAATGGCGGTGATGTGTAATAGGTGATGTGTAACAGGGACATTGTTGTTTTAAATTTCCTGCATTTACAAAGAAATGCTAATTTATTGCAATGAGCTGAGATAATTCCTAAGGACTGCGTGTTGGCACCATGAGGATACGCCAACAGTGTCATGATCACCATCTGCATCGTCCCCAACAAGGTGATAAACGGCTGGAAAAGAAAGCTAAGCGGGCTGGATTCGGCCCCTGGGCCTTAGTTTGCGCATTCCCTGTTCATAGTGTAGTGGGACTTGTTGGGTTCCTCCCACAGCACTTCTCTTTTAATATGCTGAGAGTTTAGCTTTAAGTGAATAAGTAGTAAAGGTGCTACAGATTTCATAATTTCCATTGGTACCTCACAGGTAATGTTTCCATTGGTACCTTACAGGTAGTGTATATATCTTTTATAAATGCTCCTAAAATAGATATACAATTAAAGATACCATCAACAGAAACCAGACAAAGCCATGAACTTGTAAAGTAAAATCTTCTATGCTCTATTGAACATACGCATGACAACCCAGAAAAAAGGCTTCTTCTTCAGTACAAAGTTCTAGGTTAATTACTTGAAAAGTAACAAAGGGATTAAATAACTAGTAGCCCGAGCCTCTTTTCTTCTTCCTCCTGCAGTCGGCACTTGAGGTCATTCTTTGTTCCATAGAGAAATAAATAATTCTTCCACAGAGCCTCAAATGATTCAACAGTCTTTCGTGCGATGATTCCTCTGGAGATATGCCCTTAAAGAATTACATTAAGATGTATTGTGACGGAACGCTACCTTTGTTGCCCGTATCCTTTAATACTTAGAGTCCACTCTATCACCTTTTTTAGAGGTTGCTTTAGAAAAAAATAACTGTTTTAAATTGTTCACATGCTGTAATTTTCTTTTTCTACAGAAGTTGGAAGAAGATATTAGCACGGTTATTTTGAAGGTTGTTGGTATTCCCAAAGGATTAAAGGGTCCCTGGTGTACCATTATCCCTGTGGAAACTATCTGGAGAGAAGTCATTACTAAACAATTAGCCCAGCTGCTGGCAGAAGTTACTGGTGAGACAATTTTTTCCAGAGATTCACAAGAGAGCAATTATTAAATGTCACTGCAATGTCTCTTTGGCCCAATGTGCAAAACATTTCTACAGGTTTGATTCTGAAAAAGAGAACTTGTGATCGTTCCCTATTAGAAATAATAGAATGCTTATCTTGTACAATTAAATTAATAATGGAAGAATGGAAACCATAGGGCAACATTAGAGATATTCAAATCAAGGAAAGAGATTTCTACAAACCTGATTTATATGTGAAGTCCAATCTAATAATTTTAGTCATATAGTGCTGAAATAACTTCTGCCATTAACTGAAAAACAAATGCTGCCATTATGAGGTGCTACTGATGAATGGCATGTGGTTGTCAACTGGAACATGCATGTTTGTTAGGAGAGGTAAAAATTATACTGGCAAAGTTAATCAGGAGGTGTTTAAATCAATTTTTACAATGGCCAGTAGGACCATTATAATGGGCAGCTTTCATACTTTGCTTGTATGGGATTCAAGGCACTAATTCCACACTAATATCATACAGTGCTAGACCTAAATATGACTCTGTTCTTTGGCAAAGGTGTGTGGTTATCACCTAGCTGGTCTTCTAATGACCAGCCTGGTTTCTCCTGGGTTTGGTTTGGCTTGTAGCCTGGCAAGTATAGCTTGTCTACCTCAAGTATATCTGTATCTGGTTATGTAGAACCAACTTTGACCAACTAGTTACCATGGATTACTTGAAAAATATTTTTTTCGTCTTGTATACTTTAACAATGAATAGGTTAATTTACAGTCTATCAAGAAGCTGTCAGTTGAGTTTTAATTAAATAAGAAAAAGGACAGAGGCGCACAACCTAGGACAACAAAGTAAGGTACTGTAAATGGTTAAATAATATGGAATGGAATAAAATAAAACAAAAAATCAGACAAGATACTCACATTAACGGAGGTTTGCAAGGATTTATCTCTCAGGGCCATGTGTTTTCCAGGATGACCTCACTTCCTGTTGGGGATGAGATCACT
>CM070033.1:50696414-50709493 GCA_036250615.1 Ptychadena robeensis | reverse complement strand
TGTAATAAATCTCACCAAAATAAAGTCTCTGGTGCCCCAGATGTGCCCATTTGCAGTAACCTTTCCTGGTGTGATTTTACCACATCCATCACACCAGGTTAGAGAGGGTTAACTGTAAATGGGCACATAATTGTTTGTTTCAAACATTCTTATATTCAGGATGTCTATTAGACCCTTGTACGGACATATTTTGGGAAGTTACAGGCCTACAACATAAAGAAAAAATTACCATTGAAGTCTATGGTGCACTTTTGGTACAGAAATCTAGACCTCAGCAGTGTGATAGGAAGGTTAATTAAACCTTGGTCCTTACTCCAATTTCAAGATCCTGAAAGAATGGTTTTACGGAAGGTCTCACCAATTTCAACCTTTTTATAGAGAACAAAACCTACAAGAGTACCTGGGCATGTTTTCTTTCTATGTAACATAACTGACATGTGCAGTGTATTACCAACAGTCTTGTCCTGGCCATCTATTAGCTAGATAGCCACAGCTTTTGTGCAAATAGTAAATATTCACTGGTTTTCCAAGTTGTTACTTTCAAAACTTCAATAAACTTAAAATGTGTTTTTTTATATCACTAATTTGACCAGCTTTCAGACTGCCTGTGACCAACAACAGAAGAATTATCTCCTCTGCATAACATAAAGCGGAACTCTACTTAGATTTAATTGACAGCCACTGCAGAAGCAAAATGACATTGATGTGAAATCTTTCTGTCTAAGCATCACAAAGTAATTATAGCAACTGTTTGTAGATGATCTTATCTGTTATGTGCACAGGTAGAATAAACAGATATGATCATCTCAATCCCCTGATCACCTAAAGTGCAAGCTTGTGGGGGACTATGGAGATAATTAAAAGTTAAGTTATAGGTCATATTATTTTCTAACAAACTTCTCCTTTATTCCTCCTCCCATCCTCTACACTGTGCACAATGGAGTGTGACTAGGCATAACAATATAGGCATAGATTTCCTTATGATTAGTGATGAGCGGCATAGGCAATATTCGAATTCGCGATATTTCGTGAATAATTCTACTAATATTCAATTCTATATTCACCTCGTAGTTACCTTTAAAATGAATGGTCACATGTGCTATTTATTTTCGCATTGCAAATATATATTTGCAATCCATGCCCTTAAGCATCCCAATGCGAATATTTGAAATTGCGAATATCCGCCGCCATATTTGCGAAATTTGCGAATTTTCGAATAGCCGATATTCGCCAAATATATTCGAAATTCGAATATTCAAGCTCAACACTACTTCTGATATCATTCAGTGTTAGGTTCTGGGTTTGACTTGGCAAAAAGGTCAAGTAATGTCTCTGTTCACTGCTATGAGATATATGGAAGCTACCATTGCTGAGCCCTCCTTCAGAAGATACCAGTTGCCTGGCCATCAATGAAACATTCTCAAGGACTAGCATACTATGAATCAGTGAACTTGAACAATTATGCAGAAAAGGATATTTGATTTTCTACTGACATTCCAAACATTCTTTTTGTTCAGTATGATTGATTCTGGCTCTGAAGCAGCAGAGTCATGATAATACACAGGTAACAAGCATTTTAACCACCCTGGTGTTACAGGGAGGTGTCAGATCCAGTACCAAAGGCAGTAATAGAAACTTTTCTTTTGAATTCCCACCCTTCTGCAGCAACAGCCACATATCATGACATCACCATTTCTGCTCCATAAATTCATTTTAAGAGCCACTCTTCGGCAGTTTGTATATTACTGGTTGAATTACCAGGTTGCAAGAAAAAAAATGTAATGTGCAGTGTGCTATACTTTATTTGGGGTTCACGTTATAATCAGCTGTCCCAAGTTTGAAGAACTCATGCCTGGACTGCATGCGAACTCATGGAGAAGCACATGATCAATCTGATCAGCTGAATAATAATAACTGTCCTGATGGATTTATGCGGTTTTAGTCTGATATAGCAGGCATTAGACATGATGAGCTGATCAATTTGATCATTTGCTTCTCCATGAGTTCTTCTGCAGAAGTACTTTCCTTGAACTTGTCATCCCAGCACGTGGGACAAATCTAAAAGCTTTAGTGTCAGACAAATAATTCCAACCTTCAGTGCAGGGGCAATACCTAGCACTTCTCATCTCTCATTATAAGCTTATACCTGTAGAATCTTCCACATACATATACATGCACTAATTAATACATTCAGTTGGCGAACGCATCAATCTTTCTTTTGGATTCTGAAAAACATTAATTTCTTTAGAAGGATATAATAAATTACAGGAAATGAGGGGCTAGCGCTTTCATTTCAAAAAAGGGCAAAAGAAATCATATATGTGGTAGGGAGACGTAATGGGGATACACTGTCTCAATAATCTGCACTAGTCGGTCACCTAATGAATGTCATGATATATGACTGTAATCATTATAATGGATAAAATCTGCTTTACCAAACACTTTTCCTTCCAAGGAAAACTCACACAATGTATTTATTATAACTGGCCTTCACTGTACTTTAATTAATAGCCTAATACCTATTACAGTGTGACAATTAGCAGACCAGTTCTTAATTGCCTCAGTGACTGAGAAGTGAGCACAGGATTACTTCAATGTAATGGCCAATATGCTGAAGTGGCCGGTTAGAACTGATCAATGAACAAATATTATAAAGAGAAATGCTATAAGACCTGCTCTAAATGTTGTATAGGTAAAGAAAACTAACATCTAGTTACAAAAATACATTAGGATATAATGATGCAAAATACAGTAATCAAGCAATGATCAGGTGGTACAATGGTGGTGTGGTGCTCCACAATCCTAAAAAAAATATACGTACCTGCTGTTTCCTGAAATCATATGAGAGATTCTATATTTACCTGCAGGCTTCCGGGGGTTAATTCAATGCAATGAGTGGCCACAATGGGAAGATCATATGTGTGTATTTTTTACACAGTATTTTTCTGGCTGTCACTGCTCTCGGAGATGTCAGCTCTTTTTCTCAGCCACCGTACTGCATCATCACAGAAAATGAGAGAGGAGGGGCTGCAAGTTACATTCTGAGGTGTTTTTTCCGCATTCTGCCCTATGACCCGCAATTTCCTGGATGGACATCAATAACCATCCACAGCATTAGGGATTAGGATGCTTGAGAGAGGTACAGAGCATAGAGCCACATTAGTAATGTTAATAGATCTAAAATAAGGTATAATTTAGACTTCTACCATCTACTAAAATTTGTATTGTGGGGGTGAGGTTAAATGTATGTTTATGTCTAGTGGAATCTAAAATATCTTCCTTAATTCTTTCTTTCACAGCAGCCTGCACTCTACTCCTTACAATGCAGGACCATACTGCCACACGCAGTAGCATTAGAAAACACCACTAAGAACCAACATAGTAAAGGTGAAGTCTGCAGAGTAAAAGGTATCACATACAGTATGTAAAATTGTTACTGCATAGGAATTTTTTCTTTCCTAGAAATAGTTAAAAATATATTAGTAGGTTAATAAGGCGTAGAAAGGAAAATAATAGCAGGATAAATAACAGATTTAAACAACTACAGAATTCATTTTTACTTGAGCTCATAGTGGATCAATCTGATCAGAATGTGCTAATTGTCATATATCCTTACTTGTAATAAGCAAAACCAGATTGTCCCTCTAAACTCCTCCCCTCTGATGATGTTGTATCGAAAAACAATACCTGGAGCCCAGTGACAGTTAGGGAAAGATGTTATCCTACTATGGCCTATGGAGAGATGTTTTCCAATTGAAAATCATTATCTAGAATTAGTAAGTATCTAGCAGGTAAGTATATATTATTTTTAGGATTGTGGAGCTCTTATGGAAGGCAATATTTCAACATGGTAGCGACCCCAAACACATCTCCAAGAGGACCACTGCCTTGTTAAAGAAATGAGGGTAAAGACGCTGGCCAAGCACGTCTTCAGACCCTAATTCTTTTGAGCATCTGTGGGGCATCCTCAAATGGGAGATGGAGGGTTGCAAGGTATCCAACATACAACAGCTCCCTGATGTCATCATATGGGAGTGGAAGAGGATTCTAGTGGCAACCAGTGAAACTCATATATGGTGAGAACATAGTTAATGTGAGGCCAAAGAGTGACAAAAAAAATAATGGCAGTCACACAAATAGTGAAATTTCACGCACAATTTACATTCAGGAGTGTTCACTTTGATAAAAAGATACTAGAGACTATTTACCACAATGTGAGGGGTGCACTCACTTCTGTGAGACACTATGTGTGTGCGTATATATATATATATATATATATATATATATATGTATGTATGTATTATGCTTTAATTTCTGTTCTAGAATAGGACAAGGTACCAGTGCCCACTCACAACCTTAAGGGCTTTTAGGATTGGTAAGGCAGCTATAGGTGAGCATGGGTAACTTTGGGTACAAAAAATAAAGAGGTTTTTTTTGTTGTGGACACATGGAAACATATAATTAAACATAAAAAAGTGAAATATGCCAGAAAATCTATAAGCAGTATTAGATTCAGAAGAGGAGGTCCACATGGGTCGAGCTAAAGACAGATATCACAGTGGTAAACTAAACTAGCAGTCCATTGATATGCGAAGCACTGAAGTATCTGCTATATTAAATATGCCCAGATGTTCTCTATTTACCTTAAAGTTCTTAAATCCAAGCAAAGCATCTACGCATGAGAAATTAAATGTTTGACTTCCATACCATATAGTACACTGTGTGCCGACATCCCTGTACTACAAAAGTGCATTTGGTAGTTCAATTTAATAAAATCTCATTATATACATCCCTCCCCCCACTGTATGAAAAATGACTTTGCTTGATGCTTAGCTGCAGCATTCGTCATAATGGAAAAGAGAAAATGTACATTTATCATAAATAAAACTGATTCAATTTTATAAAATGGAGGTCAGCACAGCACTGGAGAGCCTGAGATTAAAATTGAATTCCTTGAAACATAGATTGCTTACAGAACGACTCCACAAAATCAAATGATTTTTCTGCTTGAGCTAACTCTGCATATTTAACAAATAATTACAAGTACATGTGTTGTGAAATAGCTGACTGGCTTTATTAAGGCATTTTCTTAAAGTCCAAAAAAAAGGACTCAAGTTTTTATTCTCTGTAGCACGCGACTACAAATTATTATAATTAAACTTACTTTGGCATTTTATTGCTCCTTTTTTCCCCTCATCTAAATGAATGCATTGTGAGCAACCATTAAGCAGATTGGGTGATTGGATATGTTTACACTTTTATTATAAAACAATCATGCATTAAAAATGCATTTACAAATTAAAACAAGAATAAAAAAAATTATGGTACGATTAATTGAAAAATTTGTTTACAGCCGTAGATTGGTCAATAAAATCAGCACAGCTATATACCAGCACATTCGGTAAGTATAAGCTGTGCAGTTATTAGTATCCTTCTGTAGAAATGGATTTGCCGAATCTTTTCACACACTTACATTCCTCAGGTCAGGTTCAGGACCTTGAGGACAGAACAGTTTTTTTATTTATTTATTGATTGACTCATTTATTTTTAGCATGAACTCCAGGCAAGCAGCTAAAAACATAATTAAAATAAAGCGATGTGAGTTGTTTGAAGGATTTGTAATGCTGTCTAGACATTTGTAATTAACACATCCCTACTAGACAACACATGCAAAAGTGACACCTCATGGTCCATTAGTTTCAAAGAATTCTTTACCTTCTGCCTGCTAATTGGACAACAACATGCAGTTCACTCTGTTATCTCCTCCTATCCGCATGTGACCAGTAAATACACTCCATACCTGTCAAGTATTCGCTCTCCATATAAGAGAAAACTCACCAGAAGTGATGTCACAGGCGCCATGCAAGCACTTCCGCATTTGAAAAGCAAGGTGACACTCTGCACATCCTCCTTACAAGCGGGTGGCATAATGCCCCCTCCCTACTAACTTTCCACCACGCACATCTTCCAGACAAGAGGGGAGGGTAACATTCCGCTCCATTCTAACTTGCAACCTCATAAAATCTCAGACAATAAGGGAGGGTATTACCCCCTCCCTCTAAACCTCCTAGCCACCCACCCCTCACTTTCTTCTCTTTCCCACCATCCTCCTGGATTAGTATTCCTGTGTATGTCAATAGGCTATAGGCAATAGGATATAATTAGGCCTACTGACATAGCGCATGGGAGATTTACAGGGGAAATACTAATCCAGGATGGAGGTGAGAGAGAGAAGAGAAAACCAGTAGTTTCCCAGCTAAAATGAACAAGTATGCCAAAAATTGTTTCCTCAAAGCAGATCTATACTGAAACAATTATACCCTGTCTCCCCGAAAATAAGACTTCTCTGAAATAAGGCACCCTAACAGTTTTTGTCTTAACTGAAATTTAAGGCATCCCCCAAAAATAAGGCACCCCCAAAGATATTACCTGTAACTCTGGACAGTGGATCAGAAGGGGCAATCAAAATGGCACAGGAGTATCAAAGGGGTTCCTAAAATGTTAATCCCCCCCCCCCCCCCTGTGAGTCTTCCTGTGCCATTCTGATTCCCCCTCTGATCCCCCGTGTCATTTAAGTGATCCCCCACCTGATACCCCAGTGCTGTATTTCTCTTCATGGAAAAAAAGACATCCCCAAAAATAAACATAGGGCATCTTTGGGGGCAAAATGTATATAAGACAGTTATTTTCGGGGGAAACACTGTATTAAACTGTTTTACTATACCTGTTAAAGAAGCAGCATGCAATGGCAGAGAAAGCAACACCTAATGTAAAAAAATACACTTACCTTCTGTCTCCATTAGACCTCGGCAGTTGAATATATCTAGAACTGGAATTCCCTTCCATGCTGGTTAGTCTCCTGTTTTGTAATCGCAGAACTGAAAATTGTCAAATAATGAATGACACTGGTAACTATTCTCAATACTGAAAACATATCTTCAACAGGAAACAGCTAATTTTTTTGACAGATATGTGTTCTTTGATTCCGAAGGACCGAGCACAATGCTAGTAATAACGTCGACTTTAAAAAGGAACTAAAGTCTAAATTCAAAAACTTACATGAAATAACATACTTCTACTTACCATCTGCCATATGCCTTCTTGTAAAGCATCAAAGCCTATCTAAGATAAGTGTTTTATTTTTGCATAGGGTTACATGTCCAGAATATACTTGTGTATTGCTACTGCTATTTCCCTCCTTTTCCCTTTTTTTCAGACCATAAACTGTAAACTACAGAGATGGTTGGGTGTAAAGATCAAAGTTCCTAGGATACTCATCTCAATGCCAGCTTGACTGGTCCAGCTATATGCTATGTGAAAAATGTTATATCCCCTGCTCCCTTCTTCTAAAGACCCGTGTTTGAATTCAGCAGGTCATCTGAAATGTCTACTTGTCATCTATTACGAATTCATATTTTATACATACCATATTTCCGCCGTATACAGACGACTGGTCGTATAAGACGACCCCAACTTTTCCATTAAAAATACAGTTGGGTATACTTGCTGTATAAGACTTCCCCTTCCAATGCACAACAATAAAAAAAAACATCTGATTGCTTTCAATAGGGTCATTTTAATTCTTATAGCATGGGCAAACTGCCTGCAAGTCACGGGAAATCCACCACATTTGCGACACATGTAATTTTTTTGGCCAGCTCAGGGAAACCGCAGTGGACCCATGGCCTACATATGTCACTCTGACTTTCAATTCCCAGATCTCCACAACAGCTTAAAGTCGCTTCTCTCACTATCAGGAGGGAGGGAGGGGATAAGGGCGCTTCCAATGTCTGACCGGCGACTTCAGCACTCGGCGATAAGCGACCCCGACTTTGAAAGATTTTCTGGGTTCAAAGTAGTCTTATACGCCAAAAAAAACAGTACCTGTATATCTAAAAAAGTACAAATGAAAAGTGTTGGAGAATCACTGGATTTCCCCCAATCTTTTTTTTCACAGTTGGTAATGTGGCAGTTGTGTCATTCTCCTACAGAACATTTTAGAATGTAGGTAGGCTTCTATGGTTTCCATTTTTTATGACAAACATTTGCTTTTGCAGTTATAAAATATGTATCTCAAATGTATTCAGCAAGTTCCAGGAAATGCTACATTTTATGAATTCATGAATGAAGTCAGCACTGGTATAAGGAGCTTGCTGTATAAGCTTAGTGGCCATTCAAGAGCTTTCCTTTATGTGGTCAAGTATGTTGTTTTCTAGTTGTATGTAAGACTGACAGGTTTCAAGTACTACATCGCAAAGCTTCAAACGTTTTATATATTTGTTTTAATTGTTTACTTTTTAATGCTTAATAGTCAGGTTTTTTTTTACAGGAAGTTTACTGGTTTAGTATTCAGAACACAAAAAGACACTATTATGAAAGAAAAAAACAACACTACATAAGATAATAGTCTCATTCTTGTTGACACTTTGCCACTCGTGTGTCATACAACACGGAAAGTAGTCACAGCATCTTTTCAAATACCTTGATGACAAACAAACTGTGAAGAATGCTTCTTTCAAATATATAAAGCTTTATCTACTGTCAAGATTTTCCCTTCACATTTAGCCTTTTTAGCCTTCCCTTCACATTTAGACTCAATAGGATGAGGGGAAAAATGAGGTAGATCCCCATTAGACAAATGTAACTATTTTGGCGATTTCTCTAAATCCAAAAATCGGATTTATATAAATCTGTACTGAAATATAAAAATGAAAGGTTTTATTCAATTGATTGATTTCATTAGTAGGGATGGTAAGTTCTCCTGCAAGATAACCAACGGAGAAGGACATGATCAATTTGATTAGCTGAATATTTGGTAATGCTATTATTGGCTCATCCTCATCAGCGAATCCAGGAGAATATTTGAAATTGATCAGGTGCTTCTCCAAGAGAACTTGCACTTGGAAAACCTGATATTCCTTGTCAATAACATGATGATGGGGGGTGGGTCTGGGACAGTGATGGCGAACCTTTAAGAGACCGAGTACCCAAACCGAAACTCAAGCCCCACATATTTATCTCAATGTGCCGGCATGGCAATTTAACCTGAATTACACACACAACTCATATACTCACATGAAACATATAAACACACACTCTACTTTCTTAATATAGACTAGGAGAGGGTATGGGGCACTGTGAGCAATCAGAAGATAACCAGGAAGGGAACTGACAGCATTGAAAGCCAATTGGCTGCAGTTCTTTCCTTTGTGCTGGCTGACAGCTCGCGTACCCACAGAGAGGGCTCCGAGTGCCACCTCTGGCATAGGTTTGCCTTCACTGGTCTAGCAGGTCACAAATTTTATTTAACTTACAGTAAAATACAAAAAAGTCAAAAAATGGCAACATCCCAATCACAGTTTACAAACACCAAAAAATGACGATAAGACTATACAATTGAGTCCATTATGGAGCATAGGACTCAGGGACTTTATTGGCACACAAAATGTCATAATATCGAGACATCAATATTATGACATTTGGTATGCCATTCAAGTTCTTGAGTCCTATGTTCCATAATGGACACACTTATATGGACGCATAGGTCCAGTTTCTGGTGTTTTTTGTGAGTTGTATTAAACTTCAATAAGCTTTGAGAACATTATTTATTTCATGTCATGCAACAAGACCACATGCCAAGCATTTGAGCTGCTAGGCGGTCACTAGGTTAAATAAGATTTTTGTCATCAATCTGTTGAATTCTGTTTATGGCTTGAGGGAATATTTTGTAACACAGTGTTCTGTACTTTTCCAGTAATCTGGGGCATTGGACAGGAAATGTATTAGTTTAAAGCATTTATGTTTTGTTTGGCAGCATTTGTTTGTTTGGTAAGACATGGATAGATGCTAGCCTGATCATTTCATTTCAAAGCAGAATGTCATCACTGGGTTGGTTCTTATTAGCAGAAGACCAAGGTAACACAAAAAAGTAAAACTCAATTGTTAGTAAATTTCAGTCCATAATTAATCCACAGTTCTACAAAAATACATTTTCAGGTGCCAAGGTTTTTTTAATGGATTTTGAGGGTGTTAGATTCATAAATCCCATTATTTTTGCTAAATTGGTTCTAGTTTTTGAAATAATAGACATCCATGAAAATATTGCATTAACGCAATGAGGCTTGTATGTGATAACAGATGCAATTGCTTTTTTTTCTCTTAAACAGTTTCTTAGGTAATGAAATATCTCATATATATACTTTGTATTTTAAAATGTTATAAAAGTGACTTTTTGAAGCCAGAGCTCAACTGTGAAGGGAAGAGCTACAGTTTAAGTTTCTAAACCCAGTCTTGGTTTATACCAAAAGTTCTGTTTTATCAAGGAATGTAAATACATGGAAAAAAAAAGACTTCAAGAAGAGCTGGAATCCACAATGCTGATGTATTCTAGTACGTTTGTGAAAAGTACATTGTTGAAATCACAGACTTTGTGCATCGAGTATACCTGGCTTATTCTGGAGTACAGCTTGGGGACCAGGAGAAGTCTTGGTTTGCAAAATGTGTGTGGAGCACTTACAATGCATCCAGAAAGTATTCACAGCGCATCACCTTTTCCACATTTTGTTATGTTTTACTGTCTTATTCCTAAATGGAATTTTTCCTCAGAATTCTGCAAACATCCCATATCAACTTGAAAAAATTTATCAAAAATAAAATAAATAGTCACAGCCTTTGCTCAATACTTTGTCGATGCACCTCTGGCAACAATTACAGCCTCAAGTCTTTTTGAATATGATGTCACAAGCCTCGCACACCTATCCTTGGCCAGTTTTGCCCTTTCCTTTTTGCAGCACCTTTCAAGCTCCATAAGGTTGGATGGGAAGCGTCGGTGCACAGCCAGTATAAGATCTCCAGAGATGTTCAATCAGATTCAAGTCTAAGCTCTGGCTGGGCCACTTAAGGGCATTCACAGAGTTGTCCTGAAGCCACTCCTTTGATTTCTTGGCTGCGTGTTTAGATTGTTGAAAAACAATCTAGATTTACTTATAACCAAAGAGCATGAAGTAAGCCCTTTATTTTAACTCACATCTTGTTGATATTACATTTCCTTAGCCTCTTGTAATCAGGAAAGGAACTTCAAAACACTATCTTGTTGATATTACTGTATCACACAGTTTTCTGATATTAACCAAGTAAGGTGTTGGGGATGTTCCTCGGACATGCATATATGGTAGAGCTGCCCTATGATACACAATTTTTGGGAAACAATATTCACAGTATCAAGGTGACAGGCTTGTCTATAGATTGTGACCCCCTAGAAGCACATATATTATATATATTATGGCTCAAACACTGGCGATCTACATGACCTCCTTCGATGTTAGAATGGGTACAGGAATTACACAGGAATATGTCAATAGAGAAACTGATTGAAAATGATGAGTGAAATCTGGATAGCCACAGTGTAATATGGTGGTCATCTTGGGTTAGTTTCAAATCTTCTGAAAACTTCTTGTCCTATATATGTGAATAAGAGGGATGATGGCCTCTGGTAGGTGTCATGACCCTGCTTTTATCTTTTTACTTTTTAAGTATGCTGCAGTGGTTATAGGAATGCTTGGTTTTGATTGTTTGATGTACAATAACAATAACAATAATAACAATATAAAAACTCTTTGCAATCTTTTACATATAAACAATTGATATTTAAGCACATATGGACAAAATGACTGATACACACCTCTCAATCATTGAATGTATATGTTTTAATGAGACACATTACCATCAGTGTATGAAGTCAAGCACATTGCCATCTAATTTACAAACATCTATGTAAGAATGAGATGTTCAGTTCCTCTTCAATAAAATGGTGACATAGCATTCCATAGCCAAATGACATGCTGGTATAACCTTAATGAAGCACAATGCCAAGTGTCCAATAATGTGCTGTGAAGCATCATTGGGTTAATGTTAATGGGTCTGCTGGAATAATCAAATGTCTCTTAATGCTCTGTGCCAGCTGTAGACAGCTACATTATATATTTTTTGTATTGCATTATTTTTCTTAAATCTTAATACTTCAGCATACCACCTAAGGCAGGATGTGTGATACTAGCTGGATCAACAAGCGAAAGTAATACAATGGAAAAAAATGGCAAGGCGAGCTGCAACATATGACATTTTAATACTTGGGCTTAATTCAAAACTTTAACTCATACTGAGAACAACTGAATTAAGTTACAACTGTCATTAGATTATTATTTCTAAGATAAAAATTTTACATTTCTTTTAATTACATATGCTGGAGGTTCCACCAAAAAACTTTTTTGTGAAACCCAGGAAGAAATGAGAAAAGAATCTGTGATAAACACAAAGACCAATGAGGAGCTGTATGAGATGATATAGTAGTTGTTGGTTGATCAAAAAGATATATATATAGAATAGATCTACCATTCAACTAGCAACCTTGACGTATTGGAACGCAGGTGGAAATATTTCTTTACTGTCCCCACACAGTGTGGTGGAGATCGCACTCTCTTTACCTGCAGTAATCCGATTAGTTGGGTGCCTGGCCAAATTTTTCGCAGATATGGTCCTGGGGTAGAGGTGCCCACACAGTGCGAAGCCTTTTTTTGATAGTTACTGTACATGTGTAGGAGTGAGAGCATATGTGTGACTTCATATATTTCTGGCTGGATTGGCCTATGGTGTGTTAGTGCCTATAACTATCCTCTCTGCTCAGCTTTATTGGCATTACAAGATAGCTAAATGATGGACTGTGCCTGTTATGCTATTTTATTGCTGCCTACATAACTGTGTTTTTTGTAGTTATTGCTAATCACAATAGAGTTTAAATACATGTTTAGCTGTTTTATCTACCAAAGCAAATGTCTTCCTACCTATACCTTTACCTTTACAGATCCTGTAGTAATCCTGGAGATCTGAGTTGCTGTACTGCTGTAAAATACAAAGGACATATGTTTTCTTTCTTGGTATAGTTTGTGTATTTGCTTGTAGATACCCAATGTGACATTTTACCTCTATTATAATGTGACTGGAAAGGGGATGCTCTCTCGGTACTCTTTAACTATTAAAGCAGTGGTTCTCAACCTATGGGTAGGGACCCCCTTGGGGTTGAA
>CM070033.1:50658780-50679458 GCA_036250615.1 Ptychadena robeensis | reverse complement strand
TTTCAAGCAGCACTGTATATACATATAATACTAATTGTGTAAAAATTGCCATTGATAAACATTTCATTTTTTTAAATAAATACATTGAAATAAACACCCTTAAATAAACTTACCTGCCATGTTTCAGTCAAAATGCTGGGACCTTGGTGACAAGACACTTTGGCACCCTTCTTATTCGCTGCATGATTCCTTAATTCCTGGAGGTAGCCACCCCATCCCCCATTACAATAATATGCCACTGCATTTATTTATGATCATTGCAGGGAACGAGCAAAGGGAAACCAGGGGGTCTATTCACCAAGCCTGGATTAAAAAGCAAAAGGGGCCATATCTGGCCCATGGGTCTTAGTTTGTCCATGTTTATTTTAGATACTCCTTAGTGCTCTGAGAATCCACTTTAATGTATTACTACTTTGCTGCTTCCTACATAGCCCTGCCACATTGTCCTTATCCATGCACCTAACGCAGACATGCCCCATCGCACCCGAATGCAGCTGTGGGGATGAGCCCCATCAAATAAATGGGCGTGATCTCAGTGCTGTGATTAAAAATGCGGGAGATCGCTCAAGTGGCCCTTATGATCCTCTTTATTAGTGGTGGGAGGTTCTTACTGCATTACTGAGAAAAGGCTCAAGCCTGGTATTGGTCATTATTGATGAAGGTGGGGGCAAGAGAGCCAACAAAGACACAAAGGTCAGCATTGAAACATGGAGCGGGTGAGAACATTTTTACATCAGGTTGAGGGAAGAAGGATTGAAGGAGAATTTAAAATGATTTTCTACGTGTAATTTAACTGTTGTCCCCCGGTAAACCCGCTTCCTCGGTCTGGGTTTATGTGGGGGGTCGGCCCTGTGGTGGCCAGCGTTCACCCATCCTGCCCGGGTTGTCACCAAGTCAACCACATGATTAGCTGTTGTGAGTATAGACATATGCAAGCATTGAAAAAAATGTGCATATTTAATAACTGTTATAGAACATTTCCATCTCCTTTTTTGTGTTTTCCAAATACAAATTTCACCTGCTCAGAAATAAAGGCATGGTCAAACATGTCGAACCTCTGCCAGCTGCATATAAAATGTATACAATGTCATTGGCCTGCCACTAACCTAAAGCCACAGGACCACGCACCTATCTGCATGTAGCCCTACTGAACAAACAGGAAACATAGAACAGGAATCTTTAGAAAAAATATAGAAACAACTTAGGATAGAAGAAAGTCAAGCATAGTAACAAATGTCAAAATATGGCTTTCTTATTAGTAGCTGAAGCCCTGCATGCCATGTGTGCCTCTGCTCCAGCCACAGGCAATTAAAACTGGCTTACCTAGACACATTCTCATCTCATTTCACAACTGCTGAACATGTATGGATGGATGGGCTCAAAACAATTTCTATGCTACACAGCAGAAACTAATACATATTCATCCAGCCAGTCATGAGATATGACAATGTGATTGGTGTGGAGGATTCTGATAAATGTGTTACATGTAAGTCTTGTTTATAACTATGACAAGTGATAAAATACTAATGATGTCTTCAGGACCCTACAAGAGAGATAATACAGGTAATTATTATACAATTTATTTTACAAAAATATAGGGCCCTTGTTCACTGACACAAATACAGTCAGGTTCAATAACCCTGGTAATGTCCCTTCCAGCTTTTAGTGTTATAGCAATATCATGGAATATAATTTCTCTGGCACTAATAACATCAACAAAGTCAGGGTGACAACTCTATCTGTAAAGCTGACCATACACATTACAATCTCATTGGACAATCTCCTTTAAATATAACAAGAACTATGCCAAACTGTACTCATATTGATTCATTTGTATAGGTAACATGTTATGTTTTGGTAAACCTAAAAGCAATTATATATATAGATATTGTATAACATATACTGTATATCTTATAAGATATTTTATGATCAGATTATGAGTAATATGGCCACCATAATACCTACAGCATAACTAAACACAGGGCAATTTCTCCCTCTTTGCTGACTATGCATGCACATAGGGCCCCTAACACACATATCTGGCTCCCTCTCTCCCCGACATGGGCGCCCTCCCACCCTGTGCAGACCTGAACAGAATGGCGACAGGGGTGGTATCTGAGTAGGGATGTGCTGGAGGGGGAAGAAGCTGGCCCTACTCAGATCTGCACAGGGAGAAGGGGGGGGCACCCCAGTTGATGGGGTCCCTAAGCGAGAATCTGCATAGGGCCCCCGCAAGGCTAGAAACGGCACTGATTATACGCCACAATGTCTTAAACTTTCAGTGCCACCATGTAGGAAGGCATGCGTAATCTGCGTGCGGGGTAGGGCACCGAGGACCTCGCGGTGGTTCCCAGGGCCCTATGCCCTGCATACTCACTCAGGAAGGAAAAACAGCCCTGACTCTGGAATCAGTTTGCGTGAGCAAATTTTCAAACCAGTGGAAACGTCATGGGCAGCCTGTCTTTTTGCCCCTCGATAGAAACAGAATGCAAGGCCACCACATGGTCCATCCTTCATCCCCATATCTTTGTTTCCTATTAGAGCTGAACCTGCTTTACTAACTGAGTAATGCCCCCCCCCTCCCTTTGGGTCACATGTACCTCTCACAGTACAACACCGTGTGAACCCCCAGATCTCATACCTCAGTAGTACAACCCTGACATTTCCTGGGTTAGTAACTAACCCCTAAGACATCCTGCAGTCAAAATGTCAACCTTTCATAGTCATATTTCAATTGTCAACATTCCAACAGTGCTTTTCTCTTGTCAGATTTTGGCTTGTGTCCACTGCTTTTTCCCCCACGTTGGACGCACATCTGCAGCGGGTAAAAAGACGTAGAGAGGACAGTTCCTATTCTAATGAATGGGACAGTGTCCATTCTGCGTTATCTAAGTTGTGCTCCCGGTGCTGAATGGAAGCTGTGGAATGCCGCATCGTCATTGGCGCGTCCTCATGGAGTCTTTGATGTGGTGGGAGCGCGCCCTAAGCCACGGGCAAACTGCCCCCAAGTTGCAGGAAATCCACCGGCAAATGTTGTGGACGTCTTTTTTTGGGCAGCTCAGGTACAGCAGTGGACACATGGCCTTACATATGCCTACTCTGACTTTCAACCCCCAGATCTCCAACAACCTTAAAAGTAAAAAAAATTTTGTCATTTACATTTCCAATTTCACACCCCTAACTGCAACCTTTCATTATGTTATTAATGTATCCCTGCAGTTATCTAAGTGACATAGATTGTATACATTTAACAATAAATCTGAAAGAATTTTAGTTATTTAAAAAATAAAAAAAAAGTTATTTTTTACAGTACAGTGATACAGTGAAGGTGTTTGTACAGATACTGTATTTTCTGGCATATAAGACTACTTTTGAACCCAGGAAAATCTTCTCAAAAGTTGGGGGTCGTCTTATATGCCAAGTGCTGAAACTTCTGAGCCAGAGTAGTCTGCCTGTCAGACATCGGAAGCGCCCCCTTATCCACCCTCTCCCTCTCCCTCCTGTGTGCTTACTAAAGGCTGTGGCTCCAGTGGCTAAAACTGGTATTACAGCTCAAACACATTAAAACACCTTCACTGTATCATGTGACATTTTGATTGCCAAAATTCTTTGAATTAAATGTGTACAACACATGTCACTTGGATAACCACAGGTAAACATTAATATGAAAGGTTGCAGTTAGGGGTGTGAAATTAGGAATGTAAATTACTCAAAGAAATAGGACTTTTAAGGTTGTTGGAGATCTGGGAATTGAAAGTCAGAGCAGACATATGTAAGGCCATGGATCCACTGCGGTTTCCCTGAGCTGGCCAAAAAAATGACACGCGCCAGCACATTTGCTGGTGGATTTACCGTGACTTGCAGGCAGTTTGCATATCATATGTCATAAGAATTAAAATGATCATATTGAAAGCAAATCTTTGGGTTTTAAAATTTTTATTTGGCGTGCGTTGGAAGAGGGGTTGTCTTATACAGCGAGTATATCCCAAACTCTATATTTTAACTGGAAAAGTTGGGGGTCGTCTTATACACTCAGTCGTCTTATATGCCGGAAAATACGGTATTTAATGTGTGTTGAGCTACAATACCAGTTTCAGCCACTGGACCCACAGCCTCTAGTGAGCACGTTGGGGCTGAGGAGGGAGAGAGGGAGGGGGGATGAGGGGGAGCAGCCGATATCTAACCGGCTGAGACTGAGGGCTTGTTTCCACTAGCGCGGAACTGGGCGGTTAGGTGCGGTTCTAACCGCGCAGTTCCGTGTGGTTTCGTCCGCCCGCATCACATGGTTGTGAACGCAGCATACCGAGTTTTTAACCGCATGCCGCGCCGATCCTTGCCAATCCGCGCCAATTTGCTCACATTAACATGAATGGGCGCGGATTGCCACGGTTTGGCGCGGTTGTGCAGAGAACAGGGCGCGGATTTCGTCCACATCCATTATTTTCCTATGGGCGCGGTCAGGAGCGGTCGGTCACGGTCAGGAGGACTGGAGGACAGGAAGACAGGAAGACCCTGAGAACCACTTCCCCCTACTTCCCCCTACTTCCTGAGAAAAAGAAACTAAAATAAAATTTGTTGGAGAAGCAGTGAGGTGACAGACTTAAACACACATTATCAAGACTTCATCATCTGAAGAAGAGTCAGAGGCATTCATCTTGATATTTTCCATGAAAAGAATAACGCATGAAGTGAAAATTCCCATAATGCAATTCAGCAGGAAGATTAGAAGAAAAAAAACGCTTTGTGAAACCGTGTGCAACTGCATGCGCAACCGCATGAAAGCGCGTGCAACTGCGTGCCTCGCGGTTGGGCACAGCCGCGGACTACCGCAGGCATCCGCTTGGCCGCACTAGTGGAAACAAGCCCTGAGAAGTCTTCATCAGCGGCAGGGTTGATACGTGAATGCGCTCCATAATGAAAATATAGGTCCATGACCAGCTTTTCATCCTATTTGCATACTGGAGGACCCCTGTATATACCATGTTACATATACTATAGGACATAGATGCTGACCCAGGATGACACCTAAATAGTGATGAGCAGCATAGAAAATATTCGCATTCTCAAAATATTGCAAATTTTTGGTCTAATATTTGAAAAAAAATTATAAAAGTCTCAAATATTTGCGATTATGAAGATATAGCACTATATTCGAGATCTTCGTGACTTTTTGAAGTGCCAATATTCAAAATAAAAATTCACTACTCAAATATTCACATTCAACACTACACCTGAACAATGGCTTTAGTCCTTCTGAAGATGAAAGTGTATGAAGACTAGCGATGGGCGAGCTGCCCGCCAGGCGGATGGATGTTCCCCCTCCTTCTCGTCAGCGAGCAGTACAGGTGTTCGACCCGCCACGTTCGCCAGCGATAAGAAGAACTTCATTCTTCCTCCGGCAGGATCAGAACCTGTGAGATTGTGCCGGAGGAAGAATCTTTTCACTAGAAGACCGGGCATGAAGCCTGTCTCCTAGTGAAAAACTGCCTCGGGGACAGGAAGTGATGTCAGTGACATCACATCCAGCTCCCTTAACCAGGAACTATGCGTTCCAGGGACCGGATGTCACTGACGTCACATCCGGTTTTTCCGATTCAAATTCCCTGCCTAGAATTTGAATCTCTCTGCGAACAGGTGGACGGTGGACTTCTTTTAAAGCCCGATCCGCCCGTTCGCGGACAGACCTGGCCGATGTTCGGCCATCACTAATGAAGACCTTATGAGTGGAGGACAAACTATGGGAAAAAATTAAATAAAATCAAGTCTCTCTAACATTTACATTTACCGTAGTCCACCCTGCAACATAGTTGCTGTATATGTCCAAGCTGTCCCACAAAAGTCAAAGAGACAAAACATTTACTAGCACTGCAGCGGAGCCGATATCTGAAAGCAGTGACAGCAAAGAAAGTACCTGATCTCTGCACTGTTTTAAAATACACTTTATTCGTATAACAAAAATCATTATATGATCACTCGCGATATTGTACCTGAATGAGCCCCTGGAAGCCTGCCAGATGAAGATGAAATCTCTTATATGATTCCAGGGCACAGCTAGTAAGTATATTTGTTTAGGATTGTGGAGCACTACTCCTAATGTAGCGATGTGAGGGCTTGTTTCCACTAGTGCAGCCAAGCGGATGCCTGCGGTTGTCCACGGCCGCGCCCAACCTCGAGGCACGTGGTTGCACGCGGTTTCTTGCGGTTGTGCACACGGTTTTGCGTGGTTTCTGCAAAGCGTTTTTTTTTTCTATTCTCTGAATTGCATTATGGGAATTTTCACTTCATACGTTATTCTCCTCATGGAAAATATCAAGATGGATGCCTCTGACTCTTCTTCAGATGATGAAGTCTTGATAATGTCAATGTGAGCGGATTGGTGCGGATCGGCACGGCATGCAGTTAAAACCTTGGTATGCTGCGTTCACAACCGCGTCTTCGCCCGACTGCAACCGCGCGCATCTGCGTACAACCGCATACATGGAAACTGCCACATGTATTTCCATTGTATGCGGTTGAGGGCGGACGAAACCGCATGGAACTGCACGGTTAGAGCCGCACCTTACCGCCCAGTTCCGCGCTAGTGGAAACAAGCACTGAATGATGGCAAATTGGTGGTACAAGTTGTATTACTGAAAATCTTTGATGTTAACTACAATTATGGACTGAAAGAAACTGATAAAACTTTACTGTGTGTTACACAGATTGATGCCTAGAAATCCCATGCTCTTAACACTGGAAATGATTGGTGTTTATAATGTTGTTTTTTTTAGATTTTGGTTATAGATCCACCTTTAGCTTTGGTAGCTTGATACTACACTATCCAATGGTCAGTGGTTCCAAAACTGGGGGGTGGGCCCCCCTGGGTGGGGGCGCTGAGGTATTCCAGGGGGGGCGCAGCTAGGGGGCAGCCATGGTGGCACTTGGAGCCCTTTGTCAGAATCACACTGTCAGCCAGAGAGAGGGGTGAGAGAGATCTGCAGAACTCAGCAGCCTATTGGCTTTCCCCACTGTCAGTTCTTTTCTTCCTCTGGGAATTGCACACCACCCTCTCCTACCACTGCCAACCTGAGAGATGGACAAACAGAAAGACAACCATGGGGGTACTAGCTGCAGAGAGTGCATGTAATGTGTGTTTGTCGCTATGTGAATGATGAATATTTCTGTATGATTGGTGTGTGTATATATGATGTGTGTCTTTACATGATTGGTGTGTGTAAAAAGGTAGTTGGAACAGAAGTGCTAGTGGTAATGTCACGTCTGTTACCTTTAATGTCAATAAAACCCTGTGATTCCGCATTGCACTGGCTCTCATTCTGAACCTGTGCAGTTTCAATGGGGGGCTTTAATAATGTTCCTATAAAGAAAAGGGGACCCTGCAACGAAAGTTTGGGAACCACTGCCATAGGCTAACAATGCTACTGTCCAAGGGTGGCTACAGCGCTCCTCCACAGATATATTGCAGTGAGTGTGCCCACTCATTCTAGGCAGAACAAAATGAGAAAACATTTTATAAGGTGCCTTGTAAATGCTGCTTATGTGAAGCCAGTGCCGTCTTGTAAGCAGTTACAGTATATGTATACAAGTCCTGGTGAGGAATGGGGCAGTAACCTGGGGATGAATGGTAATGCTGTGTCTGCAGAAGCAGCCCTGACTCCCTCCTTTCCTGACAACACCTGATTCTTCTACAAGTAGGAACATTCCACAAGAAGCTGCATTCCAGGATCAGGGGGATATGTGTGTGACCACCATACTGTACACTTGGGGAGGAGATGCCCCCTGCAAGGGGGAGGTGGGCAGGTTGATTGACAGGTGGAGTCACGTGCTCCTCTCCTGTCCTGCACACATTGCTCACACTGAGTTGGGGGATCAGACTGGGACCTGCAGTACACAATGGCAGAGAGTTCGGAAAAAGTTCCTATTGCCTTAGCTGGACCCGAGGATGTGGAGCAGTGCCTTCCCCCAGTGAGTAGAAAACTTTCTGACTCTTCCTTGCACAGACTATAGGATCCTATATCATCTGTACATCCAGACTGTTGGTAGCAGTTTTCTTGGCACAGGATGTATTATGTTATGATAATCTGTAAATACAGAGTAGAGATATAAATATAGATATATATATATATATATATATATATATATATATATATAGTAGATATAATACATGTTTATACTTTTAAATATAGAATAGTGTTTATACATTGCTAACAGCTATGTTATCTCTAAAATATATAAACAGCCATCTGTATTTATAACACATTGTACAATTGTACAACACATTGTAGTTATCCCCCAGAATAGCATCTCCTGAACTAAGGGCACTAGAAACTAAACTTTGCCAGGTTTGTTTGTAGAATTTAAACTTCATTATGGAACTACAAGTCCCAGCAAGCAAGTAGTTGTGAATACTTGGTGAGCAGTTTCAATGCCCATATTGTGCACTGTACTTGAAGTTCTATATCATGAAGCGATCAGAAGGCTACAAGTGACAGTAAGGGGAGTACCAGTTATGTTTATAGGGGATTTGGATTATGTAAACCTTGAATGGCTGCAGCAATGAATTATGCTGTAATTTCACTTTCCCCGTAGGTACATAAAGATGGGATTTAGCAGTGGAAGCGCAGGATTTGGTAGCGGCAGGAGCAGTTTTTGATTTCTGTTTACCTCCAGAAAAAGGTTAATTAGATCATTTCCCTGCATACCTGAAATGTGGAGATTAGTACAGGCATGCAGCTGTTATTAATATACTGTTATTATTGTCGCAGGCAGTGCTGCCAGTCTTGATGTTAATAATGCGAACTGCAGTATCAGAATGTGACAAACATGCCATGTTGCGGGATGATTATTGTCATATAATTGAAAATCCATAAGTACGTTTTCAGGCGTGCTGCCAAGACGGCACAAAATCCCTTAGTGCTGCTCTCCTCCCGGGGGATGCTTTACAAGAAAAATAGAAATGTAGTAACATCGTAGATGATGTGGAACTACAAGTACCAGCTATTTTTCCCTGCAATGTGCTGAAACCAATTGGTCCCCAACCATGATGAGTCTTGTGTTGTCTATTTAATGTATATATGAGGAACATAATTCACAATTGGCCTATCCATCTAATTGCGCAGTATAGGTGGAACACAAGCAAGCCCATTAGTTATGTCAGTGGTTCCCAAACTTTTCTTGCAGGGCCCCCCTTTTCTCCCCATTCAAACACAGGTTCAAAATGAGGGCCGGTGTCCCCCCGGAATACCTTTGCACCCAGAGTTTGGGAACCACTGAGTTATGTCTAGTCTAGTAAGGGTCCCCTAACTAGACCTCTAACAGTTTCTATCTAGGGGTGATGTTATTCCCAACTGTAATATGTCTGGGAGTATGATGAAGGAACAGGGTCCAAAAGGATCACTTGCTCTGGTGAAAAGTTATGAATATTAGCATCCTTAAAATGAATGCATTCTAATGTTGAGAAAAGCACAATGCTCCTAGTCTTATCAGGAAAAGCAATGTCTGTAGGTAGAGATTATAATTATGTATGTATGTGGAGGTGGCTATAATTGCTTAATATGGTTCTGCTTCCTAGTTGCAGCTTGCTCATCCTTTCACCAAACAATATCTACCAGGCAGAGTCTGTCTTATTAAAAGCAATTTACTCTCTGTAGTCTTTTATATGGGAAGCATCCGCAAAGTATTGGATAGACAGACCATGTGATCTTCATGTAGGCACTAAAAAGGGAACTCAGGGGAACTTGTATTTGGTGGAAAGAAGGACACCTTGTACTCAGATCGTAATTTGATTCCAATACTGCTTCTCTAAAGTTTAAATGTTCATTAAAGAGCTACTAAAAATGTATTGAGGTCTAATCTTCATTCTGATTTTAATAAATTGCTGATTGGCAATGTGCACTGTGATAATTGTAAAAATGAGTTTATGATAATTGTGTCCCCTCTGACGATAGGCATACACGGCAGTGACAATGAAGCCATCCAACAATGGCCGTCTACTCCGAATCGGGGCCGTGGTGCTAATCTCCGGGGCCCTTCTGCTTCTGTTTGGAGCCATTGGTGCCTTTTATTTCTGGAAAGTTAACGACAAGCACGTAAGTGATCATGTATGGCTGTGTGTCCTTTGAGAAGAGAACAAGCACAATGGGCGTCTGTCTTTGGCTCCCCCTGTATATGCTCCTGAAGAGCAGATGTGAGAATCAGGAGGTCAGAAGGTGTCTGCTGTAAAAGGAGCCTATTTACTTCACTTTCCAAAATCCATTTCTAAACGTACAAGCCATCCTTCCATCTAAAACAAAGGATCTATCCTCAGAATACATTAAGCACAGTTCACTTATAGTGTAATGCAATGCAAGCTGCAGATCATATTCTACACTTGATGAAAAGGTGTTTATCATATAAAATGTTTAATGCCTCTTTAATACAGAAGTATTTTCTCCCTATTGCTGCGATTTTGGATAAATAAAATGTGGTTTTCCTCACTTAGACAAGATGACACATTAGAGTTTATTATTTCTGAATTGTTTGAAAAGCAGATATAAATAAGATAATAATAATTTGCCTGACTATTTAACCTGAGTACAGATGGCTGTCTTAATTGGCGGAAATATAAATACATAAATTATTAAAATGGACCATTATAGCTGCAGTGAGGAAAGACGTGTAACTTGTCATGATAATTGGCTTTGGAGGAATAATTAGCGTCAAGTAAAAAGCTGCCACTTTCCTTTCCGAATGAAAAATAAAGTATTTCATTTTTTTTCTCGGATTGTGTTGTCCCATATAAAATGTGAATGCTGTTGATATGCCTTGAAGGGAGTTGTGCAGGGATGGCCTACACTGGCTCCGATGCTTATGGTCTTGTAGGCTGAGCTGGGGTCAGTGGTGACTGCTCGCAGACAAAAGCCCCTTTATGTCGGTCTCAATCAGCTCTTGTATATCAGCCAGCTACTTCCCCCAGCACTACTTCCAACAGCAGCATGTCATGAATGCAGTCCAGTATTTCCAGACATACATACAAACTAATGGGCACTTTTATTATTTGTGCATAGAGCTACATTGACATAACCTAAACTTGTTCAACCTACACAGCTATTTACTGCCGGCAGTTCTATTTTTTATGCCACATTTAAGGACCGGATGGTGTATAATTAGAAGTATTATCTCAAGATAAGAATTATAGGTACTTAAAAAGTGGCAAACAGTGTCAGCGGCAATGTAAAAAAACTGAAAGCCTGTGTGCACAGCTTATACATTGTAATAGCGTTTGCTTGTTTCATACATACTACATGCTATACGTCAGCTAGCTATGGTAACCATTGAAATGTGCTGTATAGCTGAAGTGAACATCATAATTGCGAGCAACCATATGCTTATCAATGTTCAGGATAATATTATGCTTTGTGCTTAATCTAATTAATAGGCCATTGATCACTCACTCGTTATTGTCTAAAAGCACAGTTACATTGGATAGACAAAGTCCATTTAGATCTCTTTTCACCAGCCTATGGGTAGGGGTTCAATCTAATGGTGTCTCTATTGTGTTTGTGATGATCACTACTGTACATTAAACATATCCTAGTCTGCCACATTTGTAGTTGTGTCCTAGCATGATGACAAATTCATTTTTTGGGGTCATTAGAATAAAAAGTTTAAGAACCCCTGATGTAAACTGATCACATTTTATAACCCTGATGGCAGTATCTCATAAATCCTAACCAAGCCTTTGATTTGTTGTAAGTACATTTTGCATTAAATTTCCATTTGATCGACTAAAAACAATCAAGTTTTAATTAGTTAAAACAGAAATCTAAAATAGCGGCCCTCCTGGTACAAGCAATATCGACCGTAAACCCATTGAAAAACGATCGGACATATCTGATGGGTTTTTTGGTGTTTCGATTTACCATCATACCGTGGAGCTCATGCATAATATGATTGTAATGCGATCATATTACGCATGTACTCCATAGTACGAATGTAAATCGATTGTAAACAAATTTATTACCCTGTGTGGTAGTATGGTTGATGTTCGGTGGGCGATCAATGCTTGAAATGTATGACGAATGAAACACGATCGATTGAGAAACAGTCGACAGATGTATGTCTAGCTTTAGGCAGAGAGTTAATAGCCTGATCCAGACACAAAGTATAGTAGTGTCAGGTTGAGGTACTCTTAGTAGGCAGTAACAATGGTTTCCATATTGTTAGACATCACTATGTCACCTTGCCTGTATATCAGAAGAGAGTAAAGTTTGTCCTTGTGTACCTTATGTGTCCATTGGGAAGTGGCAGAGAAAGATGAAAGAGTTGCCAGCCGGCGGCTTTCCCATCCGACTCTGCATGTGTGTGAGAGAACTGGACTCATGCTGCCACTTCTCACACAGCCAGAGCATCAGTCCAGGTGATTACACAGTACACAGGAAAGGTCTGCCCGTGGCTGCTTGAGCCCAACTCATACTCAATGATAGATGCTGCCCGCCGATGGCGCCTTCATCTGCACTGACCCAGCTCACATACATCTCTGCCGCTGGTGCTGCAGATGGGGAAACTGTCATAGGCAGCTTCCCCACCTCTTTAACTCCCGCTCTGCAGGTCAGAGCACAGAGCTCCAGCCAGCAGAGTATGAGAAAGCCAAAACATTTTTTGCCGCCAATTTATTAGGCACACCATGCTAGTACCAGGTTGGTCCCCCTTTTGTCTTCAGAACTGCCTTCATCCTTCATGGCATAGATTCAACAAGGGACTGGAAACACTCCTCAGAGACATTGGTCCATATTGATATGATAGCATCACGCAGTTGCTGCAGATTTGTCGGCTGCACATCCATGATGCGAATCTCCTGTTCCACCACATCCCAAAGGTGCTCCTTGGAATGAGATCTGGCGACTGTGGAGACCATTTGAGTACAGTGATCTTGTCATGTTCAAGAAACCAGTCTGATATGATTGGAGCTTTATGACATGGTGCATTATCCTGCTGTAAGTGGCCAACAGAAAATGGGTACACTGTGGTCATAAAGGGATGGACATGGTCCGTAACAATACTCAGGTAGGCTGTGGTGTTGATCAATTACTACTAAGAGGCCCAAATTGTGCCAAGAAAATGTGCCATACACCATTACACCACCAGCCTGAACCGTTGATACAAGGCAGGGTGGATCCATGCTTTTATGTTGATACCAAATTCTGACCCTACCATGTGAATGTCGCAGCAGAAATCAAGATCAGACCAGGCAACATTTTTCCAATCCTCTATCGTCCAATTTTGGTGAGCCTGTGTGAATTGTAGCCTCAGTTTCCTGTTCTTAGCTGACACCAGAGTGGCACCTGGTGTGGTCTTCTGCTGCTGTAGCCCATCTGCTTCAAGGTTGGACTTGTTGTGCGTTCAGAGATGCTCTTCTGCATACCTTGGTTGTAATGAGTGTTTATTTCAGTTACTGTTGTCTTTCTATAAGCTCGAACCACTCTGGCCATTCTCCTATTACCTCTGGCATTAATAAGGCATTGGCATCCACAGAACTGCCACTCACTGGATGTTTTCCCTTTTTCGGATCATTCTCTGTAAACCCTAGAGATGGTTGTGTGTGACAATCCCAGAAGATCAGCAGTTTCTGAAATACTCAGACCAGCCTGCTTGGCACCAACAACCATGCCACGTTCAAAGTCACTTAAATCACCTCTCTTCCCCATTCTGAAGCTCAGTTTGAACTGCAGCGGTTCGTCTTGACCATGTCAACATGCCTAAATGCATTGAGTTGTCACCATGTGATTGGCTGATCAGTAATTTTGAGCAGTTGGACATGTGTGCCTAAAAAAGGGGCCAGTGAGTGTATATGATACGTCCTATACATCTCATGAGCTGAAAAATAAGGTATATTCAATGTGCGTGTTTAAAATAGGCGGGATAGGTGTGAACCAGGCCTTTTTCTATAGATCAACCTGCATATACATTATGTAGCGTTAGCATTGGCAGAGTATATTTAAATGATTTCTTTATATCATAATTGAATCGCTTCGATAGTTTTCATCTACAACAAGTAAGTCACACATGTTTCATTAGATGAAATACCGCAGGTTCCCAAAATAAAACAATTCGGTGAGCAGGATTTACACTTTTTTATGTATTAGATGCAAAGTAAACACCTTTCACCCTGCTCCAGTATTTTGAAATTCAATATGTCTGAATATTCTTTTTCTACCAAATCCCAGTTTACATAAATTTCCTTCTTCCGTTTTTCCTCTTCTTCTCTTTCCAGGGTCTTTTCAAAAACCTTTTGCACTTATTCAGCTTTAATACAGTTTCCTTGGGCATTGCTGTGTTTTCGATGTATATTTTTGCATGTGATTTACAATGGGTTTTAGGTAGAGCTAGGACACCAGAAAGTAGTAAGAAAGTAGTAATCACTGGAAGTTCTGATACCATTGCTGTACAGTTATTTGAAACGAGTTTACACATCACAAAATGGCCACTGGCATAGAATTCACTATGTATTGGCTATGCAATCGATGTTAAGCACATGTTATGTTATATTGTCCTGGTCTATCACAGGTAGAGCCAGGCAATATATTTATATTTATATTTAATATTCAAGCAGTGGGATAAGACAAGGTAAGAAATAAAGATAATCAATGCAGAGAGATGCAGAATAATAAAAAAAATACATGAAGACCGCAACTGAGCCAATTAATATTGGCAGTTGCCCAGCTGGAATGGCCCAGTTGTAGTCTCCATGCTATTTGCATGTAAATTGTTTTTACATCCCAATTTTAATGAGGAATACTGTCTCACTTACCTGTCTCACCATAGGTGTAGACTAGGTACACCTTATTGTTTGATACAACTTGGAGTTAATCCAAACCATTAGCATTTTCCAGGAACATGTCAATAGGGAGGTTGCTACTTAACATGGTTGCCTTAAATGAATCTGTTTCAGAGATTAGACTCTATATCAGTGGTTCTTAACCTTTTTGTAAAGCTTCCGGGATTTGGAATTTGGAAGTAATACTCTGCATCGGCACTTCCTCATTCCAAATACAGGAAGTAACACTCCGCTATGTCACTTCCAGCACGATCATTCCTAAATCCACACACTGCTGCTTAGCAGCTCTGAGACTTTCAGTGAATGCAAGGAATGGTCGTTGAACCCCTTAAGTGGTCCCACTGCTCTACAGGGTGTGTTGCTTTTTGTAAATTAGTTTGTGAAGTACTATTTAAGGATCTCCAATAGATGCACTTTACAGTAGTCATAAAGTAGGAAAGAAAGGCAGCCGTTTCTGCATGTAGAATCGTACCTGTTGCATTCTTTTGAGGCCATTGATATGAATGACCAATAAAACAGCATAGTCAATACTGGATGTGTATTTAATCTCAGGCATTTAAATGTGCTCTGACAGTTTTAGAGTCTGTCTAATGTATTTATTATTCAAATATGTTTTTTTTTAATCCTTCCCTCAGGTTTACAATGTTCACTACACAATGAGCATTAATGGCAAAATACAGGAAGGATCAATGGAAATTGATGCTGGAAATAATCTGGAAACATTCAAGACCGGCTCTGGTAACGATGAAGCCATTGAAGTGCACGACTTCCAAATTGTAAGTATAGTTGTGTGTTGATTCCTTTGGGTAAGAGCTTCATAAGGCAATTAAACCTCTTAGAAAAGCCATCTGGAGCTGGCATTCTAAAGCTGGCCATAGACATGCCAATTCCCGGCTGATCGACTGGTGTGCATGCTCACACGGAACGCACGGAACTACAGGGGTGCCCACCATAGGTTTCGACCCAAAAAGCCAGCAGGTCAGATAATGCGTATTTTTTGTGGCCAATCCTGTTGTAGTCAGTTACTGTGGATGGGTAGTCTCCTCCATCTTCAAGTAAATTGGCTTCAATCTGACAGGAATCACCTGTGTTAGTGGAGCACACAGGATTCCTGTTAGTTCTATAGCCGACTCCTCACAGCATGCTGACATTACCATGCTGTAATGAGTGTTCTACAAGTCGGCCATGGATCGAGACGTCTATGGCCGGCTTAACACCAGACACCTTGTTCATATACTCCATTTCTTATCCAGGGTAGCATGTATTAAAGTCCATATATAGGTTCACTGGTTGATGTCCTGCTTCTTATGTACTTGTGTACTGTTGTAGAACTGTTACAAGACTGACCCCAAGAGGAACTCTAAATCAGGGTTAGATTAGGGTAAAATAAAGCCCTAGACAAGGTAGCAGCTTTGGTCCCCCATGTTTTAAAATTTATAAAGATTATCAATAGGCACCATATTTGTTATATCCTTATTGTCATGGATGCATTCCAACAGTCACCTACTGGCCTCAAATAAAGGATGGGGTCACAACTGCCTATAGATGGGTTCTTTCTTGTGATGTGACCAGGGGAGTCCAAGTCTCCTACCTAGGGTTGCCTTGTGGATGATCCAACTCTAAATGTAGCAGCATGGAAAATATAATGGGGCTTTATTCATACCTGTGTGTTGTCCTTCAATAGTTAAATGTTTTTCGAAGCCCCTTTAGAGGAATTTACATTTACAGAATCATTTTCTCATAGTCTGAACTTGTCAGTTGTTTACTATAAATATAGTGCTTTGTAGCTATAAATATTAATAACTCAGCATGGGGCATCAGGATATTGGGATATTACAGCATGTGACATTTTGTGTATGTGCAGATGCCTGATTCGCTATAAGCCTAAGGAGCATATATGCCACTTGAATAACACCGGACATGTGATTTGTGCAACGTTATGTCAGACCTGGGGGTGACTTGCTGGGCAGATTAAGAATATATTACTTCTACATGTAGCTTTATTATTAAATCATGTACCCTTTTCTTTCTGTGGCGGTTTTCAGTTTGTTATGGCATGAGTGAAATATTATGTTAGATGGTTAACTATTTGCTGTCTGATGGAAGCATCTATCTGTATGAAGCTTTGGCTTTTCTGAGACAGTAACAATAAATACCAACATGACATTTGCTAATTGTTTTATGATAGACAAGAATTCCTTCTTCACAGCAGTAACTGTAACACGGATCAATAATCTAGCCATTTTAGAACTTGTTGGGTAAGCTCCGGTATAAGTCATATAAGGATGTATCTTCCAGAGCTGCAGAATCCATTTGTGTTCATATTTATTGATGAGAAACCGGTTTTAGTGTTTGATTTATAGCCGATGACATGGAAAGGAAATAACACAAAACACAACTTACTTCTAAACAGGAATCATGGGGCACATCTTTTGTGTGGTTTTGTTTTGGGTGTAGGTGGTCTTGGACATCATGGTACCCAACTGATATAGGTGCAGTGTCAAGTATAGTGGCCACCAAGGACATCATGGTACCCAACTTATATGGGTGTAGAGCCATTTATAGTGGCCACCAAGGACATCATGGTACCCGAATCATATGGGTGTAGAGCTATGTATAGTGGCCACCAAGGCAAAGTTACATACTTTTACTTAACATCCTTATTTTCAATCAGGGTTCTCCAAGGTTATATCTCAAAGAACTGGAGTTCTACACACCAGATAAGATCCTCAATGCAGCTTTTTTTAATCCAAGATTATTCAGTCGAATAAATACACAATGATGCATCCTATCACCCTCAGGGTGTCACCACCAACTCTCTGACGCATTTCATTCCCCAAATCCGGGACTTATTCATAGAGATGTCTGGCTACAATTGAACACAGGTACACATACCTCTCTGTTATACCGGCCCCTCCTCTCATCTCATGCCGGATCAAAACATTAACTCGTAACTTGCACCATCGACCATCCAGAGAAAAACCCCAACCTTAGGGGGGCAATAAGCATGAGTTGAGGTGTGGTGACGGTAGAGGTAACACACATGTGTCTGATAGCCTGCTATATCGGGAAGTACATGTAGGCAACCGTCTAACAAATGTATCCCAAATACATAATACCAGATGCACGATCTCACATTCAATATAATACGAAGAAAAAATACAAAGAAAAACACAATCATCATTAATGACATTACACAAGTATATGTATTAAGTACAACCTGGATAAAAAGTACATAAATGATCTGGACCCAAAAATATCCATAAATGATATCCATATTTTATCCCATGTAGTGACATAAAGCAGGGTACAGACGGCTCGATATTCGAACCGTCCATTGGTCCCTGCAGCAGCGTGATGACATCATCACGCTGCTGTAAGATATCGGCTGAGCTGGGGAGAGACAGCTGTGCTCTCCCCAGCTCAGCCGATGCTTTGCCTGGAGGCCCACGGTCTCTAGGCAAAACAACGGACATCGGACGTATTTAACGGTCATGTCCGATATGGCTGTTCTCGAGTGGGATTGATTTGTCCCGCTCAAAAAACAGCGATGGGGGCATATTATATGGGCCAGATAGATGGCCGTGAGTGCTCGAAGCGGCCATCAATCTGGTCCATATCTGCAGGTCTGTACCCTGCTTAATACAATAAGTAAGGACAGGAAATTTCTCTAATCTAAGCATCTAAAGATGCTTATCATTTACTTGCATTTTTCATTCATTGGATAAAATGTGCACTTGTTGGACATGCGTTAACATCCGTCAGCCAAAATGCCTTAAAAAGATGACGCATGTCCAACAAGTGCACATTATATCCAATGTATGAAAAATGCATGTTACTGTGTGTGAAATAGATAGGTGTAAATGGGGCCTAAATGTAAAAAAAAGTATATGCCTTTTATTCCCATGTCAGTGATAAATGTATCACTAGGACTAGAAATAAGGAAAAACCTCCAAGCAGGACCACCAATGATAACAGAAATCTGTCAGTGGAGCTAATCAGAATAGTTTAGCATGAAAGGTTCGTGTTAATTTAACAAATGTAACAGTCTCTTCATGTGTGAAAGCACCTTAACTATAAAAAAAAATCGTATTACATATTTGAAGAGTTGTTACAAAGTCTCTGTTATCTTGCTGATGTCTTGTAGCTGCACATGTCCCTTTACATGTTTTTCAAATAGCTGCTGCTTTCCAGGGACTTGCGGGATCTCAGCACTAATTCTATTTACCTCATCTCATATGATTTCCAGCTATGTTGTCACCTACTCATTTTAGGTGTCACCAGACGTATGCTATGTAAGTGGTTTCACTGCAATAGGGTGGCAAGCCCGGAACGTGTTAATGGTCTGAGAGACCCTGAAAGAACTTGGGTAGCGTACAAGATAACAAACTGATAATTCACTTGTATCAGCCATGAGGGAGGGCCTAGAGCTTCTGTGTGATTTATGAGCCCCGGGATTAAACTTCTACTTCAATTACACATCACAAACAAGATGCACTTGGAGCTATATTTGTGAGATGTCAGCTAAAATGGAATTATATTTTTCTGATGACAACCAGAAGCACTCAGCATCCCATTTTTGCTTCTGTTGCTGTTTATTAAGTGTGAATATAAAATCCGGTTTCTACTTGTGTTGTTTAGGCTACAGGATATGCCCTTATGGGTAGAGCAAATGCGAGAGGAACGGCAGCATAAATATGGGATTACCTAGCAGCACATCATTGTAATAAATAGGACTCACACTATCCCTGTTTGCATCCTTTGCTGGCCTGTCACTTCAATGTGCAGAACCAGAGTCATGTGAAGATATGACAGCTATAATTCTGGAGTGTCATTTTTCTTCATTCCGGTCACACAAGCAATATAGACACAGTAATAATAAGCCACGAGCTGATAATTCTCCGCTGGAATAAATGCTGGATTTTGACTCATTTACAGAAAGTGTCAATCCAAATCATGCTTTCGTCCAATTAGGCTCTGCTACACAATGTTATTAGCTGCTCTGTGTAAAATGTCAGGAATCAGTAGTTAGAACTGTCCTACATGGCCCCCAATAGTCTATAGCTATGTATACATGAAAGACCTGACTCACTTATATCCACTTTACATGTATTGATATTCATCTATATGTGATCGGGTGCTTTTGATATATTGTGCAATTTTTGGAGATGCATAACACGTGTTGCCCAATGCGTGTGACACATACCTGTCAACCTTCCAGTTTTGGCTGGGAAAGTCGCGTTTTGTATGTGGCTTTCCGGCCAAATTCAAATTGTCCCGAATCCTTGAAATCGTGCTGATTTAGCAGGGAGATGGCATTATTCCACCCCGCACATTATCAGCACAAGCGGGGAGGGACATTAGCATTACCTGAAGTGACGTCAGTGACACTCTGCTCACTGGAAATTACGTCAATGACAGTTATGGTGTGAAAGTGGAGGGAAGTGAACCAGAGTCCGAAAATAGTTCTGTTCTATAGGGTGGTGGGGGCATGAGTCGCACCTTGCTGTGTACTTCCCCATAGGAAACATACTTCCAGAACTTGGTCCCCTGGTGCATTTAATGGTTTGATCTATTGGATCTACTGAGTACTATGGTGTCCTGTAGGGTTGAAGAGGTTAGCAGATGTAATCACCTACTTCATTGAGGGATCAGGTAACGAATCACTTCTGATTAATTCTGCAGGTCCGGCAGCCAGTTGAGTTTAAATATCTTGCCTTTATTTCCATTTTAATAGTATCTACTATGTTGTGATTAACAGCAAATTGTCTAGAACATGGGTAGGCACACTTTTTGACACATGGGCCACATTGGCTTCTTAAATTAAATAAAGGTGCCGAAGCAAGAGAATGAAGAAATGGAATGA
>CM070033.1:50629399-50653143 GCA_036250615.1 Ptychadena robeensis | reverse complement strand
GATCGGATAGGTGATCGATCGGCCATGGAATCCGACTGTGTATGGCTAGCTTTACACTACAATGTTCTTGTCACATCTTGTGAGTTAAAAGAATGCACACGCTTATATTCATTTAGTAAATTACTAGTCCATTTAATACACTGTGTAATGGAAATGAACAAAGATAAGCAGGTACAAAATGAAGAATAAAAAAGATTATGCCAGTGTAACAGTGGGAATAAGAACCCTGTAAGCATAGTACACCCTAGTTTTGGGAAGGCACACTGTACCTTTAATAAGATAAGTATTGCGTAAGTGTTATAATACAGTATATGGTTATGTATTCACTTTAATTTATAAAGTGTTAATTATGTGTGCTGTGACCCAGCAAAAGGGGAGGTGTTGCTTACCATAGAAAGTCTATAAATAGCCAAGAAGGGATTTTCCCTGGGATCTACAGTCTCTGAGCAGGAGAGACCTGTCCTATGGGAGCAGACAGGCTTGTATGCAGGACTGGAGGAACCAGCTGCAAGATGTTATGTGTAGAGTGGATGTTTGAAACTGCATTTAATTCGTAAATTGTAAACTGTGCTATAAGGGTGGCTCTGACCATGTAGTTTCATAATATAGGAAATGGGAACAAGAAAGCTGCTGCAGAAGGGTGCTAATACCTGAGGGGGGTGAGGAGTTCACTGTGAGTCTGTAGAACTTAGAGAGGAAAGTTACAGAAAGGTCACTCTGTAGTAACATCACTTGAGAAGGGAGCAGTGGAGTACCCAGACCCCACCTTTGGGACCCTACACGTGTTACCCCATCACATTAAAATATTGGTATACTGCAGGATATTACATTAATTTTTTTAGTTCAGATACTATATATTGAAAGTGTTTCTCTAAAATGTTTACTTCTGCTTATAATTGGATTAGGACTTTAGGATTTTGGACTGTAAATATTTAGCTGTAATCTATATATCCTGTATGGAGTTTACCTTTTTTTTTTTTGCTCTGCTGTTCATTGTATTTGAAATAACATGACAAGGAGCATTCTTCACAGCTAACGTCTTCCTTCACAGCTAACAGATAGGGGACATTTTCAATGGGGGGAGACTGTTCACTTATTTTGTAAGAATTTGCCCTTGCTGTTGTGTTTCCAAACAAAGTCTCCTAAATGAGAGCCAATCAAATCAGATCAGAGAGCCATTATCTATTCTAACATAATAGATACCTTTGAAAGAAATCTGTATGTTTCACACCCCATTCCTTTGTTCCAGTTAACATATTTTGTTTTTCTGCATGGTTTACGTTTCTTATAAGAGTTGAGTTTTTCTATGCAGGCTGGAGAGATAAGGCATACAATGTCAATAAGTATAAGGATCTGTGCTGGACGGGCGCATGGCTATTGTGTATAACTGTGTCTATCTTTTAGGGTATTACCGGAATTCGTTTTGCTGGAGGAGAAAAATGCTACATTAAAGCTCAAGCCAAGGCTCGCGTTCCGGATGTTGACAGCGTGACAAAGGAAAGCCTCTCGTTTGAGTTGGTAAGAACCAGACAAAAGAATATGAATATGTCACAGTTTAAGCCCATTGTGACCCAGAAATGTAGCATCAGTTATATATTGTTATATTTGTTGAATAGTTTCTGCAAGATTCTGTTCATAAGAACACCAACAAACTTCTAGAACTGTCCAACTTTGCAAATGAACATGTGACAAATAATACATTTAAACTGGACATAGCTATTAGATGGTTGTCAGGGGTACAGACAACATTAAACAGATTAATAGATTTTATACACCACTGTGTCCTGATACTATGGAAATGCAAGTATCCATTGTACACCCTCCATTGCTTCCTGTAGCAATACCTGATTTCTAGCAAAATCCAATATTGAGGAGGCTTGTTCTTGCGATATGTTACTATGGCCTCCTGACGTGGGTGGAAGTTGACCTATATGATTCCTCTAACCACTAAAGGTAGGCATACATGGGCCAATCCCCACCCGATTATATAGCGGCCAATGGAGCAACTGATTTGCAGCTGAGTGACCTTCAAGTGATCTGCAGGAAAGCGGTCGATTGGCAGAAGAATTGGGTGGTAATCAGACCGTCTATGGCCTAGATGACAAACCTGTGGCCCTTTGGACGTTCTTGGGCAGCCCCCCTTGGTCCTCCACTTGCGGCCCACAAAACCTAACTGTTATTGCATAGGGTATAGGAACTAACCTGTCTGCCGATCCCCCGCTGACAGATCCTTGCCCAGAAACTAAGTGGTAAGAGGGGGAGAGGCAATAAACATATGTGATAGGCGTATGTAAAAGCCAATCAGCAACCCAGATGGCGCCTGATCTAGTCCCTCACCTCTCCACCTGTTCTCCTCTTGTGTTGGTGGGGGGATCAGCAGACTGGTGAGTGTCTATGCTCCCACTATTCTACCAATGAACGGAGGGTGATTGTATAATATATATTGGGGTACATAATATGTATATATATGTATGAGGCATATAACCTTTGACGATGTATATGACCCAAAATGTGCATCACCATTCTACCGTGTTCAGTAATGCTTGAAGTATCATTTAAAACAAGTTTTGTTAGTTATTTCAAAATTAAAAAGGTCTTCTAGCTATGACTGCTGTCATTTTTCATTAAAAAATTGTCAGTATAGATTGAAAATATTATGTGTGGCCCTTTAGTGATGACGAGGACCGCACTTGTGGCCCTCCATATCAACTACAGTTGGCCACCACTGGTCTATAGCTAGACTTAATTTTCACATTGTGTTCGCCAACCAACTGGAGAACAGTGGGGCATTTGGCAGGTAATTGAAAGCTGCCCAAAGCACAAATTAACAATGGAGCATGTAGCAGCAGGTTAGTAGTTTGAATATAACCTACCTTTGGAATATATCCTTATGGGGTTGATAAACACTCAATGTTTGTTGATTAATATGAGTAATAGGAGGCAAGCATTTGATATTAAATAGTAAGATTTGTTTTACCTTTAAGGATATCCTCTTGGCATTAACATTGAAAGACTACACTTGCATAGTAAACCAATGTTTTGTCATTGTCATAGTCATTGTTTGAAGATGTCATTGTCGTCTGTGAAAAGGGTGTCATAGCAGACATGTCCCCAATCATAGGTATAGTGTGCTCGTGTACCTCTTATCTCTCATGGGAGCAGAAGGTGACAGCTCAACCTGTCAGCAGCATAAATAATAATATCTGTCTCGGTGGAATGCCGCCTGCATTTAAAGGCAACATTTGCTTTTCTTGTGTTCCATCTCTCATATTATAATATATTATCCAACCGCCATGGCATATAAGACTGAGCCTGCCTATGCCTCATTGCACTACATCCTGCAAACCAACCAAGTCTCCAAGGGGGGTAGAATAGACTTCTTTCCGGCCACCTGTACATACCTTATTTTATTACATCATAAACCCAGCTTACATACAGTGTTCCTAATTATCCCCATAGTTAAAATATATTATGTGTGTCCCAGTTACAAAAAGATACGTTGTTTATCATGAAAATTGATTTTGCTGTCAGTCAGAGCTAACACTGTAAAGAAGCATTGAAGACCTAAATATTACTTTTATTAAGTAAATATAAACATATTAATATACAGATTGTAGGTGTTAAAGCAATTATAGTTGATCATGTAGGATTCAATATAGTGGTATATAGGACGATATATAGGGGCTTTAGAAACCTAGTTTTGTGCACCCCTAAGTACACCGAAGGGTAGTGCAATACAAATAATAAATCTGCTGACGTGTATATGGAAAGAAGACTGGGTGGGGAGTGTATAGGATCTGGGCTCTCCCTTGTGTATAACTGCCGGCTCGTCCATTACTCTGTCTTGTAGATTTATTGCTTCTAAGCTGTCCACTGTCACCTACCATCAATTTGAAGATAAACCACTCTTAATGCTGTCATGTCATCCATACTCCTGGGCTGTGACCTGCTTATAGGTTTTCTGGGATAAAGGAAGCTTTATGTATTAAAATCTTGCTTGTAGGAATAATTGTACACTACAGGGAGTGCAGAATTATTAGGCAAATCAGTATTTTGACCACATCATCCTCTTGTTGTCTTACTCCAAGCTGTATAGGCTCGAAAGCCCTACATACCAATTAAGCATATTAGGTGATGATCATCTTATAATGAGAAGGGGTGTGAGTCTAATGACATCAAACACCCTACTATAGGTGTGCATAATTATTAGCGCAACTTCCTTTCCTTTGCCAAACATGGTCAAAAGAAGGATTGACAGGCTAGAAAAGTCAAAAAATTGAGATATCTGCAAGGGAGGAAGACAGCACTCTTAAAATGCAAAGCTTCATGAAGCGATCATCGAACAATCAAGCTTTCATCAAAATAGTCAAAAACAGGGTCGCAAGAAGCGTGTGGAACAACAAAGCGACAAAATAACTGCCCATGAACTAAGAAAAGTCAAGCGTGCAGCTGCCAAGATGCCACCTGCCACCAGTTGGCAAATTTCAGCAGCTGCAACACATCACTGGAGTGCCCAAAAAGCACAAGGTGTGCAATACCAGAGACAGAACAGACTGAAAGACGGACCACCACTGAAACAAGACACAACACGCTGAAACGTCCAAGACTGGGCCAAGAAATCTCAAGAATTTTTCTAAGGTTTTATGACTGATGACATGAGAGTGAGTCTTGATGCGGCACAATGGAGGGACACGTGGCTGGATGTAAAGGCAGAGAGCTCCCAGTCCCCGACTCAGACGCCAGCCAAGGTTCGTACTGGTTATGGGCATGGTATCATCAAAGATGAGATTGGGGCCTTTCGGGTGAGGATGGAGTTAAGCTCAACTCCCAGTCCATACTGCCAGTTCTCGGAAGAAAGACACCTTCTTCAAGCAGTGGTACAGGAAGAAGTCTGCATCCTTACAAGAAAAACATGATTTTCAGCAGACAATGCCATCCACACAGCAGCCAACGTACTCCACAGCGGGCTGGCAAGAGAGATAAAAGAAGAAAAACTAAGACATGGCCTCCTTGTTCAACCCTGATCATGAAACCCCATAGAAGAACCTGTGGCCATACATCAAATGTGTGATTACAAGGAGGGAAAAACCGTACACCATCGAAACTGTGTACTGGGAGCGTGGTTGACTGCTGCACGCAAATGTTGATGGGAACAGATCAAAACAATGACAGAATCCACAGGATGGCAGGCTTTGAGGTCCTTGCAAAGAAAAAGGTGGACTCTAATTGATTACTGATTGTTTTGTTTTTTTTGAAGTCAGAAAAAGTACTATTGTGGAATGTTGCAGATGTATATGGTTCACTGGTAAAAAAAATAAAAATGAAATGGGCAATATAAATAGTTTTTTTAAGTGCCTAATAATTATGCACAGTAATAGTCACCGCACACACACAGAATCCCCCTAAAATAGCTAAAAAACTAAAAACAAAACTAAAACACTTCCAAAAATATTCAGCTTTGAAAGTAATGAGCTTTTGGGGTTTCATTGAGACATGGTTGTGTATAAAATTATTCCTCAAAAATACCACTTGCCTAATAATTCTGCACTCCCTGTATATTAAACCATATACAAATAAGTTACTATCAAGTTCTGACTGGACTCTATAAAACTGGAATTAAAAAAATGGATAGGAAATTGCATTTTACTAGCTGCAGTTGAGAAAACTAAGTAGAAATATTTGCATGTTAGGCTATGTCTCCACTGTGTTATTGGCTCTGTCAGGTCCCCCTGCGCAAAGCGCATTCTTTGGCGGGGCCGCAACGGAGCCAATCCACTTTACCTGTCTCAGACACCAGCTGATCTCACTTCCTTCTGCAGATTCGCCAACTGGAAGGTCAATGTAGTGCAGTACATCAACCTCCGACGGAGCCGATAACGCAGTGGAGACATACCCTTAAAATGTATGGATTGTGGTTAAAGTCCCCTCATATACTTAGAATCCCAAAGACGTTTGTTGGGCCACTCATGACCATCAGTAGTCCTATAATCATCTGTGTACTGGCGCTTTACAAACATCCCCCCCAAGTGACAAGCATATTTAGGTCTCTCTGGATCTGGCATAAACCAGATTTGAATACAGTTCGATGTGGCTCACATTGGGGATAGGTTTGGCCAGTTCTCTAGCTGGTACCTATGGATAAGTATCCGCCATTAGGTGATGCTCGGTAAGCACCCCATTACACAGACCAGTGTTAGGATAGAATTGTTAGGGAATGGATCACTTTGAGACAATAGGAGATAAATAGCTAATGGAGGGAGGATTGTTACATACTTTCCTTTAGTAAATCACCCTGTATGTAAAAATACATTTGGCTGAAAATGCCAGCTATATTAGCCTCCAGCTTAAAGTTATTGCAAGGCAAAGATTTCCAAGATCCGTAAGCCATCTCCAGAGAGTTATTTCAAGCTTAGTTACATCAAAGATAATTATGTTCATTAAGCAGTATTCTGCAGTAGTAATAGCAGATTCCACTTGATCTGTACCCCTGATAGAAATTTTGTACAGAGATGCTCCACTCTGTATCACATGGCCGCTTCACGGACGATGAACTAGGTGAATTCGCAAATAGCTATAATTAGTCAGACTTCATCCTAGTACAGTGTACAGCAGAATCAGTCAATTTCTATCTAGACAGGCCACTGCCTTCCTGATCTTTCAAGGATATTCATATGCACTTGATGTACTGGCGTAATATATCATATAAATTGCTGCCTTTAGGTCATATCACTTCTTTGCAGGATATATTATCTCACAAATGTTCCTGCCGAGACAGCTGTAGTCAGTAAAATTAGATAGCATTAGGCATGTTAGTGCTCACATAATTGTGTATTTTCAGATTTTTTTTTTCTAAGATATGTATACCCTGTGCATCATTCATATCCCAGACACGTGTCATGGTTATTTTGTCCTCTGTACAGATCAAAACCAATTACTAGGTGATATTCTCAATCATAATTACAGCAAGAAACCTTTGCAAGCATTTTTTGTTAGAGATTGCTTTTCATAGTTGATGCTTACTGCAAGAGAGATATATTTAAAATAATTGATTCCGCCTGGAACATGCATACAATGTGCTGTATTACCTTTAAATGAAATGCAAACAAGTACTGGAAGGGAAAACATTTAAATAACTCTTCCATCTAAAATGGAGATGTTTTTGGATTGAGTCGATGGATTTAGCCATTCTGAGACTCCAGAAGTTGGATAACTAAATTTTTCTTACATACAGTCCATGTTAAGTTTCTCTTTAGCTGAGTTTCTTCCGGAAGCTAGCATTGATATTTTTTAATTACCATATTTTTCTGACTATAAGACCCATTTTCTTTACCATTACAATCAACGGGAAAATGTCCCTGGGTCTTGTGGTCTGAATATATAAAAGAAAAATAAATATATATATATATATATATATATATATATATATATATATATATATATAGGTTCAATAGCTCTGCATCCCAGCATCCCAGGAGGATGAAATGCATTCTATTGCCTCCAGCCAAGCCAAAAAGCCAAGAAGGAGATTTTAGCTGCATTAGCACTAGCAGTACCCATTCTCTAAACACATTTTACAATAAGACAGCATCAGTTGTGTATTTACATTACCACTCTACATTGCAATAAATACATATCTCCTTCCAGTTGCTCAGCGTGTTCAGAGAATGGGTACTGCTAGTGTATAGACACATGATAAAGTTTTAGCCCTGTACACTTCCTCTTGGCACTGGCTTTTGGCTGGAAGAATATACTGCATGGGCCACTGCAAATTGAAGCAGCATCTAATAAAGTATTTAATGCAAAGCAAAACTTGCTCAAAGGTCTTCTACAAAAAATATTTCCATAAATAGTGTATAGCATACACCACTGGACTTAGTGGCATCCCCTTAGCCCTTACCATCCCCAAAGTGAAGCATGGTGGTGGCAGCATCATGTGGTAGGGATGTTTTTCAGTGGCAGGAACTGGGAGACTAGTTAGTATAAATGGAAAGATGACGGCAGCAATGTAGAGACATCCTGGATGAAAACCTGTTCCCTAGATGCTACTCCTGAAGAGAGCTTCAAATGGCTGTTCACAGACACTTCCCATTCAACCTGATGGAGCTTGAGAGGTGCTGCAAAGAGAAATAGGTGAAACTGGCCAAGGATAGGTGTGCCAAGCTTGTGGCATCATATTCAAAAAGACTTGAGGCTGTAATTGCTGCCAAAGGTTCATCGACAAAGTATTGAGCAAAGGATGTGACTTCTTATGTCAGAGGTTCCCAAACTTTCCTTTCAGGGCCGCCCTTTTATTTTTAGGAACATTATTGAGCTCTCCCTCCCTATTCAAACACAGGTTAAGAGTGAGGGCCAATACCTTTGCGCCCCCCAGTTTGTGAACCACTGACTTATGTACATGTGATTTCTCCGTTTTTGTATTTTTCATTCAGATGAAAAACAAAATGAATGTAATCCATTTTGGAATAAGGCTGTAACCAAACAAAATGTGGAAAAAGTGATGAGCTGTGAATACATTACAGATGCACTGTTTTTACTGAACACTTTTATTGTGTAGAAGCACCTCCTAAAAGATAAAATAATAGTAGGCAACTTTGAATACAATTAACAATACTACAAGGATAGGCAAGTCCTGTATGTCTGCCAAAACATGTTTCCTTCAAGACCTAAATGAATCAACCAAAAAATGTAAAAATAAAATATGTCTGCCCATCCCGGGTGCAGTGTCAGCTCACGCCTTGGAGGGATTTAATGTGTGTAGTAAATGTTTTACAGTCAATTTATATTTCAGAAAATCAACATCAGCTAATTTCAAATGGTGTCATAAACCAAAGGGGATATGAATTATGCACTGCTCCATGCACTGAACTGGATTATAAGTTTGTTCATCTGAAGACAGAATGCAAATCAATGCTTTAAAAAAAGAGCGAGCGAGAACATTAACTTGTTCCAGGCTCAGTCCTGGAACCCTTATCTTGTATTTAATACTGAGCATTTCATTGCTGTGTTTCCTGGTGTCATATTTACAGGAGAGGGAGTCATTACTGCAGTAATGTCACATTACTAATGAATTGCAGCATCATTTAGTCACCAGGGCCTTATACCTGACCCTGTGCAGTCATAATATGGATTCCTGAAGTCAACTTAATAATGAAACATCTTTTACAACTTTGCTGTCATCCCCTATTACTTATGGATACTATATAGAAAACACACAGTAGTGTAACGCATCCGTTTAGTCCCTGGAGAAGAGCGCGGTTCATATCGTTTGACGATCATCATGTCTGCAGTGAGGAATCTGTAATAATGTGGGCTCAGTAACCCAATTCTCTGTGCGGTGATACACCATCATGTTTATTATAATGGCTACTGGCTCCAGAAATTTAATGTTTATGAAGATATTATGGTGGCAGAATAGTGCAGCACAACACGTTAATGCTGTCTGCCGTCCTTATATTTTCTTTTTTCAATGCTGTTCCTGCCTGTAGTGAGCACTGCATTTCTAGACTGGATATACAAAAAAAGTCATTAAAACTGTCCCTGGGTTTCCTTAAAGCGGACGTATACTCAATATGTTAAAAATGCATATGTAAAATTAAAGTTTGACTTACCTCTGAGCTGGTATGATGATGGCTTAGGGCCCCATGATTGTAAAATAATATACTTACCTGCTGTTCTGTGGAATTGTATGAGTGATGCCATCTTTATTCGCCAGGCTTCCGAGGGTTAACTCCAGGTGCAATATCGCGGGTGACCACTGGGGGTGTTCAAAGGTTTTCTATGGGAATTTTCGTCAGTGTACTTTAATGGAGAGCTGAGATGGCAGAATTACCAGGCAATCCCATCACTCTTGTGATGTACCGCCTCATCAGGACCAGCAAGTGAGGGAGGGCTGCAGGAATATTCTTAAATTACTCCATACAGTTACGTTTTTTTTTGGGGGGGGGGTTATGCATTCCTACCTTTTATCTGCACTTCTAATGCCATTAATGAAAAGATCAATTTCTGGTGTTAGGTCCGCCTTAACATCTGTGTTTGGGTATACACATTGGCTGCACTAATAGTCATGGTTTCAGAAAATAGCCTCAGCCTCAGAATAGTTAAATACAATGAATGTACAAGTTTGTTTAACCTAAGGTTAAATTCAGTGGATTTATTTTACCTCTGCTATACAGAGTTAAGGAAACTCCCTCTTGGTGTGCCTTTAAAGAACAGTCCCCGTTCATTACAAATATAACACATGCAGTTGCCACCTATAAATAAATCACTATACTAATTTACCAATAAAATGCCTGAAGATTCTGTAGATTCCTGCAAATGGAAATTTCCTTCCTGTGCGATTTGTGAAGTTTTTTTCTACAGTAGGGAGTTTAGTGGTGGATAATGACCAACAGTGATGGAGACAGGGCCACCAGAAAGCAACAGAAGTCTGTCTGAGGTGAGTATAGTTTTAATTTTTTACTTTTGTAGGAAGTCTTTATGCAAATGGTTTTGAAAATGTGTTAGAAAAGCAGGGGCTGCCAGAACAGTGGAACAGAAACATTCTCTTACCTTTTATTTGTCCCTCGTGGTCCTATTTGGGTAAACCCATAACATTCTGCTTGATAATTCTAAAGACAGCCATACACGGATGGATTAACGTACGATCGATGAACAATCGATTGAAGCATAGTGACGCAATGAAACGCTAAACAATAGTGAGTTGATCGTTTGGGGAATTGATGCACACCACCTTGGGCAATTGATTCCTGGCTGATACTGGTGATCAAACTTGAGTTTAGCAATCCCTGTTGGATCAACATTTCTTTGGAGCAGTTGAAGCGGGATCGATCGGTCCAGGGGGGCTTCATTAGATTCCTGAAAGATCATTCTCCAAATGATCGCCAGGGATGTGTATGGCAATAGATCATTAGGAAATTAAAGGAAAAATCAACTACTGTAGGGGTACCTCAAAGAAATTGACAGACCATTTCACTTTCTGCTCTCAAGAAGGTGATGGAGCCCTCTCTAGCGAAAAGGGAAAATATACATACATACATGGATCATACATATATATATTATGAACGTTCCCACTCCAGCATTTACATGTGGAGGTGGGTAAAGGGATTTTCAAAGGCATCAATTTGTAAGAACATCAATTTGTAAGAACCAGTATAAAGAACCAGTATAAAGGTGCAAAAGTTCATTTAATAAAGTCCATAAAGTCCATAATCACAAAATTGTGTTCACCATGTTACATTTCATGTAATCTTATTGCATCTCAACGCGCTTCATGAGTATTCGCTTCTTCAGGAGATATTGTTGCAAATAGGTATCTGGTGCTAGGGTACGAGGAAAGGGGGTGTTATCATAGGATCCAGATATTATAATAGTCATAGTTGGAACCGGTAGAGGTTCCTAAAAGATGAGATTTACACTCACCTTGTAATGAGTCTTTGAGAGGACTTAGAAAAGGGGTGCTGGGGGGAGGGGATTATTTTCAGTCCCACCTATTTCCCAGAGATGGGGTGCCAATATCATGGAGGCGCGGGGGAGAGGCGTAATCTGGGTATATAAAGGAAATGCGTTAAGTATAGGTAAGTATAATTATAAGTTTATTTTTTTTAAAAGAATGTAACAAAACAAAGCAGGATGTTTCCCATCCTCAATGCACCAGACCTGAAAACCTTGAGCACTAGGAGGGGGATCTTCTTTGAGTGGGAAACCTACATTAAACAGGTAAAGGCCCGCACACACTTTTCAATTTCCTGACGGTCGATGTCAGATTCAATTGTAATTTATGATCACCGTTGGTTGGATCGATCAAAGTACGATTGAACTAACTCCCACATGGAGAAACTGATATTTGATCGATGTTGGTTCGATTGATCAAAAGAATAATCGAAGGAAGTCGATCGCAAACACATGGAAATGTCTGCCACCAGATGTATAAGTATGCTTATTATTTAAATCAAACCAAAATCGGTCTGGCACAACAAAATAACATTCGATGTATACTCGATCGATCAAAATTTTCCAACATGTCCTTTACTCCCTCATATGGGAAAATCTAAACGTGTATGGGGGCCTTTACTCCCCCTAACACAATTCTTAACAGCACCGGGTTCTATGACACCCTTTTGTTGCAGGAGGACCCTGGGCACTAACATCTTAGGGAATGCCATCCCAAGAGTTTCCTCTGTGTGATTAGCACAGGAATTATAATAGTGCTGAAATGGGAATTTAAGGAGAGATGAGAGTTCATATAAGTTGAAAAAAAAATCTTTATTTGTTGGTGGCACATTGTTCTTTTTTATGATACCTACCTGTGAGCACATCCCTAGAAACCTGTTCCGCTGAGGCAGGACATATTTCAGACAATGGGGGAGTTGGAGGGCCTGATATCCTAGTAGTTTTCATTCTTTATCTCTCCAACAATATGTAATGCTGTATTATGTGCACATTGTATCTTCTCACTTTACTAATTTGCTGTCACTTTCTAGACTGTAGTTACACATAGAGAGAAAAGTGAGAGGTAGTGCGCCCGGAATAATGACACAAATACAATCAGACAGATGGCTTCTCTGTGGTTACTGTTCATCGCTCACACAAGTGCATTATTACCGCTAAATCCTGTGTTCTAGCAGGCTGGAGGGCTTGTGTACTCAGGGTGGTGTTACATGCCCATCGGTGCTCTTAGTGAGGTATAAATAATCAATATACATGCTTTTTACACGTTAGACTACAGGTCAGACTCTGTTACCGCTCGTCCATATGTTGGCATCTAATTAAACAGAATGATACCTCCAAAACAATCTCTTCTTACCGATTCATATTCAAACATGCGGTAACCATTTACCAGAATAAAAACTGAATTTCATTATTTAATGCGCTGTATAATTTATACTATATATAGTATAAATATTAGTAAAAAAAAGCTAGGCTTGCTAAATGGCATTGATATTTTATCATATCTATCGTGTCATATGAGCATGATAACTGATAATAAACAATATGAGCCATACACAATGGCCTGAGTATAATTGGACACAGGAGACAGATTGTTTTGTGTGTCCCAATTGAGTATATAATATTTTATTAGTAAAAGTAACTCATTTTTGTATAGCATACTCTATACATACAAAACTCTGTTTTAGGATGTAATGTTAGGGCAGGGTAATATCATAGATAGAATGTCTGGTTGATGCTTAGGGGAGGACAGTATATGTACAGTGTCTACAGCGGTGGGTGGAGATGGTGGAATATTTTTTTTGTGTTAAGATTTTTTTTTGTGTTCTTTATGCATTTCTCCCTATTATCTGCACTTCTGGTGCCGCAAATGAAAAGATCAACTTCTGGTGGTAGGTCTACTGTAACATCTGTGTTTGGGTATACACATTGGCTGCACTCATAAATAGTTAAATACAATTAATGTAAAAGTTTGTTTAACCCAAAATTGAATTCAGTGGTTTTATTTAACCTCTGCTATACAGAGGCATACACAGGTCGATACCTGCACAACGCTGCACTTGATTGCGCGTCAATGGAACAGTAATCCATGTGCACCACTTTGCACATCATTTTCTGTTCAACGGAGACCCTGGTCAGGTGTTGTGAGATATTAATAGCTCACAACACTGGCTGGGAGCTGCTGACAGGCAGCAGGAAGAGCCATTCATACATAGAATAGCTGGGGTGGAGGGGGGCTCCACCCAGCAGTTGCCTGTGTGGTGTGCTAGCCTCTGCCCCCTTTCCCCTGCCGGGAGCCAATCACAGGCTGTATGCTGTGCGTGGGGGTCTGGCTCTCCCCACTGCTTGTCAGATCGACCGGGATTTAAGGACATGTCTGTTCCCGGTTCCACCAACCTTTTTCAAGTGGAGTCCATTGGAAAGAAAGGCATGCACGGCTCGATTTTTAAATGTGCACGTTGCTCGATTGTGCTCGAATCTATAAAAAAAATCACGCCGTGTATGCCTAGCTTAACACAAATAGTTTTTGCATAAATTGCGTCATTGATTTGAACTTAATTTATGCAAAAAATACATGTGCTAGAGCAAAAAAGTTTGGTTATGATACCATATTCAGGGGCTTTGCAGACACAGACACTGTTTTTTCATATTCTTTGACTTAAATAATGGTGCTCAGTGAGGAGAGCGATGAGGGTGGTTAAGGACCTAGATCAGTGGTTCTCAATCCGTGGGTCGGGACCACCTTTCAGTGAAGGCATCAGAGCTGCTGCTAGCACAGCTTGATCCCCACAAGCATGGTGGGAAGTTAGGAGGGAGATTAATGCCCCCCCCCCCCCCCTCTTACTTAGAAGGCATAGGACATTACTCTCCCTCCTAAATTCCCACCCTGCATGTCATTTGCACAAGCAAGGTGGGAAAATAGTTGTGAGGAGACACAACATTACCTGATCATGCCGGAAACATCACTTTGCGACATCACTTCCGGCGTTTCAGTGCCACTGAGATGCATAGTGCTTAGTTCTGATCTTTCTGTCTGTATAAAAAAAGCCTGACCTGTACAACACACATATGTTGATGTAGTCAGATGTAACAGATGTATTTGAAACACTAGTGAATAAAATCGGGAGAGATATATTGGAATGTACTTGTTTTAAACAACAGAAACTTTTTTTTTATCAAATGAATATTGAAAACCTCGTTCCCCTTTCTTCCTATTCATATATGCAATAGCTATGATGTTGGCACTCAGATTCATACACAGCTTTGTTGGAGAAAGAATGACAACAGTTTAGGTAAAAGATAATGTAAAGTTTCTTGAGGAAAAACATAATCGTAACTCAAAAACAAGAAATTCAGAACTGGGTGTGCTGTAACTTTCTGACAAGTGGCAAATAACTCCAGAATGACGTGAGACTAGTGTAAGAAGTACTGTACAATGTTGGTATTCATGGTAGGTAACCGCAAAGGAAAACACAGGTATTCAAAAATATTGCTGTCTGTCTAAAATGGTTCCATATTTGCTTTTCCAATGTTCTACTTGGACTAATTCCAGAGTAAAGGTACACAGTGTTACAGCACTGTATATCAACACCAAAACCTTATCTCAGCTGTGAGGATACACATAGCATAGAGTACAGAGTAGATGGGGTATGCTTTATGGGACTGCTTTTGCCTATCAGAACCTATAAGCGGAAAATACATCATTTGGTTAATATTGTTTACAGAGTTGTTTGCCTCAAGCTGAACTATAGTCAACAATAACAAACCAATAAATTAATTTGGTTTATAAAGTATTTTTAGCCCCCTAGATGTCAACAGTCTTATGGCCAAATCATTTCATCCATTTCCTCTAAGCCTAGACCACCTTGGACCCACCCACCCCCGGAGATTGGGCAGTGAATACAGAAGCAGTACAGTGATAATCTCACCTGTCTATCACAGTTCTTCGTTAGCATCAGTAGAGTGTTGTAGCATGTACAGCTGGCCATAGACGCTTAGATTCCCCTGAGATCGATTTGTTATACGATCAGGACATGCAATTGAGTCTTCGATCATAAATCGAACATCGATCAAAAAGTGCACCATTTTCAGGATGCAATTTATTGGCAATATAAGTTTGGAGTTCAAGTGATCCCCTTTATTGTCCATCAGAAGTCACTAGTGATCCCCTTTATTGGCCAATAGAAGTCATTAGTAAAGCAAGCTTTTAGAATTTCCCAGATCCCTTCTTCAGGCTAATACAATTTTGTTTTTTGGGTTTTGATTGATTTGTATGTGACCATATTATGGTGCTGGATGCATAATACACATGTAATAAACGCTTCCAGCAGCAGGGGGCGCCTGGAGAGCATTAACAACACTGATAAACAATCAATTGTGTTTATCGATCACACAGTGTGGTGTTACAGTTGACTGACAATCCATATTTAAATCATACAAGACCATCGAATCTGAGATAAAAAAAAACAATATAGCTAGCTTTAATTAGTGAAGATACCGTTAAGAGTAAGGAAGATTTATTGAGGGATAATAAAGATTAGAAGTCCAGGCGTAATATTCTTCATTAGAGCAGTTGAAGTAGAAGTAGCAGTATGTTTTAATGATTAGGGCTTGTCCCCACCAGCAAGGCTGGCTGCGCTGCGGTGTGGTCCTGAGCCCGCGCCGCAGCGGGCACAGGCAGCTGCTTCCATTAATTTCAATGGGCTTGTTCCCACTTGTGCGGCTGACCGCTCGTGCACTTTGTTTAGCGACGAAACTCTCGAAGCCGCCATGCCAACCTCGCCAGTGGGGACAAGCCCTTAAATTTTGAGTTGATTTCTAAATCTGTTATGTTCTCAGCTCAAATATAATACTCCATTTACTTTTCAGCAGCGACCTTAAAATCACGATAAACCGACTCTATTCTCAGAGTTCTATACAAGTCTGGGATTTGACATTAACAGTTATTTTTTCAATCTTTGCCAATTTTTTTTATTAATGCTGTTATGTTGTATGTAGATCCGGCCCCTGAAGGCCAGAGTTGGACAACCTTGGTTTAAATCCTTTGCTTACTTAAGCTGGCCATACACTTCCATCTAAAGGTGTACGGCCAGCTTTAATGTTACTATGAGTAAACTTAGGGTCCCCATACACCTTTAAGCAGGGTACAGAGGTGGAGATATGGATCAAATTGATGGCTGTTTCGAGCGCCGGTCACGCTCACAGCCATCTATCTGACCCATATAATATGCCCCTATAGCTGTTTTCGAGTGGGACGAATCAATCCCGCTCGAAAACAGCCTTATCGGACATGACCGTTAATACGGCCATGTCCGATGCTTTGCCTGGGTCTCCAGGCAAAGCTCGGCTGAGGAGAAGGAGCCGGGAAGAGGCAGTTCTGCTCTCCCCGCCTGCTCCAATATCTGACAGCAGCGTGATGACATCATTATGCTGCTGCAGGGTACATCTGAACCCTGCTTTAGATTTCTCTGTCAGATTTCCTTTAGATCTCCTTTTGTTTTTGCCAAAACCATGTAATATGAGGGATTTTCTAAACCATCCAGTCTACCGGTGTTCATTCGCAGAGGACCCGGCACTACATAGTTGTTGGTAGATCTAAAGGATATCTGACAGAGAGATCTAAAGGTGTATGGCCAGCTAAAGGATAACTTCATACAATATGGGAAATTCCTGGAAAAACATGGTTTCTATGGTCTACAAATGTTTTTTCTCAGGTGTGTGTGCCTATATATATTATATTATTAATTCAGATGTAAAATGTAGAACATGCTCGTTTTGATGTCAGTCTATGAGAGACGAGACTCATTTGGCCTATATTCTACTAACTCATATGTCATTTTAAAGTATGCTAGTTTTAATTTACAGATAAAACACCAAGACCTACTTTTAGCAAATGGTGCTATGCTTTAGTTTAATTCCCATTAGCATAAGTGGAAGATAAGGAATAAAATCTCTTTGCTGCCTTTGATAAATGTAGGCCTTAGAGTCCTCATTATACAAAATACTAATTTTAGTACATGAACGCTAACACCAAACATTAATAAGAAAATCTTAGTAGAATGTAAACATTTCAGAGTGCCGTGTTATAGTTTTCTTGTCTTTTCTATCATGCCAGGAAGACGAGGTCATGCCGGCCAAGTTTGATGAGAATTCTCTTATCTGGGTGGCTGCAGACCAGCCCGTGAAGGATAACAGCTTCCTGAGCTCTAAGATCCTGGAACTGTGTGCCGATCTCCCCATCTACTGGCTCCGACCTACATATCCCAAAGGTGCGTTCTCTATAGATAGACGGTGGAGAGTTTAAAAGGGTTTTCAGGTTCCTAAAAGCGCTGCTTATGCTAAGTCCAGCTTTATAACAAGGAAATTTATTTATAGGCAAAGCTCTTTTTGTATAAAATTAATGAGGAATTTAAAGAACTAGTTACCTGTGGATTGTTTGCTGCCAATATGACTTACCTTGCCTCTTTGATGGTGGCCATCTTGGTAAAGGCTTAGATGACATCCTTTAAATATGCTTCTATGAGGCTGTACCCAGGAGGAGCAGTAATATTTTAGGGAGAATTCAATGCAATTTTTCCATGTTTTGGCTAGCCATAATGTAAACGTTTATAACACAGCATATTTTTCCTTTTAGATCCAATTCGCCTTAGTTAACCGCTCACATATTTTGTGGCTATCCTTACATTTGGTTGTAGTTCACCCCAGCTGACAGTTTTAGAACCCTCTAAAGCAGGGTACAGACATGAAGATATGGGTCAAATCGATGGCCGCTTCGAGCGCCGTGCACGCTCACGGTCATCTATCTGACCCATATAATCTGCCCCTTGCGCTGTTTTCAAGCAGGACAAATCAATCCTGCTCGAAAACAGCCTTTTCGGACATGACCGTTAATACGGCCGATGTCCAATGCTTTGCCTGGGTCTCCAGGTTAAGCTTGGCTGAGGAGGAGGAGCCAGGGAGAGGCAGAACTGAAAGTAGCCACAACCCGAAAAGACAGTCCCTGCCAGCAAGCTATGGAAGAGGACTTTTGAAACATGGTCGGAACCCAAAAAAAATTTCCAGAATGCATATGCCTTGCTGCTCTCCAACCTTTTAAGGTAGAATACGCTGTGCTTATTGCAGAACAGTGATTCTACTGATCAAGCAAAGGTCTTCCTCTGCTGCATAACGGCAGGCAACAGATTTGTTTATGCTGGCTGTTGGTTCTTTCTAGACTCAGTTTGATACACCTGGAATGTAACTAATAAAGCTAAACATTCAATTAAGCTTTAAATCAATGAAAGCTTTATTCTGATTGCTTCCTAAAATAACTTTACATTTTTATGGGAGATGAAACATCTCTAGTGGTCTACCAGACCCATTTTTGAGATTGGTACATGTGATTTTTGATGAATATCTCATTTGTTTCATATGTTTATAGCAAATCAAAGAGGTAAAAGAGATGTGGGAAGAAAAGTGAGACAAGCTCAGAACCTCAACTTGGACCAGTTTGAAGCTGCAGCAGAGGAAAGAAACACACGACGCCAAGCAAACCGACGAGCCAAGCCAGCCAACGAGACACAGCCTCAGCCCGAGAGTGAAGCTCCCTTCAACCCTGAAAACCCATACCATGTAAGTTTAAGTGATTAAGTGCCTCATACATATCATCAAAGCCTTTGGGGATATCTATGGGCCACATAACCTTTGATTCAAAAATTCTTTCCACTGTAAGAAGATGCTGAGGAAGATCTGTGGGGGGATTGGCAAACAGGTGAGTGAATGAATGCAATAACAGTTAGGTTTCGAGGGACACAAGAGGAGGACTGAGGGGAGGGGGGGTCACCCGCAGGTTGGGCACCTGGGGTGGGTTTTCCTGACTTTTTGGTACCACGCATACAATATAAAAGAAATACCTTATTTTTTGGACTATAAGACACACTTTTTTTGCCTGCGTCTTATGGTGCAAATGTGCAACCACCCACAGACATTTGGCTGCTGGTGACCGCATTTTGGCTCCCCACCAGCTCTCCTGGCAGATGGGAGATCTGCACACAGCTGATCTCCCATCTGAACTGTATCGGCTATATTTGCAGAGCCCGGCAGATATATATATCCAATGCAGAGTGTGTGTGGGGAAAGCTGGCAGTTTCCTCACACAGCCACAGAGGGGAGCTATGAATGCAGATTCCCCCATGCCCCCCCCCTCCGTTCCCCCTGTGTGAAGAAAAAGAGATGCTGAAGTGTGCTCTCTAGTGACACCGTTTTTGTGGCTGAAATTGGGTACTGCAGGAGATTTTTTCCCAAATTCATTTAAACACATTAAATATTTTTTTCTCTGATTTCCTGCTCTAAAAACTGGGTGCGTTTTATGGTCAGTTGCGTCTTATAGTCTGAAAAATACTGTACTTTTTCTTGAATTAATAAACCAAAAGAGCTAAAGAGTTACATTTTCAGTCACAGAGTTTTACATTACATCACTTATGATTTTGTTCACTGGCATTATCCAATTTTATGATGACCATTGAACTTTAGTAGAAGATTTTAGCCTTGTGGTTGCTGTTTGACTTTACTCTTCACTGTACGCATTATTAATTTTATTTACTGTCTATTACGCTATTTTCTCTTTTATGTTGTGTTCTCCCTCCTCCCTAAATGTCACCTATAATTTCAGGAAGTAAATGTGTCCCACTCCACTAATCCACACCTCTTAAACCTAGTGCCAGCTTTTGGTTTAGATATTTCATAGCCCCTGGTCTATAATTATTATCACTGCCTTTATCTGACTTTTTTCTGTTGTGATACATGTCCATACATACATACCACTTTCATTTACCATGTTCCATTTACCCCTACTTCCCATCATGACGGTATTACATAGTATCCTCTGTGTTCCCCAGTACATATTCAGGCACCATTATTCATACGCTTTGGTTTTTCAAGGCCTGTGGTCAATTGTCTCTCCTCCTTTACCCCCTAGGTCCACTCTGTCTTTCCCACATAACAGGTTTTTGTGACATAGTTGACCAAGTAATCAATGTTTAGCTAACTTATTGTCTAGTTGTAGAGTTATGCATACCACTGTGTTATCAGCCATTCCATGGCCAAAACTCTTCAGACTAAGGGTCCCCACACATGCAACGAGCGGCGGACGATTTTTGCAAAATCAGCCGCCAATCGCAGGTGCCCACATGGGGCTACAGGGAGCTGTCGCCCAAAAGCTCGGTCAGCTAGAGAACGGACATGTCCGTAAATCTCTGGCCGATGCCATTAGCTTCAATGGGGACCGGCGTCCCCAATTAAATTAATGGCCGGCACACAAAGGGTGCACGCCGATGCTGTCAGCGATGGAGAGCAGCGTGATGACGTCATCACGCTGCACTCCATCACTGATCTGTCGGTCCCCACTTGGTAGGTGTGTGGGAACCTTAACTTTACGTGTTAACAAATGTGTATCTGTGTTAGTTAATATAAATATATAAAAGGTTAAAGTTTTTGTCAAAGCCAATTTTACAGTATCATTCTGTCTTTCTTTTGAAACCTTTAACAATACTTTGATCCTTTTACAACTACACCTTCCAGCATTCCATAATAAGACAATTTGTAACCAAGTAAGGATGGCATCTGCACCCTGCTTCTATCTATAATGCCGTTATACGTGTGCATGTCATCTTACCTCGCACCCTTCCCATCCTCACATCAATCCACAACTGCCTTTTACAGGAAGAAATATTTCATTGTTACCACGTCTCCAGAACAGAAAGGATCTTTAGTTATGACCTTTTCTTTTGTACAAGAACTGCAGACACAATGAGCTTTACTTTAAACTGCTAGAATACATGGCAAATGTAACATTTTCCTCAAATTTGCATAACACAGCAAAACAGCAAGTAAATGTTAGAAACCGAGGCAAACATAAACAGCCAACATAGCTGAGCACTAGGAAAAGGGCTTTTTGTGACACTGAGGTAAGTATATGAAATCTACTGGATTTAGCTGCTGTAAATACATATATTATTGCTTTGGCCATGATAACGCTCCACTGTCCTGGTTGAAACCTCTATTAGTAAAGCTTTACTTGTTTCATAGACAGTAGAAACAAAATGTCATGTAGTTCCTGCTTCATTCTATTTTTTTATAAATGTCAGTGGTCATTTTGGTTTAGCAATTGACATGATAAAATTTGAGCCATAATTTGACAAAAGAAGGTATTCAGTATTAAGCAGGGAACACACGTATATATATGTGGCCAAATCGATGGCTGCTTCGAGCACTGTTCACACTCACGGCCATCTATCTAGCCCATATAATGAGCCCATCCCTGTTTTTGAGCAGGCCAATCAATCCTGCTCGAAAACAGAGATATCACACATGACCGTAAACCACGGTCGATGTCAATTGCTTTGCATGGGGACCGCGGCAGAGCTGTGCCCCCATGCAGCAGCGCGATGACGTTATCCTACTGCTCACAGTAACCTCCTATATCGAGCCCTGTGTTCCCAGCTTTAGGTTAAGCTACCTACACACACATCAACTTTAATGGTGATTGATATGATAAAATTTATCAACGTGTCCAGTGTCTGCTCTTTCAGATTTTTTTGTTACTTCACGTTTGGTTGATCATGTAAAAAGGAATACACTTTTGAGTCAAATTAATTTTTAAGATTTTTAAAGTTGATCATACGGAAAAATCTAACAGTGTATGGCTAACTTTAGCCTCAAAGACCTTGTAAAGACTTACCGTAATACTTCTCTAATTCAATGTCTTGGCATCACCAGTAAGGAGCCTCTGGTAGCACAGAAGTTATATTGTGACATAAAACTTCTCTATGGGACAAATTTGCCCGTTGGCTTTAACAGTCCGTTAGAAAATGCCCATTATGGTAGCTATCTACATAAATTGTGGTAAGTACACCATTACTAAAATTGCAATTCCATTTTGCCTCAGCCAAAGTGAGCCTTAGGTAAGAATTGGAGCTAGATTGACAGTGTGAGTCTGTTAAAAAACTGTGTACTGGCATTTATTTTAGGTTGTTGAACACAATCATTTATGATTATTCCTAGTGACTTGAGAAATGAAAAAGTGCTACACTACACATGCGTTTTTACAGCACTGCATTTTCCCATAGAAGACCAATGTTACCATTCACACTGCATGCGTTGTGTATTTAAAAACGCAGGGTTAGTGCATGTGTTGTTTATAACGCACTGCTGCATATATTTTTCATGCTTTTTAAAAAAACGCGAATGCAAGCGCAAACGTAGATGATATTTTGGTATATACGTTAACGCACACCTTTTAAAAAAATAAATAAAAATAGCGTGAAAGGGCCCTAAGTGGACATATGGGTGTGGAGCCTGGCCAAGTGGATCCCAATGAATTGATTCTTCTCCTGGCTTGTTTTGGTTATTTCAAAAGGGAAGTTGCCTTTCTAAACTTCCTGATGCTGTCCATGTTCTTCTGTTTAGATTTTTAGTGGTCTCGCCCACCTTGACATGTTAAAGAACTGTATTCTTTCTAGCTGGAAATAAATTAAATATCAAGAAGAGTAGTAATCAGTAATAATACCACATGATCCATCAGGGGAAATAAGTCCAGATGACTCTGAATAAAGTTCTCCAGAGATAAAAAATATATCACATGTCTCTACCCTCGACCAAAACCTTGATAATGCAGCATGCAAGTACTGTATTTTTCAGATATAAGAAGCCCTTTTTCACCCCCATAATCAGGTCCGAATGCGCGTAACTCGCACCTTAGCTTCCCGCCAGCTCCCCCGGCAACGAGATTTTCTGGGGAGCTAGAGGAGCTGTCAGATGAGAGATGCCGGCCACGGAAGAGAGAAAGATGAATTGCCATCTATCCCTCTCTCCATACGTGGAAACTGCAATCACTCTGCAGCTCCCAGGCACACAGGCAGCCAGAGAGGAGACAGCTGTTATCCCCCCTCCTCCCAGTGAGTGAGGAAGATGACGTTGTGCTGTGAGTGTACTGCTGCTAGGGACTTCTACTGGCTGAATTTGATATTGCATTTATTTAATCTATTGCATTAACCCAATAATGTGAAAACTTATTAAATATTTTTTTTCTGGTTTTCCTGCTCTAAAAATTGGGTGCATCTTATTGTCCGAAAAATACGGTAATAAAAATAGACAAATGCTACATGCTGTATTTTTCGGACTATAAGACGCACCGGATCATAAGATGCACCCAGTTTTTAGGGCAGGAAAAACATTAATTGGGTTATCGCAATGAATTCAATGATTGTAATATTCAGTTAAACCAGTAGGTGTCACTAGCAGCAGTACACTCACAGCAGAAC
>CM070033.1:50607895-50618695 GCA_036250615.1 Ptychadena robeensis | reverse complement strand
ATTGATCGAATTACATTGATTGTACAGTCAATTGAACCATGTGTGGCTAGCTTTACATTCAAATTCCGTTCAGACTGAAACTGAGCTAATAAGGCACATCAGTTGCCAAGTTTGATTGGCCCAACATCAGTCTGCCTGCAATTTGCATGCTTATGTTGATTTCTGTGCCTCTCATGAATCATCTTTAGTTGTAATGTTAGAGGGAAAGATGCTATAACATTGACTATATACTCTTCTATATGGATGATTGCAGTAATAATTATTTTCTCTGTTCCCCCATAGAATAGCTTTATTACATGTTGATCAGTTTACCCTGTACTGCGCCAAAGTAAGAAAGTGGATACTGATTGGTTTCCTTGGTTACTGCATCAATCAATCACCATTAAATAGATCATTGTAAAATAAAGGTAAATAGTTTCCTGACAGTTGGAAAGGTTAGATTAGCAAGGAATACCAAATATATTTAATAAGCAAACCATTTAAATCTATACACAGAAAACATAACGTTCTGTTTAACCAGTAATATACACAATATTCAGTATGTTAAGTTGTCTCTTTAAATTGTAGCCGTTTACAAAAGGAAAATAAGGGCTTTGTGTATAAATAAATGTTGAGGCCAATGCAGGGATATTCGCTCCGACTGCTGCCCATTCCATGACATTTGCTTTAGAAAGCCCAGACCTGAAGCTGCAAAATGATGATTCTCGGTGAATGTCAGAGAGTGTTTAACAAAAGCAGCAATGGGTCGAAGGTAATTGTGAAGCTAATCCTGATTTGTCCAGATTAGAATGGAAATGGATCTGTATAAATCAATAGAGAAAAAGTGTCAAACAAAATAAAGAATAAATAGAAATAGAATTACGGAATATCGTACAGCGTTTGTCATGCTTAATTTTTGAAATTTACATTTAGTGACATTTTGGTGTGCAGACGTGTATATGAAACAAGCTGGTGCTTATTGCAGATAATCTGCAGTGTATTCACTGGGTTTGTATCATGAGATATAATACACTGAACCTGAAAGTCATTTTAAGCAGTTTTACTTGTTTGTCTTTCTGCATTGTATCCTGGAACGATTATATCTGTTAGGAGCTCAGCACAATGATACACACAGGAGTGGAGCACTGTGCCAAACTCATGGTGTTTATTTCTCTGGTCTTCTCATGCCACCTCCTACCATGGATATATCCCGGTGTACTCATGTCCAAGCCCTCCCTCCGATCAGAGACCACAATGTGGCTGGAGTCACCCAATGCAGTAACGCATGGTGTCACCTATGTGTAAATGGCATATAGCCATACTAATAATTTATGTTGTGTGTCCATGTTAATTAATCTAAGTCTATGCTAAAGCTAGTATATGAGACTTTATATCTACAATATTCAGAATAGTAGTAGTGTGTTTAATAAGAGGATACGGTAAAACTCAAAATCCTTTTAAAAACATTTATTTCCATATACACTGTAAACACAGCACATTCTATTGGGGGAGGGGGGGTTTCAAATCCATCGGGACCCCCTCCGGTAAGCGTATTTCTTGGCGGGAGGTCTCGACAGAGCACATTCACTTACCTGCTCGGCGGATGTGCCCCCCCCCCCTTACAAATCAAAAAGATATCAAGCTTGTGTGATTCCTTAACCGAAAGTGAAGAAAAGAGAGTGATAGGTTTGAAGAAATAGAAATGTACGTATTCTTTACAAACACAATCATTTTCTTTCCATAGAATCACTAAAAACTAAAACTGTTGTATAAGCCATGATTCCACAACCATGCATGTGTGACACTTAGTGTAGACTTGCTGCTGGTGGTACCTGTGCACAGTTGTGGATGTCACCCCCACACATTTCTATTGGATTAAGGTCTGAGCTGGCCAGTTTACTGGTGTGTTGCATTTTCAAGGGCAATTCCTCACATCAGAATAAGGCATTTTGGTTTGAAGGATCGTTGATCCTGAATATAGGCCCAACACTTTTTTTTTAAGTGTCCCTACAGGGCTGACCAGATCACTGGTCATAATCAACTCCATGGGACTTTAATTTGGCAAGTAGTATTACCCATTCAATCTTAGTCACGTTAAAAAGTCTTTAATATATTAAGACTCTATGAATTATACATAAGATATAAAATACAGTACAAAGACGTTTTTTAGTATAATCAGATATCAACACAGCAAAGCATGTTTAGCATTCAACAGATAGACAGCTCCAAAATGCTGTGTGTCCAGATGTTGTCCCCCTTGATCCTGAGTATAGGCCCAACACCATAGCATCAGAAATATCGCCATGAAACTTATTCCACCATGTTTCACTGTGTTTACATTGTACTGTGATTTGAGTTTAGAGTTTGGGGGGGGGGGCTGACTGTCTGAGGTCCCTAGACCGCAAAAAAAACTATTTGGTTTTCCTCAGTCCACAAATGATTATACCATTGCTGTTTAGACCAATGTGTTGTCATGGCCACTGGACTCTGGAGTGGCTTGCATTTGCAGTCATGCCTCCGCTCCCGCCTCTCCTTCCATCGACCTTACTATCCACCCAACAAGGTGGACTGCATAGCATAACCTTTGTGATTACCGCGTGTCGTCACTGCAGCTTCTGAATCCTAATCCATCATCCAGGTTTTTGTGTCCTGCTGCTAGCATATGGAGATTCAGAGTGACATCTCAGATGATCAACACTGGTTAGCAAGTCTCTATAATGCACGGCTTCCTTGCCTGTCATAGCAGTATGATACTGCTGGGTATGGTCTGCTACTGCTAACTGATTTCTGACCCATGCATTGTTCCTGACAATTCTCTGTCACCCACCCTGAACCCTGCTTGAACTTGAGTATTCTTCTGCCTGACCCATCTGGATACCTCGAACTTTGACCAGTGCTTTGGACCGGACTACAGGACTACATTCCTGTATCATCCTATCCAGGTACTGTGTTCCTGGAAAAGAGGGTCTCTTCCCCATAACATTGTCCAGGTGTCCCAAGGACCTCTTACACATTCCAAAGGGGCTTTGAAACGTTTAAACTTACAAACAAGCCAAGACCACAAAAAAGCATTTTATTAAAAAGTTCTGCTATTCTACAAAGTTACCTGAAAAGTGCCTATCCAAATTGAAATCCATCTTGTGCCTCAAAGGGTCAATTGTCCCACGAATGGGGTCTTTTCCCTGGAGCTCCAGCGATGTGCCCCATAAAGTCTGGTGACCAGCCTGATTGATCTGCTTTTAAATAAAAATCATGTTGAATAGTGTTTTCTGCATTGATATGCAATATGTTTCCCTATGTAAAATACTCACCTGAATAAATGATCTGGTGTCCCCATGTGCTCTACAGCTGTCTTCTCTCCACCGACACCCCCCCCCCCCTTATATTGTTAGTTATTCACAAAGCATCTAAACATGTTATTATATTCAGGATGTCTACCAGACTCCTGTATGGACATGATTTGGGAAGTTACAGACCTACAATACAAAAACCTTTTTCCATTAAAGTCTATGGTGCGCTTATGGTACAGAAACCTGTAACTCAGCAGTGCGCTAGGGAGGTTAATCGCGGTTAATATGTGGTGACATAGCCTTAGAGGGTCTAGATTAGACATGTTTTTTACTAGCCAATTTTGTGAGTTAATTGCAAAGCTCCTGAAAATGGTATCATCACGAAAACAGCTGGAGATGTAGAGAAGGGTGGTGGGAACATTAAAAAAAAAAAAAAGTTTTTCTCCAGCATGAGTAATATATGCACAATTTTTAACTTAAAAATCAAAGTCTAAATTTCGACTTGATTTGAACTTGTAGAACTATATCCGAGATCTTCCCAAATTCTTAAAGTGCCGATATTTGCCATTAAAAATTTGCAATTCGAATATTCACGCTCCCAGGATGCAGACATAGAACATCATAGTGTGGAGATACACCTAGAAAGCGGTAGCAGGTATAATAACATTAAGGTAGGATAATGACATCACAGGCCATGGGTGATCAGTGATCTGATAAATATATGATGAGTTTTTAATGAGAACTTAGGTTTGCCCGGCCTGCCCCTGAAACGTTTAATTGTGGCGTTTTATGTCCATGCAAGAATAGATTTGTATATGTTTTATTAAAATTACCAACAGTGCCATTCCTTTCCTGTAATTCCAAGCATGTAATACTTCTGATCCACTAGAATGCCAGCCTGGACTTGCTTGCCTTGTAATGCATGAGTAGAGTAAAGCTCGTAACTGTCATGACCCTGTAGAGCAATGAAATACAAATCCAAATATGCTTGGAGTGCACAACCAGATTTATGGCTGCCTTTAACTGCAATTCTAGGTCCAATCCGTCATCCTCCATCATAATTCTGTCCGTTCCCTCGGAAATACTAAGAAGTTTTCTTGGCATCACTAAATGTTGCCATGCTACTTTTTCTGCAACAGTAGTGCCACGTCACATCCTCCTGGGTTCAATACTTGTATTGCTATAAAAACATGGTATGGTTTATGCCATCCATATCTGCTAATATATATATATTGAATTGTTAATGTTGTCTTTACGGAACGCTCACTTTAACCCAAGATGGATTCTTATTTCAAATGGTAGATTGAGAGATGTTTATTCAAGTAAAACGTGTCACCTTTACGTCATTGTGATTTCACAGCCTACTGGGTATCACAACATCGACTGTCAGGTGATCGTGTTTATCAGTAACACTATCTAAACTTTGGAATTCGGAAAACTTTAAATTTAGTACCACAGTGCTCCAAGTTTCCTGTTTTTGTGAGTTGGGAGCATCATAGAATACGTTTGCGAGGCTGAGTAGATGCACACAAGCATTACAAGGAGTGATGTAATACATGACATCACTGGAGTCTGAGGTGGGGGTGTAAATGTGCTCTGGGAAATAATGAAACATACTTCTCTGGCAGTGTGATGGCCAAGTCTGGGTTTAGTGGAAGGTAGAAGACTACCTACCTCCTGCTTTGTTGCAGCTGTTATATTTGTTAGAGGAGTGATGGGTTAGCCCAGGGGTGGCCAAGCTTTTGGACTTGTGGCCCACTATGGGTTTTTAAATTAGACAGAGGGGATGGACAAAGAACCCATAATGCCTGCATGTTCTCAAGTCCTTCCCAGATTAAAACAAATCATATTGATACATTTTCAATTCCACTTAAAAAAAAAAAGTAATAACCATACTGCCAGTAAGGTTAAATAAAAAAAAAAATAAAAAAAAAATCATAAATAGATAAAATAAGAAGAATGCTGGATAATGATCTTTATCATTCTATTGCAGACATGGGCAAGCTATGGCCTCTAGAAGCAGACCATATGACAATCTAGGCCTTATCCTCATTAATTGCAGGGAACAAGCAGAGGGGAGCTTTTTACGCATCATAGATGATCATAACCAACCTACTACATGTCACCTAATTAATGATGTACGGGTCATTACACACTATATGTGATGCATAGCATTTAGTGCAACATAGCACGGTAGCCTTAGGGAAAGGTATACAGGTTGCGCCATGCATTAACATAAAGGACTGCAGCACACAGTGTTCTGGTTTCCCATAGACTAGTATAGGAGGCTTAGAGCAGTGGCATGTGTTTACGTGAATGGACCCCTATAAATGCTGAAACCCCAGTGCATATAGTGCAAAATGGCCTTTTAAATGTTTGCTTACCAAGTGTTGTTTTCCCATTATCCCAACTTTTTCAAAATGCATTGCCAACAATTGAATAGATACAGTCAATATAACCAGGGGTGCACATAAGCAGTACGCTGGTATGCAAAATGGTCTAAAACCTAGCTCTACATACCTTTATTATCCTTCTTAATGGCATCTGCCCCCTAACAGGGGAGACATGCACGGAGCTTCCTTCCCCCTCCTCCCTGCTGTGTGAGAAGCAGTGCTTGGATTGTGCTTTGACAGCAAGTGCTCTCTAGTGACATCAGGTGGCTAAAACCAATATTGCAGATGTTGAGATAACAGCTCCACACAACTTCATTTAAAAACTACTATAAAAGGGTTTGTTTTTTTTGCCAATTTTTATTGTTTTGATTGTTAAACGTATACAATTTATGTCACTTGGATAACTGCAGGGAAACTTTAATAACTATAAAAGGTTGCAGCTAGGGGTGTCAAATTTGGAATGTAAATTACTAATTAAAACAAAAAAGGACTTCTAAGGGTGTTGGATATCTGGGGGATGAAAGTCGGAGTAGGCATGTAGGAGTAAAATCTGACAAGAGAAATGTTGCTCTACTGAGATATGATACTGAGATATATACTGAGATCTGGGGGTTCATACAGTGTTGTACTGGGAGAGTTACATTTGTCCCACAGCCAACTGGTGACCTGTGGATGGAGACAGCTAGCCATCAGAGGCTCAATCGGGAACAGGGAGGTCCATCTGCAGCAGAATCTACCCTGCAGTAAGCTGACGCATAGGACAGTGAGGGAGACAGTGAGAAAGACAACCCCACATATGGGGTGAGTACCAAAACACCATCTCCTGGTACTCATCTAAGGAGCTCACTAAAAATGTGCACCCCTGAATATAACCCTACACAGAGTCATGATCCTACATTTCTTTAAGGCTCTTTAACACAACCTGAACTGTGTCTGAACTTGAGTTCCAAAGTATGAAGTGCAGCCAAAATGCAGGACATTTAAAAAAAAGTTAACATATGCACCACACAACACAAGCAATTAGCGTGTATAATCATTCAGGTTTACTTTGTGAAATCTGTGTGTACATGTACAGTGTGAAAGAGACCAAAATAGAAAATGTTCCAGGTATGGCGTTCAATGCACCGTAAGGCTGAGTTTACAATGGCGATTCCTGAGCTGCTAGCAGCTCGGAAACCGACAGCACGCTCCCGCAGCCGCGGGATAAACGACTCCCTGTAGTCGTCTGCACAACAGTGCAGGCGACTACAGGGCGTCTAGTTAAGGACCCCATAGAGGTCCTATGGCACGGCAGCCGGAAAATGCTAAATGGTCGTTTACCTGGCGGTAAAAAACCGCCAGTGTAAACTTAGCCTTATTCTGAGGAGCCTGAATATGGCATGACATACAGGTTTTGTGACCAGACTTAAAGCAATTAAAATTCAGTCTGTTGAAGTTACTTTAGTAAACCGAAACGGTTTGGCTGCTGTGCGCCACTTTGCACATTATAATAACCTTTTCACTGCCTTTGTGAAGAAGTTATTTAAAATTGAGTTAGCAGATAAGTAGAAATTTAATGAGAGATTATACATTGCATACTTAAAGTGCAAATCCTGGCACCACACAATGATTTCGAAACTCCAATAAATTCAAAAATTAAAGATTCGTTTCCAGCTGAACACCTTGCTGCATTACACACACACGGTACAAACAACCAATCATATAGAGCTGCAACATATCTGATGATTATGAAAGTAACATGGAATCTTAAGAGGAAATCTGTTCTGACCTGTATGACCAGGGGTTCTGCGCTTAGAGGTGTTCATAGATAAGAGAAGCTAAACTTTTCAGCTAACCAGATACAAATGGGCAACATGGTCGCTCGATGGTTGGTTCACCACAAACATCAGGTGTTCTCTGTCCACCCAATAGGCAAACATTCTAATGTTTGATCCGCCTCCATTCATCAACAGGGAGGCAAATTCTGACCCCTCACCCCAGTTAAATGGTATTTTACACGCATCCCCTCCATTCAATAAAATAAATATGGTGTTGGGTCCCCTTGATGGAAAAGGGGGGTCACGAACAGTGTGGGATGCCACCCTCCAGAGCACACCAGACCTCCCCAGCTGCCATTAAGTCTGGAGGAAGGGGACACGAATAGCATGATGATCCCACCCCCGCCCCCCTTCCCTGTCCTTCTAGGTCTGCCAAAAGGAGTCCAGTATGATCTGGAAGGAGGACATCATGCTTGTCAAAGCCCCCCTCTAGACCATACCAGACTCCTTTTTGCAGACCTGGATGGACAGGAAAGGAGGGGTCATCCCATATCCTTGTCCAACCAGAGCTCACGCCATACCTCAATGAGGGCGAGGAGCCCTGTTATGTTAAGGGGACCCTTTTACCCACAACCTTGCCAGTTTTTTGTGGTGGTGCAGGCTCATTGAGTATCCAGATTCCCCTTTAACAAAAGGACCTTGGATCCCAACCCACACCCTTTTGAATGAGTAGAGAAGTTTCCTGGACTTCTTACTATTCCCAAGGAAAGGTGCCCCCCCTTTCCTGTCCATCCAGGTCTGCCAAAATGGGTCTGGTAAGCTCTGGATAGAGGGACACCATGCTGTTTGTGGCCCCCCTCCTCCAGGCATAACATATCCTATGCCAGCAGGGAGTCTGGTATGCTTCAGAGGGGGGGGGACCCCATGTTGTTTGTGGTCCCCCTTTTCCATAAATACCAGACCTTATGTCAGCAGAGTGTCTGGTGAGCTCTGGAGAGGGGAACCCCCTTTTTAATGAAAATGTGATTTACCGCTATTATACATTAAATAAACTCCATTATTAAAAAAATGGGGGGGGGGGGGGGGGGGGGGGGGGGGGGGGGTTAGCCATTGGACCCCCTCTGGCATGAGTGTTCGTCCATCACTAGCCATGGATACCGAAGAGATTTGCAGGCATGATAAAAACCTGACTGGCTCATCTCCCTGAAATATTCAGCTTTGGAGTGTGTTGGGTAGCATTGCATAAACACAAAATGGACCCCTTTCTGTCATGAAAAGGCCCCTAAGTTTGTAATTGTTGACTAGTTAAGGTAATTTAATTAAATTGAATTGTCTGAAAAAGCCAATCGCTCAAAATCTACAGAAGGAAACAGTATCATATTCTAATACACATTGCTCAACTCACTTGCTTTAAAATGTAACGGGTATTATAAATATAAAGCTGCCCGTCAGATTGAGACATTTAAATATATGCATATTACACTTTTGAAAACAAAGTCACCTTTTCTTTTGCTCATTACGTCTCAATCTGTACAGAGTTTTTACCTGTACAAATAAATTTTCTTTATTTGGTGACAAACACAAATGATATGCAGTGTACAAGACCCACTGTTCAATTGCTTATTTCCAGCATGTCAGGCAGCCATCAATTGTTTACACTCCGTATGCAAATCAAACATGACATAATGTCTCCCTGCTAATGTATAAATTACAAAGTTCTGGATCTTACGCATTTAAAACAAAAATCTTAATGAAACCTTCAGCATGTTAAAAACAATGGAAAAAAAGAAACCAAAGACTGTGTATTTGAAAAAAACAAAAGTATATTTGTATTTTGAGGATCATAAAAGGGCAAACCGTAAGGTCAAGGCGACAGATTTATAAGACTGCCAGTAGGATGAATTTTACCTCCCCGATTACTAATAAAATATCTTTGTGCACATTAGAAATTATAGTTAACATTCCCATGCGGGCTCCTTCCCATGAATGTAGAATAAAGGAGAAGGTAAGACTTGTGATTTAACTCACAACATTTAACAAAAGACACAAACGTTTGGAAAGAGCACAACAGGTGGAAGTAGATAAAAGGCTGAACAGGTTCCTGGACAACATTGCTTGATAAACACAGATCTAAATCTGACTGAACTGAGAAAAGATTTAAAATTTCTTCCACTCCATGTCCTCCGGAGGATTCACATCAACTTTCCTTTTTCCAACATCTAACCAGTTTGTGCTAAGGACTGTGCCACCGGACTCCATCTGCAAGACAAAGAAACATGGTCAGCCGACATAACAACACTGCCTGGCCAAAAAACAAAAGTCACCACCTAGATTTAACTAAGCAAATAGGTATGAGCCTCCTATTGGATAAATCTGGGGTGGCTGCAGTTGGTCAGGTCTAGGTTCAGCAACAGCATGTGGTCCAAGAATGAGGCCAGCTGAATACCTGACCATATTGAATGACCTGGTTATTCCATCAATGGAATTTTTCTTCCCTGATGGTGCGGGCATATTCCAAGATGACAATGCCAGGATTCATCTGGCTCACATTGTGAAAGTGTTTTTTTTTCCCACACATGGATTGACCACCACAGAGTCCAGACCTTAACCCCATTAAGAATCTTTGGGATGTGCTGGAGAGGACTTCTACCATCATCAGTGCAAGATCTTGGTGAAAAATTTAATGCAACACTGGATGGAGATAAATCTTGTGACATTGCAGAAGTCAATGCCACAACGAATGTGTGTCGTCATGAATAATACGGAGAACATATTAGGAAATGCACACAAACAACTACCGTGTTTCCCTGAAAATAAGACAGTGTCTTATATTATTTTTTGCTCCCAAAGATGCCCTATGTCTTATTTTCAGGGGATGTCTTATTTTTTCATGAAGAATACAGCACTGGGGTATCAGGGTGGGGGCATCACTTAAAATGACCCAGGGGAGATCAGAGGGGGGAATCAAATTGGTACAGGAGACTGGGGGGGGGGGGGGGGGGGGGGGGGGGGGGGTTACTATTTTAGTAACCCCTTCTGATCCTCCTTTTTTGATTGCCCCCTCTGATCCTCCTGTTCAGAGATACAGAATCATATCTTCTGGGGTACCTTATATTTTAGCGTGAGGAAAAAATGTAAGTGTGCCTTATTTTTATTCCTAAATAGAAAGGTAACTTTTTTTTTTTTCCCCCCCTCACTCTCAAAAAGGGGGAGGTAACTAGAGTCACTGGACAAACAAAGAAATATAAAAACGATACATGCTCTAATACCTTATTAGATACTGGGACATGTGAGGGAAAGTACGGTGTGTGCCAACATCCCTAGATATACAGTGGAGGAAATAATTATTTGACCCCTCACTGATTTTGTAGGTTTGTCCAA
>CM070033.1:50596046-50607795 GCA_036250615.1 Ptychadena robeensis | reverse complement strand
ATGGATCACATAAATCCGACATATTAAAATATCAAAAGTAGTGCTTCATAAATCGTAATTCGGGGCAGTTGCTTTAACTGGGGCAGTTTTATCCCGAATTACGATTTATGAAGCACACTAAAGCTGCACTTACAAGATTCTAGACCAAACACCAAATCAACTTTTATTAACTCCCTACTACCAAAATATTAAATCTGCTAGGGAGGATCCACATGACTGCTGCCAACCAATGGTTCTAATGAAGGACACTCCATGTATCCCCCACCCCACTTCATAAGGTCGGGGAAGTAAAACATACAAAACCTTTCCCAGCAGACCATCCATGCTTAGTGACAAAATTCAGATTTTTGGACTTCAAAACATTCTCTATGACTTATGAAACAAGCAGCCATTATGTCACCTGAACATCACCAAACCCTTTTCCTCAGAATGTTTTCAGGTAGAAAATAGAACGCCTTTACCGCAATAATGACACAACCAGGTCAGAAATGCATGTGCAGTAGTAAATTATCTTTACACAATAGTTGCTTTTCGGTTACAAAATTGTCAAGATCTAACTTCACATTGTTAAAATGGAAGTTCTCTTAAATGTTATTAGTCACATTCGATTTTCATTAAATGGAGCTAGCAGGACTTTATGGCACAAAAAAGATTATGTTAATTTTCTTTTCTGCATCAGTCATTTTTCAATTCTGAAACTGATGCAGTTGCAGACCTGAGAAAAAAACACTACTTCAAGAGCAAAAATTCATTTCAATCCATTTTATGAGCCTGACACATAATTTTACATTATTATTTTGTTTTTAATGAAATAGATCGCTACCAATGCATTTAACAGTAAAGAAGAAAAATGAAACAGAAGGGAGACTATAAAAATAAATCCATAAATCCACATAGAGTACAGTTAACCTATACAGGCTATGTTATAGAGTGAATGCTGGTAGTTCAAGGGGAAAATATTCATCCCTGCACAAATGGACAAGTAGCTTTGAATGTAAATAGGACAGCTACCTCAGCACTACCATACAACTACCATGCAGTCAATGTATGATCTCCAGCTTATTGGCCCCAACGGTCACAGCGTTGAAGCACTTCTTAAATCAGTATGTGGAAACCACTGATTGTTTCTTTTAAAAAATATAAAAATTCTAATTGTTTGATCTTATTAAGTTACAAAATGAAAAGTTAGCCTAAAGAAGAAGAATCTAATCAACATATAACTACCAAATATTTATAGGATTATAAATCAGGTACAAGATGAACTGGCTATATAAAAAAACATAATTTCAAAACAAAAAGTACTTCGAAGTGGTGAGGGTCAGCTAGACTCTGGTACCATGGTAGAGGAAGACTGTCTCATGTGACAGGTAAAACAAAAAAAGAAAATACTAAGAACATGATCAACACCTAAGGCAGCTCTATAAAATCACAAGGTCTCTTCCAGACAAAGATTTCAAAGCAGACTAGGATGTCAAGTGTGCTATTCAGCCTTTTTCCAAAGGAGAAGAAATTAGCAATTCGGGGGAAAGTACATCTTGCTTACTTCTGTTTGAAATAAGATCTCCAGACCAGTTACCTTATAAGGAACCTTTCCGTCAAGTGTCTCCAGAAGAACTTAAACAGAATATTTTAAAATCCCAGTCTGGAATTAAAATATCTGCCACTACACCTTGATGGAGTTGAGCCTCAGGGCTTGTTTCCATTATACGTCGGGACCCCTCCGCTAAGCGTATACGCTAAGCAGGGGTCCCGACGTATCCCACAGAGGCTGAACGTACTCGACTACATTCAGCCTTACACCGGCGGATCGGCTCGGCGCAATGAAGACAGACCCTCCGCCGAGCAGGTAAGTCTATCTGTTACGTTGGGACCTTCCACTAAGCGTGTACGCTTAGCGGAGGGGTCCCAACGCAATGGAAACAAAGCCTTACACAGATTTAACCACCTGCGGCCACTCAGTGGTGGGTGGTCGTGCCTTGGCTCCCCACCAGCTCTCCCGGACACAGCCAACTTTCAATCCGACACAATGCAGAGGAGAGATCTGCTTGTGGGCGAATCTTTCCTCCGGCTGTGTGTTAACAGTTTGCGAGCTGGGATGCTTTAGCTCAACTCACAGACCGTGCAGATGCAGATTGGACATCTGCCATTTGTACTTTATTAGGAGTTGTTTACAAGCTACCCATCTAACACACAGCTTCCAGACAGGGCTAGAGAAAGTGAAGCTGTCAGAGACAGCTTCTCCACCTCTTTAACTCCTACTCTGCCGGTCGGAGCATGGAACTCCAGCCAGCAGAGTAGGAGAAAGCCAAAATATTTTTCGGCCATCACTCCAGGTAGGACAGGTGCTGTGCCACCAAGTACCTCTAAACAGTGAGGAGAGATCCAGACAGTGATTGCAACTGAGGGAACGCTTTTGAAGTGAGAGATCTTTCCAGACTGGGAATATGGACTCGAACTAAAATGCACACATTGAAAGAATTTTATGTTGTAAGGTAAGTGAAATGGGTTTAAGTTTTGAGAAAGTAGAGAGGAGAAGAGCCGCAATTAGGACAGTGAGCAAAAAATATCTATACAAACGTACATCCTGTATATATTATAGGAGTTAAAAGTAAATAGCGTGATAACCGCAGTGAATGTCACCTATTTTTGATTGTACTATAAAGGTGGAACTGAAGATATGCCTAAAGCCGGCCATACACAGCTCGTTTTTACTTTCTATTCCCGAACGATCGATCATTTGGGAATCAATCCCAGCCAACATTAAGAGATCGGTCCCGTTTCAAGGAAAAATCGATTGAACAGGGATCTGAGATTTCGGTATTTGCCTGTACTATAGTTATTACTTTGGATGGGGACCAATGGTAAAAGCATTTTAAGTAATCCAATGAGAGTGTAGAGGCTTGATATACTTACAAATGACTTGTTCATGGCACGTTTTACTTCATCATTGCCATCGGAGTAGATCTGCTGGAATAGCTGGTTCAGAGCAGCATCCCCTTCCATCTTTTCACTTTTCTCCTCTTCCTTGAGCTCACCAACCAGCTTATCCCAATTCTTGGTATAGTGGGATGATGTTGGGTATTTGTGCAAGGAATCTGGGAAATAGAAATAAAAAAACACAAATGGATCAGACTTTTAGACAGTCCAAAACTCAGCAATTGATGGGTGGTGTCTGACACAGGGACAACAAAACTGCTTAGAAACCCTGATGATGGCAATATCACCCAATAATGTAAAAATCCTGTACAAAAACATATGAAAAAATCGTAGCAGATGCTCTGGACTGAGTCTAAAAGTGAAATATTTGGCTGTAGCAGAAAGCTATATCCATCCTGCAATACCATCAGGGAGGTGTATGACACATTTGATTTACCATACTACAATTGCTCCATAACGCTTGAAGTATAATTTAAAACAAGTTTTGTTATTTAAAAATTAATAATGTCTTGTAGCTATACATGCTGTCTTTTTATCATTAAAAATGCTTATACAAGTCAGTATAGGTTGAAAATGTGCGGCCCTTTAGTGATGCTGAGGGCCGCACTTGTGGCCCTCCATATCAACTCATTTGCCCACCACTGACCTAGAAGAATTGATGTTGTTTTAAAAAGGCAAAGGGTGGTCATACCAAATATTGATTTGATTGAGATTTCTCTTTTGTTCATTCACTGCATTTTGTCGATTGATGAAAAGAAGTGATTAGCATTCTTTGTTTGCAGCATTTTGCACACCTGCCTATAACCTTTGCACATTCTGCATATTACAGTGTTCTCCCCAGAGCAGATTGGCCGGGCGGCCCGCCCGGGAGATTTTAGTCCCCGCCCGGCACACAAGTCCTCCGCGGCGAGCAGCCTGACAGGCGGCGCCTCCCATTCTTCAGGAGCGCGCCACAGCCACTGAAAGACTCCGGCCCGGGGCACACTACCGGAGCCGCGGGCCGGAGTCTTTCAGTGGCTGCGGCGCGCTCCTGAAGAATGGGGAGGCACCGCCTGTCAGAGGACTTGTGTGCTGCCGCTGGCCGGCAGCCTATCAGAGAGGCCGCCGGACCAGTGCAGGCGGCGCGATGACGTCATCGCGTCATGACGTCATCGCGCCGCCCGGCTGAAAAAAAATTCTGGGGAGAACACTGTATTAGAAATATGAAAGTACTAATCAGTTGTAGCTACTACATCTAATGATAATCATGCCTCACAGTTGAGTCTAGGAAATTGCTGTGGAAATATTATGCATACCTGGTGTGAAATGTTTTACTTGATGATCAGGTTGACCTTCTAGTTTATCCCATCGAATAGCTTCCGTCTTCTTCATTTTTATCTCAATCTAAAAGCACACAAGTACACGTCAGTATTACAACTGTGTTTCCCTAAAACAAATGACATAGAACACTACAGAAAAAGAAGTAATAGTTGAGTTGTGAAGTACCACTGATATTGCATTATTTTCACAACTGTGTGTGATACTATAACAAGGGGAACAGACAACATCTTAATGCCTAAATATTAGATCTCGTATGCAACTGCTCAGAAATGTTCAGAGTTCAAAGATTGTGTCTACTTATTTTGTGAAACCAATAAAAAGTGTGCAGATGAAGACCGGAACCACCCAGAAACCTTTCTACTAACTAGTTAAAATGACTAAAATTGGGCACACTGTTACATTTTTTTAGTCGAATTGTGTGATAATCAATACCTTCGCTTTTCTTTTTTTTGTGACTGACCACACTTTTATTAAATGGATCATAAAATTGATCAAGCAGTGATCAAACATGTTGGTAAATTTCAGGCACTTGTTCAAGTACCTGAGGGGTGGTACTAGGTGTTTTAATAGATTTATATGTGACCGTACGTTAGAGCATGAGCACAAGGTTATGGAAAGAAATTGGAAAATTTTGAATGATTATGTGGTGGTAAAAACAATTGAAATTTATGCATGCGTTTTTGCAGTACTGCAAAAAAACCTGTTATAATGCACACCACATGTGTTGCATTTTTTAAAAAGCAGCACTAGTAACAAATGCATTTTTTTTTTTAAAAGCCCTGATGCGCAAATGCAAGCGCAATACATTTGCAGTGTTAACCACATGGAAATGCCAATTGATTATAGTCATCGTTCACTGATCATAGTTAGGTCAACTTAAAGGCAAACTACCTCTTCTGAGGTAAAAAAAAAAAAATAAATTCTTTGCAAGTAGAGAGAAGACTCTTTAAATGAGTTTAAATTGTGCCTTCTGAAGCACTGAAGGAACCATATTCAGATCCCATATTTGCATCATCTAGCATGACTAACAAAAACAAAATGCAGGAACAAGGACTAAGAAAAGCAGCATTCAATTTTCAAAATAGTATTCTTGGTAAATCCTGACCGATCCATAGAAAGTAAACAAGCAGGAACCAAGCAGGAACTCACGCACAAAAGACTGAAGGTTATGTTTCCATTATACATCGGGACCCCTCCGCTAAGCATATTGCACATAGAGTTACCTGCTCGGCGGATGCTGTGTCTTCACTTCGCCGATGAAAGGCTGAATGTAGTAGAGTATGTTCAGCCTCTGCACCAGCGGACGTGTAAACAGAGGGTCCACCAGCAGGCAAGGTCTATGTGCTACGTCGGGACCTCCTGCCAAGCAATATACTTAGCGGAGGGGTCCCGACGTATAATGGAAACATAGCCTAAGGCCAAAGTGACTCCCAAAGGGCTGAAATCATCATTCTCACCTGTGTCACATATTCTTATTACAGGTTTGAAATTAGGGTAAATTTACGTTTGCAAGGTTGTTTTCTGATCTTTTAATCGACCACAACACAACCTTTCTTTAAGTGTAAAATGGAAGTCAATGAGGTCATTTAAAGAACAGAAAATGTACTCATTAATCAAGCAGTATGTTTTTTTATTGCGTTCAGAGGTTTGGTTGTTAAACGACCCCACTGACTTTAATGGTGAAGATTGCAGCGATTGCTGTGGCACGGTTTTAAAAATAACGTGCCACATGTGCAACGCCCAGAAGGTTAAAGCGCATTAACACTTTTTGCTTTAAAACGTGTCATTCAAATGTCGACAGTGTAAACTGTCTCAGTTTACACTGTCGACAGTGTTTAAAATGTGACAGTGTAAGCCAGGAAGAGGTTAACCCTGTAAATGCAATCAAATCCAAAATAAAAATGGTTGCTTGCATGTGATTAAGAGGATCTACACCGCAAATGTTTCTAATGTTTGACACTTTACATTTTGTTTTAGTTTCAGTGGACTGGAACGTCAAAAAAGCAAGTCAACTAAAATGTAGACATGTAAAACCTTTTCACAACGCACTGCCATGCGAAGGATTGAACAAGCCCGGCTCAAATAACATTTACTCTTTTGAATGCCAAGAGCTTGCTGACGTAGGGGTGCCATGCAGCATGAGAGGGGATACGGTTGTCTGAAAACATTACAATGTTAGCCCATGCATAACTAGTCACAGAGCAAGCTGTGGTCAGCACTTAAGATTTATATTAAGTTAATATATTTTAAAAAATAAAAAAAATTATCACCTATATTCATTAAGTAAAAAAAAGATTGTTGGTTTAAGCTAAGAAATCAGCTCTCCATTTAAAATATAAATCGTTCTGCAGATTAGACATGATGTAAGCACAATTGAGCTCAGCAACAACATTAAGAATAACTCATTTCCTGATCTTGGATAAAGAACTGTAACAGGAATATAAAGCTGATTTCTGCCTATGACCACTATGTCCTAGTGAGCCCTACAGGCCCTGCAACAAGCAGACTATTGTAAACAGCAGTGCCGGCACCGGCACCCACAAGGAACAAGTCTGAACTGAATTCTGCCCTTATGAAAGCAAACATATCCCATCCATGCGGCTGCATGAAATACGTAGCAGTTCCAGCATTTCAAAGCAGCTGGAATCCCATTACTAACCCTGCTTGTATATGCGACACATACACATGGGCATTCCGGTGTAAATCAAGGCATCACCTTCACTCTCCGTGTCATTTATCTAGAAATGTCAATTCTAAACCTCCACTACATTCAACAAGAAACCGTTTTCCCTGTAAGTTTTCATTACTAAAGCATATCAGACTGGCTTGTGTTACAGGAAGAGTGAAATGTGTTCACCACCAAACGACTTGCCCTCAAATGAATGTCGAGATCCAATATCTCCTGTTTAACCCCTACACAAAAATGTGCTATGGCAATAAATAAAATGCGGTATTATAACATGCATGTATATTGCATTACGTTTTGTGGTGTGTTCACTTTGCGCCACACCTTTATGTTCCAATTTTACTATAGCACTGAAATGTTGTGGTGACATAACCCCTAACAAGAGGCAGACTTTGATACAAGAAAAGCTAGTAATTTATATCTGCATTTAAACAAGATCAAGTATATCGGCATCACCTTGGAGAATAGTGTTAGCTGGTGAGGAACTGATTTGGCATGGGAGTATATTTAAAAAGAAGATACTTTGTCGTTCAGTCTGAGGCTTGTGAATGTCCAGAAGGTCCTCCTCCCTCGTCCAGCAATAGATGGCAATGTGGCCATACTCTGGGTACTAAAGCTAGCCATACACTGCACGGATTCCCTGGCTGATCGATTCAGCACCGATGGATTCCGGCGATTCCGCCGGCATCCACAGGTGAGAACGATCAGCCAATTAGGGAATCCGATCGTGGCAGCCCACCTTGCACGGCCGGATCCGTGTCTGATGGATCGGCTCCCTGACCGCAACGCCCCCTGATCAGAGCAGAATCGGACCCGAAAAGACCAACAGGTTGGTTCTTCCTCGGATCCGATTCTGTGCCCCCGATCCATCGGATGCGGTCGGACGGGCAAGGTGGGCTGCAGAGGATTCCGGCACGATGGATCCGCGTGCACGCGCCCGGAATCCATCGCGCCGGAATCCGGCACGATTCCGTGCCGTGTATGGCAGCCTTAAGACATTAGCTGACCAGCTTCTCATGAAGTCTGTTTATGCGGACAAATGCAGAGAGTATGGCCATCTAGTACTGGACAAGGAAGGATAACCTTCTGCTGTCACCACATTAACATTTATCTTACTGCAGGTTTCTTCTATTATTAGCATTACGTTTATTATTCTCTGCAACAAAAAGATTGTTTAAATATGCATTAAGATTATTCAGTGTATAGTTTGCCTTTACGATTTCCCATTTCCCTTTGGGAATTCTTTGGCGGCCCCCTTCAGTCCTCCACCTGTGGCCCCCAAAACCTAACTGTTAATGCATAGAAACTCACATTTCCACACAGGTCCTCATCCGGGGTCTTCTGAGTGTGAAGAGGAGCAGAAACTTATGTGATAGGTTTACTTAAAAGCCAATCAAAGGCCCAGATGTGCCTGAGCAAGTCCCCTTTTCTCCAGTCTTTTTGAAAGACGGTCCCTATAATGGGGTGTTTTTGACACCGAGGGCTATGGAGTACACTAGGTGAGTTCATGTACTTACTAAGTAAATTAAAATATAAAAAACTTTCCCCTTTTATCTATCTTGATTAAGACCCAGCTATATCACTACTAGGTTTGTGTAGTTCTCTGGGCAATGCAGATATTGGCTGGTAGCAGCAGGTGGGTGTTATACAACGCTACACAGCAGCTATTTGTATGGAGAGTACACAAAGTGTTTCTAATTAATATTCAACTATGCAATGAATCCAAGCGATAGGCAGCTCATACCACGCAGTATAATTAGAATAAGCATAGGGCTTGAACAAAACAAAAATATCAAGGGTGGAGTATTTCTTTAAAAGTTCTCAATATAATTTTTGTAGATTTGCTCACACAGGCACTATCTACACATGTGAAGTTCTGGTATTTTGTCAGGGTCCTGAAGTTTACCAGCGTCTTTCTTAGCTCAGACTGTCACATCTTACAAATAATGACAAATGGCGAGATGTCTGCCACCCTTGTACCCACTGGGAACCATTGCACTGTAGTCTGTGCCTCAGGTGATGAGAAGAAGGAGCACACACGGTTGAACACCTCCTTCTCTATGCTCAATGGAATCAGATAAGCCAGCAAGAAGGCCATGATGTGGGACTTTAAAAGGAAGAAACAAAGTGCACAAATGGCACGATGTAAATCAGTTCTCTGATCACAGCAGCTGTTGCATATTATGGAAATGTGTTCAGAAATCAGCTGGAGAGAAGGGCAGCTAAACAGCTATAAAAGAAAGACATGCTAAGCGCTACCTGCTAAATTATTTGCTCTACTAAGATATAAATAAACCAATAGGCAGCAACACAACTGACACAAAAATTACCATAATAAATCATAGAAAACTAACCATTTACTTGTAAATAAAGCATCACCCACACATGCCATTCTCTGGGTTTATTCAACATACAAACTATCATTATCACATGAAAGCCGTGGCACTCAGCTGACAGCGCAGGGCTACAAGGTACAATGGCAAGAACAATACATGCACAACACACGGTTTATACTTTGGCAGATCAATATATTGTTGTTTAACGATGCTTAATATAAGAAAATGTCTTTGTTTTAACATTTTGTGGCAATGTTATAGGTTATAACCCTATTTTAGATCAATAAAGCAGATCCTTCAACTAAGTAGTTCTCAACCTGTAGGTCGGGAGGTCCTCAGGATTCTAACAACCATTTCACAGGGGTCACCGTGTTCACAGAAAACGTTCATCAGAGCTGCAGCTAACAAGCAGTGCGGATGTCCACAAGTAGGGTGGGAAGTTAGGAGGGGGAGTAAGAATGTTACTACTATGTTGTGTGATCCGTCAGGGGACCCGCGCATTGGCGAACCAGCTCAACACCATGTGAACAGAGGATCCACCAGGCAGGTAATATGTGCTCAGTTAGGACCCTCTGCAATCTCTGCGCTCAACACAGGGGGTCCCGACAGAGCCTATGTCTCCACTGTGTTATGTGATCTGAGTGTAAGCTGGGCATACACGTACCAATTATCCAGTGATCGTTTTTTAATCCGATCACCTATCCGATTCTGGAATCGATTTTAATTTGTGAAAATCTCAAACTGCAACATACCATGCATTCAATTCCTGGGCGATTCTATCCTGAAAGTCTCAATATGTCTTCCACGCACACATTTATGGGTTGGGAGTGGTGTTAGCTAAAGAACTGGTCAGTGACCAACAGCACACAAACAAAAGTAATTTCCACAAGAATCATAGATGGATCGCATGAGACAACTAACCGCACTCGATTCCTTTGCTTTTTAACCTCCTGAGCGTTTCCCCGTTGGCACAGTTTTTTCATAACACACAATATGCTCCACCGCGATTGCCTGCTCAGCTGGAGGATGTAAACATAAGTGACGCCGGACTTATGCTGAAAGAAAGCGACGCCCCTCCAGTTAGACGGAGGTCTATGGCGCCACCTACCCCCGCCCCCTTCGCGTCACCGGTGACGCGTTCAGGGGCGGACCCGGAAGCATCGGCATACATGCCGATGCTCCCGACCACCGCAGAAAGCCGGCGAGACCTAGAGCGTGGCTCTAGTTAACTGGGGCTGAGTTTCATGATGCGTGAAACTCAGCCTGAGTTAACTCGGGCTAGACGCTCAGAAGGTTAATAAAATTATCAATCAGAACGGATCCGTGAACGATCGTTTTTCTGTCAGATTTTTGACAAAAATTTACCGCTCAATAGCTTTTGGCATGCTTCAATTTTTATTCAATCCGATCGCGTGATCGATTTTGATAAAGGATCGCACTAAAATTTAACTAAAAATCGTGACGTGTATGCCCAGCTTAAGGCTCCACTTTGTGTTAAGGATGCGCTGCGCTAACGGATCCAATAAATGCAACCAATGCGTTAGGGATCCGTCAGCGATGCGTTTGTGACATATCCGGGTTTTTTTTTGTTTTACCATAAACGCATTGATCAAAGCATCAAACACATATCATTGCGTTTCAACAGAATCAATTCATTTTCTATGGATGCGTCAACGCACCCATTCCTGCGTTGGCTTACATTGTGTTATTGTCAATGCAGTGCCCTGCGATGTTTTTAACGCAACGGAAGCCGACGAATCACACTGACGGATGTGTAGACACATCCATTGACTTTCATTGGAACGTCAACATCCCTGCATTTGATGTACATCAGGCACAGGGTTTTAACACATAGTGGAGCCCTAAGCCTAATGCCCTCCTCTATCCTAATTTAGGAGGTCTGGGACATTACACTCCCTCCCAACTTCCCACCCCGCACATTATTTGTACAAGCGGGATGAGGAAACAAGAGTGTCACTTATGGGACGTCACTTCCAGAATTACAAATCTAAACAGGTTGAGAACTTCTGCTTTAACTTAAACATAGCTCATGGATCTTCCTTAGGCTATGTCTCCACTGCATTGTGTGCTCAGTAGGGACCCCCTAAGTTAAGCATCGAACCTGCCCGGCGAATCCTGTTCACATGGCATCCATCCACCAATGCAGGGATTAACGTAGTGCAGTACATTAACCCTTGCATCTGCGGATGTGTGAACAGAGGATCTGCTGGGCAGGTAATGTGTATGTGCTCTGTTGGGACCCCACCAAGCACTGCACTTAACATAGGAGGGTCCGGAGCACATAACGCAGTGGATACCTGGCCTAACTCAAATCTACGTTTCTGTGCATAACATATAGAGAAATACTAAAGGGTATACTATATGAGATTAATTTGATAGAAGCATATTTAATTAAAATGTAATAACTAATATTCTTTCTGCAGGATAGATTTTACATAGATGTTGCCAC
>CM070033.1:50582492-50596036 GCA_036250615.1 Ptychadena robeensis | reverse complement strand
CCTTCTCTTCTCTCACCCTAAGAACAATACTACTTAAGGATGAAGCCCAGGCTAAGCGCTGCAAGTAAAAATATACCACAAGATCAACATAATGGTTCTAATCTAACAGATCTAACAAAATTATAAACCTTCTATTTCAAAAGGCTAACAGCACCAAACAACTATTTTACTCTTTAGGTTTCCACCCTTTAGGATGGATGTAATTTACAGGTGCTGGTTCCCCTTATGGAGAGTATTGATGAAGGCAATGTTGTGATCAGAGGTCTCTCTTGATACAGGGGCAGATTGTCACATAGAAGTGGGTCATACATCTTTACGCAGGCAGTCTGTGTGAGTTCAGGGGTTCGCTTGGCACACAGGTATGTCTTGATTTTTAGTGTTATTAGTGTTATTATTTTGGGGAACCTATTTGGTTTGTTCGGGTTTTTTGCCTTTGGTTTGGGGGTCTTAGTGTGTGGGATTGGGAAGTGAGAGAGTGTTTTAAGAGGCATAGGACACATCACTTAGGGGGAAGTTTGGGTGAGATTTGTGTGGGGAAATAGTACACATCAATCAGATGTTGGGCATTGATCAGCTTATTTCTAGCTTATGGGGCTTATTCACTCCTATTACATGGATTTTGTATTGGCTGAGAGGACATAGGACAGCCGTACTTTGCCCATTACAGTTTGGAGGGATCAATATATTAGTGGGATTTTGCATACTAAGGGATAGTGATGGTTTATTTATGGCATGGGGTGGGCACAGATGGGAGGGTGTAAGCACAGTCCACAAATAAGGGCTTGGTAATTTAGGTTACACATAGGGACTGACCAAAGATGTGTTGCAGGGGTGGGGGTTTTCCCTCTCCTAAGAGACATTTGTTTATTTTGTTATATTATTTCCAGATGACTAGACACTAACGGGTGCTGTACTTGTCTAGGGACTTGATGACCAACATCCAAGTTATTGAGTAACTTTTAAGACTTCCCCTGATGCTTGCCTAGGTCCAGCTCCGGTTGTTACCACTCTGGTCTGAAAAACAGATCTGAGGTCAGATGAGATCACTGGAAAAGGCCTACCTTATGAAGCTCTATATATTTTTAGGTTGGTCATAGGTGGATACGAATACTACTCTCATCGATGCCTTTATTTCCCCTTCCTTGTCAGATATTTTCACTGTCTAAGATCTTCTGAGGAAGCAAATAAATCGCAAAATTTAAAATTACATAACTATCAACCATAGGAACAGTTGTTGGGGTCTAGCTGCAGGTACCCATTGACTGTGGATTCCACATTTCTGAATGTTAACCTTTTAGTCTGTTACCAAGAATATTCTTGCACGATGAAGTCAACCATCACTTATTAAATAAACATATTGTTTAATTAATTGAATGCCTTAAAAATCCTTAACCAGGAGGTGAAACTGTAATGCCCCAATTTCTATTTTCCCACCACACTTGTGATGACGTGTGGGGTGGGTAGTTACAAGGTACCCTGCTCCCACCCCGCTCTGATGCTTCCAGAGAATGCTGGCGACCCCTGTGAAATGGTTGTTCAGCCCCCAAGGGGGCCCCAACCCACAGGTTGAGAACCACTGCTGTAATAGAGCCAGAGGCTCTTCAACAAAGTATTAGTTTTACTTTAACTGAAACATTAACTCTGAGCCAGCAACCCAAAAAAATATAATCACCTCTGGAACCATATTGAGCTGCCAGTCTTCTATGGGTTAACTGCAGCATTGCAAGTGACCAGTGGAGGATGACAGACATTTCTTTTCAATGGACAAATCATCTTTGTAGTTCTGTATAAAAAGCATGTTTATTCACCCAACAGGCACTGGGCTTGCAGGAATCAGGTTTTCGCCCCTGTCATGGCATGTAACCATCAGACCCATTTTGGAAGGAATCCTCATGTGTTGAAAACCAGAAATGATGGCAACCACAACAAGTGTTAAGGTGCCCATACACCTTTAGATCTCTCTGTCAGATATCCTTTATATCTATCAACAACTATGTAGTATAGGGTCCTCTGCGATTGAACACAGGTAGACTTGATGGTTTAAATGTCCCTCATATTACATGGATTTGGTAAAACAAAAGGAAAACTTAAGGATATCTGACAGAGAAATCTAAAGGTGTATGGGCACCCTTAGCCATCGATAAATATAGAGAATTTGGAGTTCAAGTGATACCGTTTATTGGCTAACTGAAGTCAGTAGAGATGCAAGCTTTCTGGATATCCCAAAAGCTCGCTTCTCTAATGACTTCAGTTAGCCAATAAACGGTATCACTTGAACTCCAAACTCTCTAAGAAATTAGAATTGCTGTCCCTTTGGTGATAAGAAGTGGTAAAAGAATGGCAAAGTGCACTTCCTTTGGTATTAGCAGAAATACTACTCCTTATTTCATACAGATCTCAAGGATCCACACAAAGCAAAAAGAAATATTGGCTGGATTCACAAGCGGATACCCACAAATTGGGGGCAAGTAGTGAGAACGCAGCTATAACATATGTTCTTGGAACTAGTATATTAAAAGAAGTGACAAAAGGAGAGCTCATAGAGCTGAAGAGAAACCCCAGAAAAGCACACGTCTTGTTCTGTGATTGGGGCTTGTGTAGACCGAGCGGCTCCTAGCTCTCTGTGCACAGGCTGTCAGCTGTCACACAAGGGCACAAAAGCTAATTGGTATTCTTCCTCTTTGTTTAAGCTATCAATCCGAGGAACTGTTTCATTTGCATACATTCAAATTTTTAGATGCGAGTTCTATGAAAAATGCTCCACCTAAACCTCAAGTTGCATGCAGGCCACCACATATTCTGACTAATTAGAAACTACCATGCCCTAAACTAATTAGTTATGCTACCAAGCCTGTGCTACTGTCAAACAGTGCAAGCAATTAAGGCTTGTGTTCCCTGAACATCAGAGCTTTATTTACTGCCTTCCGTAAGAATAGAAATTCTCACACAGACCAATTCTTTCATCGGCAAGATTTTCAATAACATTCCGTTTCTATCTGTTATGTTGAGAATGCTAATGCCTTAAGGGCATAAGATCCGTCTTCTACAGAATATTTTTCATAAAACCAACCCATGTTGAATACAAAACTCCATCTATTTTCTATTTTATTTTGTCATTTCTTAAGAACTATGTTTTTAACCTAGAGCAGTTTCAGCTTCCTCAAGCACATTTAAATGAACCATTCCTAGGGGAGGAAGCCTTAGCCTATATTTCCATGTCGATAACTTTAAAGAAGAAAAACATTATCCTCATAGTTCTAAACAGCAAACCTGCGCTTATTTTGATAGTTCTCTTTTAATACAAATTTCCATTGCCAGTGTACGATCAATTACTGTAAAGAAATCCCACAGTAAGAACCAAGGCACTTCTTAAGGCTGTTCTACTCTCCGTTTCAATAAAGGTTTGGTTTCCTACTGTGTACAGGAACTACTTTACACTTTAACTTTTAAAAAAACAACTCTTCAGGCAAGCTAGAAACAGAAGATTACGTGTAGATCATTAGATACAATAGATGCCTCATAAGCCCTTTGCCAAGCTTAATAGAAATAATAATTCCACAAATTTATTAAAACACCCAAAATTACCATTAGCAATATGAACGGTAGATGTTAGATATGCGCAAATACATGTAGTCATGTTGTGTTTATCATCAAATCACAGTCACAGTAATACAACTGCACTTTCATACACTTCTCACAATAACAGAGCATGCAGATGTTGAATAACTCCAACATAGTGGTATCTATAATGAGCAAAGACAAGCTGAATAAAGTAGCATAAACACAGATGCTTTTTGGATGTTTGAGACTAGACAGACTAAAAAATTACATGAAAATATGTAGACGCTGATCGAGTATATTCAAATACACCAGGGGAATCCGGCAGACAGGTTTGCCCGCAGTTACCAAGGATAGGTGTGCCAAGTGTGTGGCATCATATTCAAAAAGATTTGAGGCTGTAATTGCTGCCCAGGGGCATTGACAATGTATTGACCAAAGGCTGTGAAACACCTATGTACATGTGATTTTAAACACTTTAAAAACTTTCAAAAAATCCCTGAAACCCACCTTTTCAGTCCGGCCAACCCATCTTTTCATTTCTAACATCACCACCATGCCAGTACCATAACCCACCCTATTGTATACTTTGCTCCCCAACCTATTAGATTGTAAGCCCAAATCAGCAGGGTCAACTCCTCTTGTATCATAGTCTGTACCTGTGATGTTTAATTCTTATTTAGTGCACAGTGCTAAGTACCCTATATACTCGAATACAAGCCGAATTGTTCAGCACCTGAAATGTGCCCAAAAAGTGAAATTTGCCTTATATTCGGGTCAAGAAATAAAAATCTAGGCATTTTGTAGGTGGACTTTATGATTTGCAAATCCCTACATGCTATCATCATCAAATTTGCTGGAGATGTAGAAAAGGGTTGTGGGAACAATTGAAAAAAATTATTGCTCTAGCACATGTAGTTTTTGCATAAATTAGGTTCAAAAGGCAAGTCAAATTTGAACTTATTTTGTGCAAAAACTTGATAAGCTAGAGCAATACTTTTCTTTACAAATGTTGCTACAACTCATCTCTACATCTCCAGCAATGTTGGTGATGATATCATGTTCAGGGGCTCTGTAATCAACTTACAAATCTGCTGAACTAAATCATACCATCTCCCCACATGCACATTTGCGGCGCGAGTCATTCAGTTTTTCCAGATTTTTTTTCTAAAATGAGGTATCTCAGCTTATATTCAGGTCGGCTTATACTCGAGTATATATATGGCATTATAATGCTATATAAAAAAGTAAATAATAATAATCTTTGCTCAAAGTTATTCTGGATGTGGCCAAGTGACCACCTTTCATATGGATTTCTACTGCTTGCTGCAAATCTATTTTTTTATATAATCCCTTAAGTTATATATAAAAATCACTCTCAGCCTCTAATCATCTGTTGATATCAGAACAATCAATACTAGGCACACTTATCCTTTCTTAAACTAAATACAAAATAAATGGAAAAAACAGCAAAAAAAATACTTTGACTTTTAGCAGAATTTCTAGATCAGATCACTTCTCAATTACAGCCAAGTGTCATTAAAGAATGCAACCCAGCATCCATTTATAGAAGTATGAGGCTTTCTTGCGTCATCAAGCAAATGATCAGCAGATTGCACAGGTAAAATGAACACTGCTGCCAACTGGATAGTGTTGATTTAAGCGGTGCACCCTGCTGGTTAGTTGAGTTATAGATCAGAAAGTAGCAAGCATGTCAAAAAGACTGCTGGAGATGAGTCTTCTTACACAGTGATAGGGACAGTGACGAGTATAGCGCTGGGAAATTTATTTTGTGAATTTACTGTTAAGATTTTTTGTTAGCCTGAAATGCCGGACAATGCTACCAACTATTATGACTAGCAGAAGAGGAAAAAAAGCTGTTGTATGCTTGATATATCATTTAAAATATATCATTGAGACAAGTCATAGCATGTGTCCCATAATCAATGGAATGACACATCCACTAATCAATGGAAGCTTTAACTGATGTACACAATATGTTCCAGTTGATTTTTTTGGACTTACCCGTAGGTTTAAGGGGTTGTTTCCATTATACGTGTTTAGGCTATGTTTATCACAGTGTTACAATAACATTCCCCCTTTAGGCTATGTTTCCAATACACCGGGACCCCTCCGCCAAGCATATACACTTAGCAGGAGGTCACGAAGTATCACACTGACATTGCCTGCCTGGCTGATGGTCTGTTTACACATCCGCCGGTGCAGAGGCTGAACGTACTCATCTACGTTCAGCCTTACATCTGTGTAGCGGCTCGGCGCAGTGAAGTCAGATCCTCCGCCGAGCAGGTAAGTCTATCGGCTACATTGGGGCCTCTCGCTAAGCTTATATATGCTTGGCGGAGGGGTCCTGACATAATGGAAACATAGCCTAAAGGGGGAATGGTATTGTAACACTTTGATACACATAGCCTAAACAAAAAGGCAAAACATAGCTGTACCACCCATTGGGCTTAATGAATGTGTAAGCCCTAGACTCCACTGTTATCTGTTAAAACTCCTGCTTCCGGATTTTAACAGAGTGTACGAGCCGCACATTGATGTCAATGGAGATTTGACAGGGCTGACTCCACAGCCAGTCAGAGTTCTTAATCCATCGGTCCCCACCTGTGTCCACAGTAACGTAACAGAGGCTTGTGCAGGCACCAGCGCATAGTGGAGCTTGGGGCTTACACTGACAAGTCCATGACTTAATAGTACTTCTAGAGTATTTAGAAAAATATTTGATGTAAGACTCACCTTAGTTGAAAGTACTTTATATGTACTTTGATCTGGCACAATTGAATGAAGCAGGCACAGTATTAAACTGTAGTTATCTCCTGATGGAAGATTCACATTTACATTTAGCTAAAAAAGAACATTGAGTTAATAAAGGCTATATCACAGCAAAAAAGATCTAGCAGCTAGTATCACTACAGAAAATAAAAAGACATTAGATATAAACAAATATTTAAAAAAAAGACATTAGATTTCTTTGACAATCATTGCGTCATTTAGTTAGTAAAAACGTAAAGAATTTAATCTTAATTAGGATTCAGGGTCAGTAGTAAATAACTGCAACAGAATACACTGCAGTACAGACATTCACTGCCGGTTGCAATGAGCAGGTGGTTCTTTTCATGTTTCTAAATGAGAATGTCGGACCGACATGAACTTGTGCTATTTATCAAATGATTAAAGTACCGGTATTATAAAGAACGGCGCTGGGAAACAAATATTATGCACCTGTTAAAACACAAGAGTGGGAATGATTCTCCACATAAGAACAGGTCTGATTGAACTGATGAACCATTCGCAAAGAAAAAGAAAAGAAAATATACCGTATGTATACAATTTGAAAGAATTCTAACTGCTGCATTTTGCTGAACTCCTAAAGCAATAGAATCGTGCCAATTTGCAAGCAACCATAAACGTTAGGCATAAGCTGTTCCTACTGTTTTGGGAAAAAAGATCACCAGCCAACGCAAAAAAGAAGTCACCGGCCATAGATGGGTCGATACCAGTTAGATCGACGGATGACCAATTGGAACATTATCCTGCTGCACTCGAGTGTTTGTCGATCAAACCGCAAATCTATGTACACACTTGTGCACATCAATTCTGGCAGTTAGGATTCCTGCACAGATGATCGCCGCTAGAGCGCACAGCGTTCCATTGTGAGGAAATCGCTGATTGGCCCATGTATGGCCGGCTTTACAGTAGTCCATACCCCTTTGTTGCAGGCTCCGATGAGCGGTTTGCACAGAAAATGAGCACCAGGGAAAAACTAACTATTCTATGATTAACATACACATGCTAGTCTCATATGGTCATATAGGTAGAGATGGGAGATTAGAAAAGGTGTAGTTGTATATTTATTCATTATAAAGACCATTTACAGGTACAGAACATGACATTTTTTTTTAACATTGAATTTGATGAAAACAACAAATAAACGTAAACAGGCTGCTTTACAGCTGATCAAAAGTTTAGGACCACACCTCCAAAAAAACCAACCCCCCCCCCCCAAAACCGAAATCAAACATCCAAACATGAACTCAGTACTGAGTAGCTCCGCCATTATTGTCCATCACTTTATTGATCCCTTTATAAATGTTGTCAGGTTGTTGAACTGCATAAGCAAGGTCTCTCACAGCGCCCCATCGCTGCTGAGGTTGGACACAGTAAGACATTTGGATTTTCTTAAAGGATCCTGAGGGTTATGGAACAAAAAAAAGTCAATGGGAAGACCCCAAAATATTTCAAATTAAGGCCTTTACTGGTGCTGACTGCAGCCCCATGACCTTCAGACATTCGAGACTGAAGGGCTTCAAAAACAAAAAGCGTCTTCAAAAAACTGTGTCTCCTTGAACGCCACAGAACTGCTCGGAGGACTTTGAAGAGAGTACCAAACATGGGACATTCAAAAGGTGGAAGAAAGTTTTATTCTCTGATGAGAAAAAAATTAATCTTGATGGTCCTGATGGTTTCTAACATTACTGGCATGACAAGCAGACCTCACTTGAGATGTTTTCTATACGCCACAGTGGAGGGGGCACCATAATGGTCTCGGGTGCTTTTTCCTTCAGTGGAGGTTCAGGAAGTGCAGGGGCATCAAACAACCACTAGCTATGTCCAGATGTTGCAGAGAGCATTCCTCATGACCGAAGGCCCTCTGTCTGTGTGGTAACAACTGGGTTTTTCCACAGTACAACACTACCGTACACAATGCCCGCAGGACAAGGGACTTCTTCCAGGAGAATTACATCACTCTTTTGGCCCTTCATGTGTGTTCCCCTGATCTAAATCCAATTGAGAACCTTTGGGGGTGGATGGCAAGGGAAGTTAACAAAAACTGACAACAGTTCCGGCTTTGTGCGGGCATCTTCACCATTTGTTCCCACTCACCTTATGGAAACGCTTGCATGCTGAAATGATTTCTGTTTTGGGGGGGGGGGGGGGGGGGGGGTTTGGTTTTTTAGGGAGGTGTGACCCTAAACTTTTGATTTTTTTTTACTTTTGATTCGTTGTTTTTATTCATGAAAATTGAATGGTCAAAACATGTTTTGTCCTACTCCAATTTCTTCTTGTTGCATGTTGAAGCTCTACCTTGTTAAGATCCAACAATGTAAAATATGATTCTTTGCCATTTTCAAGTGGCCTTAAACTTTTGATCAGGACTGTATGTATGTATACACAAACACACATACATGCATACACATGTACAGTATAAAATACACATACGACAGTAAGAATATTTTTATACCTGATGCACATAAATGAGAGTCTAAGCTGAACACATACGTTTCATATAAGTGTATGTTCCGCAGAGGTGGAGGTCAACCCTCTAAAACATGCAGATGAATTCATTTTACTGTCTTTATAGGAAAATAGATAGGACAAAAAGCACTTAAAGAAACCATTAGTACATTCTTTCTAATGCATTTCTTTAACTGTCACTTCATTTTACCGAGGCATCCATTCGATTCCGTCGAAATATTACCAGCTAATGTAATCATTACAGTAAGCTCAAGTAACCCCGAACACCTTGTGGTTAAGCACACCGATTTCTCACAAGCAGTCTTCATCGCCCCTCCACTCTTTTTCCTTTTACATAGGCTGCTTGACCTGCTTAACATGAAATTGGACAGCAGTCCAGGAACTCGGCTATAAATGTAGAGAGTTCAGATATTTATCAAGATATTCAATAAATGTTTATAAGATAGTTTCAAACCAGAACAGGGCAACTACCTATACAATGATGACAGAAAGGTATGTGTACCTTTTAGTGGTCATTTTCAAGATCTCAGCATAAATAGCTCAGAGTATGGAATTCAAATAAAAGTTGAACCCCAGCTTCTCAAATTGTGAATTAGAAGTCAAGTCTGATGTAGCCCCTCTACATGGCTGCTGAGCATTCAGCATTCTAATGTTCATTCCTCCATTCCTGGAATGGTTTTGCAATTAGTTTGGAAATGAAAGAGGAAGGAGAAATATGAAAAGATTAAATTACCCAATATACTTGTAACAGTTATGGTTGACCATTTACAGAGAATTGTTGAAAGTGCTTCATTTTCAATAATTTTTAACTTAATATTAATCAAAGGGTTAACAAAAACCAATCAATGTACGACAGTCAAATGTACATAATACAAATGGAATACACTCTTACAATAGTTTCAACAATAACAAACAGGGAGTACAACAGCTAACCATACTCATGTTATATAGTAATTGGATGGAACGCAATCATTAAGGACAAAACGCCTGGGGCACGAGAGAAACAGGGGGGACAATTAAAGCATTGGGGGCCAGGGACACAGGCAAATATAGAAACTAGCGCCATAGAACCCACTTATAGAGCCAGCAGGGCAGTGTCAAAGGTAGGAGAAAGGAAGGCCTTCATTTTTTTTATATAAATGATGTGGGTTCACACATGACAGGCAGTTGTATTTAAACATTTCTGTGGGTTAAAAAAAATGAATGCTGTTTTTCAGTAGCACGGCCATCTTTAGGAAGAGATAAGAGGTCTGAGCAGTAGAGAAAAGCTAGGAATACACAGGTTGACTTTTTTCAGATTTTAGCACAGCCGAGCGTGTTCACAATGCTCAGCTGTGCAAAAATCTGTGCAAAAATCGCCACATGTATTTTTGACCTAGCTCGGCCGAACAGGGATCCAACATGTTTGAAAAACCTGTTTGATATCATATACTTTGGATGGGGTCTACACAAAGTATAGGCCGGGCTGCCTGCTGGCTGCCGATATGACGTTATCATGCTGCTGCCAAGAATTCTCGAATAACTCAAATATCGAGCCATGTATGCCTGCCTTAAAGTGGACCTACCACCAGAAATCTATGTTTTTATGAAAGTGCCAATAATAGGGAGGAATGCAGTAAAAAAATGTTCCTGTAATGACCATTTTAACAAGATTACCACACAGCTCCCCTCACTTCCTGGTTCGCTGAAGGCAACACATGAAACTGGGGGTGCAATATCACGGGTGGCCACTGGGGGCGTTCAGTGATCTTCTATGGGAATTTTCAAAGCAGATCACTGCTTCCTGTGACGTGCTGCCTATTTCTGCCTACAATGAACCAGTAAGTGAGAAGAGCTGCCGAATTATCTTCTTAAAATGCTCATTACAGGTAAGTTTTTTTTTCACTGTATTCCTCCCTATTATTGGCACTTCTAGTGCCATTCATGAAAACATAGATTCCTGGTGGTAGGTCCACTTTAAGTGGGTTTTCTTACCAGTTTATCCATACAATTCCTGAAATTTCAACTGTGGCTGAAATTCTGGGGCACTATTCTGGGCATACATGGCTCGATTTTGTAATAGATTCAAGCATAATCGGGTGCAAAGAAGATGATTTTCCTTGAATCTATTACAAAAATTGAGCCTAGTCTTCCTGCTAGTGTGATCAACCTCGATTTAGATGAAGCTCATGAGCAGCCCAATGATGTTATTGCGCTGCTCTCGGCTAGGCATCTGTTGCACAGGAATATGCACGGCTTAAGAATTGTAATTTAACAGCAACATTATCTTCTGTTTAGTGCCTTGACTTAACAGCACTTTACAATAACATAGGCACATATAGACAGGTCACAGCATCCAAAGAGAAGGTGTCACTAGATAGTGGACACCAAGGTAAACAAATTCAACAAAACTGTATTGTAACTCACTGATTTGCAATTTAAGATTAATGTGATAAACGCACAGGGTTTTTGCTCATGCATGTTTACTGGGCCCAATTCATTTACCCATTGCATTGCAGGATGATTAAATAAACTATGTTGTATTTTTGCACAGCTTACATCAATGCAGTTGTTGAATATTTAGAAAATATATATATATTTTTTTTTTCTTAAATGCCACAACACACTGACAGCAGCCTAGGAACAACCATGTAAATGTAGTCTAAATAAGCACGTCACATGAATATGGCTGTTTGGACATGCCATGGTATACCGCCAGCTTTATGGTGCAGAATTTTAGACATTAAGCTGCAGAATTATCATAAAGCTGGACGCTACATGGGAATGTTACAAATAATACCCACTCACACTGCAAAAGAACACTTCATAATTGCAAGCTAAATTGCTGCACATACACCATCTAATCAAGTAGCTTGGTGTTCTTACTGAGGAAGCCTGCTTGTGTGATAATAAACAGATTCCTGGAATAGATTAGCATTTGATATGGAGTAACATACTAATCTTGGGTCACCTGCACACCTTTAAGTTAAACCATACACTTTAAGTAAAAACATTTGTTTTTATATGTTATATGTTTTGTAGTTCACATCTACGCACCACATCTTGGTACATTTTTACAGCAAATATTTTTGTACAAACTTTTGCATAAACAGATGACAAAAATCAACACTCTCTTCCAAATTTCTATATTATTCAGTTATCATACATCACCATCCTTCCTTCCCCTTTGTCTCACTAGCCAATAACCATCTTTATTTCACTACCCATACATAGCCCATGCTTTAACCCAATTTTCATTCACTGATTCTTTAACCCAGTTTTCATTCACTGATATATATATATATATATATACATACACACACACACTCTAGGAACAGCCAAACATTTCAGCGCATACTTGAGTCAAGAAAATCCCGAAATATCACAGGCTGAGTTTTCAGGTGAATTACAAAGCCCCTGACCATGGTAGGTTAAATCACCAAATGAGCTACAGATGTCGGAAAAGGTTGTAGGAACTCTACTGCTATTGCTCTAGCACTGTTTCTGCTTAAATTAGGTTCAGCTTAACATTGAAATTAGTTTAGGCAAAAACTACATAAGCTAGAGCAATAGTTCTTTAAAATGTTCCCACAATCCTTCCCTACAGCTTCGGCAATTGGGTTAGGATTACAATTCAGCCAGTTGAAATAATGACCTTCGGAAACAAAAAGCACATTTGCTTAGGCTTATATCTTTTTCCAGGTTTTAAAAGTAGTTACCTCAGCTTATTGTAGCATTTTTCAGATGAGAGTTGAATCTCAGAGGCTTGTGCAAAAATCAGATTCCATAAACCAAAGCTTATATTTGTTGGTGAATGCATTACATATGTTTTATGCTTTTTTTCACCAGGTGATCTAGTCAATAACACACATCGCGTTGTATCCTTTCCTAAAGATTTTATTTTTAGATTAACTTTGTGAGCTGACTGCAAAGCCTCTGCAAATGTAGAGAAGAAATGTGGGAATATTTGGAAAAAAAAAAAAGTTTAGCTCTATCACATGTAGTTTTTGCAAAAATAAGTTAAAAAACAGTCTAAATTCTGATTTTTGAAATGTTTACTTGAATTTGAACTTCATTTGTTCAAAAACTATCTATGTTAGAGACATACTTTTTGTAGTATACCCCCCTTCTCTACAACTCCAGCAAGTTTGGTGAGGATACCATGTTCAGGGGCTTTGCAATTAACTCGAAATCGTTGAATTTGTGAAAAAAAAATTCCACTACCAGCCATACACCCCTCAACTTTTGCTCAATTGATCTTTGATCTCGATTGAAATACATTGCACTAAAATATCTGTTTATCTGGCATCCATTGACTGTACAACCACACAGTTTGATTAATTCAAAACTAGTGATTCCTTACAAAAGCTCTGGGTGCTTCTCGGCCTTTTGGCTAAGATCAAGTGTAGTATCTGTTCTTATCAGTTCCCTGGGGAGTGCTTCTGTACTCCTTCCGGCAGACTGGGATGCTCTGGGGTAACCTGGACGTCCTGGGAACCGGCATGGTACTCGGTTCGGGGCAGCACCGGTTGGAACCCGGGCAAGGCCTGGCTGTAATCGTTGCCATGTGGGGTAATTGGCGGTGGTTCCGGGAAACCGTGTCCTCTCCGGAGGATGCGTGTCAGTACCGTCCACCAAGCCTCCTGGTGAGTTCAGCTCTGCTGCATTTATGACTGGCTGGAGGGTCGAGGTTGAGCCATCGGAGATCTAGTGCCTCTGGTTGGGACCCA
>CM070033.1:50558770-50571200 GCA_036250615.1 Ptychadena robeensis | reverse complement strand
TAAATCTTTTTAGTTTTTTTTTTTTTTTTCCTCATTAGTGTACACACAGCACCCCATATTGAAAAAAATATTACATGGTCCAAAGTATTCAGACCCTTTGCTATGAACAGCTATATTCAACTCAGATACGGTCCATGTCTTTAGATCATCCTTGAGATGGTTCTACACCTTCATTTGAGTCCAGTTGTGTTTGATTATATAATAGAATACAAAAGAGTTTTCACTACTTTGTGTCATCTGGCCAGCATCCCAAACAAATATATTAAGAAAACAAAGGGGAGGTAAGACCAGAATGTCTCTTCTCCTTTTGTTGAATTTCCCTTGGGAAGACCCCAAGGGCAAGGGGACTTTAGCGGCCAATAGTGTATACAGTATATAAAGGGTATTGATAGTTTGTCAAAAAATCACATAGTTTAATAGACATAGCAAATGATTAAAAACAAGAACATATACCAAGCCGGTTGATATTACAATATGGATGGCAGTTCACTATGGTGTATCAAAAATTAAGCATATTTATAACACATAGAGGTACAAGATGGTTGTAGGCATGTTGGAATAAAGTTCCTGAACAATCAGGATTAACCCCTGTGTTTGATTATACTGTTTGGACTTGATTAGGAAAGCCACAGACCTTACCGCTCACAGTGCTCGTCAAAGCAAATGAGAATCATCAGTCAAAGGAACTGCCTGAAGAGCCCAGAGACAGAATTGTGGCTTAGGTTACAAAAAAATGTCTGCCCCACTTAAGGTTCAAAAGAGCATAGTGGCCTTCATAGTTCCTAAATGGAAGATGTTTGGGATGACCACAACCTTTCCTTGAGCCGTCCGTCCAGCCCAAACTGAGCTATCGGGGGAGAAGAGCCTTGGTGAGAGAGGTAAAGAAGAACCCAAAAATCACTGTGGCTGAGCTCCAGAGATGCAGTCAGAAGATAGGAGAAAGTTGTAGAAAGCCAACTATCACTGCAGCCCTCCACCAGTTGGGGCTTTATGGCAGAGTGGCCCGAAGGAAGCCTCTCCTCAGTTCAAGACAGTTCAAGACACATGGAGTTTGCTAACACACACCTGAAAGACTCCAAGATGGTAAGAAATAAGATTCTCTGGTCTGATGAGACCAAGATAGAACTTTTAGGCCTTAATTCTAAGCAGTTTGTGTGGAGAAAACCAGGTACTGCTCATCACCTGTCCAATACACTGTCCCAACAGTGAAGCCTGGTGGTGGCAGCATCATGCTGTGGGTTTTTTTTTTCAGCTGCAGGGACTGGCCAAAGGTTTACCTTCCAAAAAGACAATGACCCTAAGCACACAGCTAAAATAACGAAGGAGTGGCTTCACAACAACTCTGTGACACAGCCAGAGCCCTGACTTAAACCCATATGAGCATCTCTGGAGAGACCTAAAAATGGCTGTCCACCAATGTTTACTATCCAACCTGACAGAACTAGAGAGGATCTGTAAGGAGGAATGGCAAAGGATCCCCAAATCCAGGTGTGATAAACTTGTTGGTTTTCTACCAAAAAGACTCATGGCTGTATCAGATCAAAAGGCGCTTCTACTAAATACTGAGCAAAGGGTCTGAATACTTAGGACCATGTGATATTTCAGTTTTTCCTTTTTAATAAATCTGCAAGAATGTCTACAATTCTGTGTTTTTCTGTCAATATGGGGTGCTATGTGTACAATAATGAGGGAAAAAGGATTTTAGCAAATGGCTGCAATATAACAAAGAGTAAAAAATTAAAGGGGGTCTGAATACTTTCCGTACCCACTGTATATTTATTATGGACAGTCTGCAGTACAGGACAATGACTTAGGACATGACCCTGAACTAAGTCCCACAGACCTCTACTAAAACCGGAAGAATGTTGGACGCGTGTGTGTGTGTGTACGTGTGTGTGTGTGTACTATTACTCCATTACAATTATAAATAAACTTGAGAAAGAGCAATAAAAAACAAACAAAAACCCATGTGTCTTTTGACTTCTGTGAAAAAGCAACAGTCGAGTAGGTGAAACTACTTTCAAACAATACCAAACCATCATGTGTAACTGACTGCCAGCTCCAACACGCAAAATGGATTCAGCATATGACACGGAATCTCCAACACGGAGACAACAAAGTACAGAAAAAAAGAAAAACCGTTTAATAAGTAACTGGGGAAGGGACATGGTGCACACAGCACACATGTCATACGCAGTGCCACTAGCAGGTGGAAAAAAGCAAAATGGGGAGCACAGAGCAGAGTGAAGGACACAATCAGGAAAAAACACAATGTCAAATGGAGGAGATAAAACATGCGGGAAATGAGGAATGGGCCGAGGCAATCAAAGGGTCCCAGACCTAGAGAAATTTATGGTTATGATGCTTAATAAAATGATACATTTTGTTAATCGAAAATCTACTCACCATTTAAATTTTCTTCACATCTCTTTATCCATGTTAAAAATGTTGACTCCGATGCTAAACGGAAAAAGGAATTTTTTTGTTGATTAACTATATTTCTGCCCATTTAGCATACACCATATTCATTAGGAATTATGTAAAAGTTTGCCCTGTATCAACAAAGTCTCCCAGTAGGCTAAACAAAGCATATGTGAATGTTCCTACATAGAAATGTAGGTTCATGAGCTTCTACACTCTATGAAAAGCATTGTACTGGGGCAACATACGCAGTATGTGTATCGGATAGCCTGTATTAGCATTTTCAAACCAAGGGTATTGGGAATACCAACACTAGCACATCCAACTACATTATAAGAAACTGCACCGCCCGCGGCTGGATCTCCCATCTGAACTGTATAATTGCTTATGCCAACAGAGATCAGAGCACTACTGGTATAAGCAATGAAGAGAGAAATAGATGAACTGCCATCTTTCCGTGTCCACCCTCCCCCCCTTTTTCTCGTCACCGGTAAGGTGATCGCGGGGGTGGCCGCAGGAAGGAACGGCATGTACACCAATCTAGAGAATCGTCTGGGGGGGGGGACCGGTGGACAAGTAACTTTACCCACAGTTAGCTCTGATTGAGTTTCATGATGGATGTCTATATTTTTGTTTCTAAAATTATAATAAATTAATTAAAATGAGAAATATTTTATGCAGCAACTGCACAACACATCCAATAAGGACTCTGTCAATCTAAATACCAAGGTATCACAAAAAAGGGAAAGGGTTAATGTAGGTGCAGGAGCAACTGCAGTTGGAGAATTCCCAGCCCTTTATGCTAAGAATACACAACAATATCAAGAGATTGTACTTCTGCTCTTGTCTTTCAGCAGCATGTTTGCACTGATTTTAAAGCTACAAAGTACAGAAAAGAAGCATTCACATGGACAGTTTCTAGGCCCGTGTGTTTTGCCGACTGTACACAGTGTGCAGCCACCAGAGATGTGCTTCCATATGTAATTCATATCCAGCAGAAGCCTGAAAAGCATCCACTGGACTCGGCTGCAGGATTTCCAGTTGCCCCTGTGAATTCCCCGTAAATTTAAACGGATTACAAAATAAGAACCTAAAAAAAGTAAATGGTTCCGCAACAAGGCAAGAAAATCTACATGTTTTCACAATGCAAAAATATTAAGGCTGCGTCTACACTACGTAAAACTACGTGGTTTTCCAGCAGCCGCCGCCGCCTGTAATCTCCTATGGGGAACAACTTGCCAGTCTATACTGGCGCATGATGCCTGCGGTTGGGGGCAGTGTGGCAGCGGAAGCGGGTTCACAACACCTGCCCGGGACATTGTTCACCAATGGGCACGGTTTGCGAATAGAGGTGTATAGGATGCCATGCCGGCAATACCGCACCCTAAACACCCAAACAGCGGGCAGGTGCTATGGGCACGAACACGCCGATGTGCCCATTACGCCCACTGCATTTGCGGTGGTACTGTAGTGTAGACCCAGCCTTAGTGAGCAATTAGGAGAACTTTCACTGCAACCCTCCTGAATGCTGCAGTAGTATCTGTCCCTCTTACAGACCCCTAACAAATAACAGCAAAACGGTGCCATTACCTGAAGCAACAGCTAATCACAGTGTTACATTTCTGGCAAAGCTATAAATCTGTATCAACTTGTGACAAAAAAAAATGCGGGAACTGTGGGAGCAAGAAAAGGAATTGCACTACATGTTAACCCTGCAATTCTGAGTTCTATGAACAACCATTACAGGTACATTGTATCACTGAAATCTACAGGTAAATGGTCATTAACTTACAGCTTAACGTCTGTCCTTGTTTAAAAGTCTCTTGTGCTGCAATGTAGTTCATAAGGTGAAATTCTGCCTGCCTGAAAAAGAGATTAATAAACATAATAATGAGAGGTAGTTGGAAATATACTATTTAACTAAGAACACATTTGGAAAACACACTTTCAGCTTTAATAAGTACAGGTTCAACAAGTAGTTTTAAATAAGCTCATCATTTTAGCATCACAGTGTAGATCCAGGTGTCATTTTACACCATATAAGTACATGACATACATGACATAAGCCCCCCATACACCTTTAGATTGCTCCATAAAATTACCATTAGATCTACCAACAACTGTGTAGTATAGTGGCCTCCCTGCTATAATACATAGTGATTGGAAGGTTTAGAAAGGACCACATATTACATGGTTTTGGTAGAAGAAAAGTTGATTGTACAGAAATTGTATGGAAATATTGTAAGGTGTATGGGGGCCTTTATACATTAAGATAAATTGATATAACATTTCCAAGATACACCTACTGATAAACCTCCTCATATATATTACATGGGAGTGCTTTTTTCTTAGTATTCTATAAAGGTTAAAACCATGCAGGACTGAAAATACAACTTGTGATTTTAGAAAGCAGAGGCAGGATGCTCTGTGTCCCTGTATAACCAACTGACTAGAAATTATATCCATTTCATATACAGGGACACCAAGGATACTGACATGAGCAGTGAGTGTGGGATCCAGTGCTGACAAGATGACTTGTGGAACCAGCACTGCAGGTCAGCCAATCACTTACAGCGAATCCCTGCTCCGTCAACTTCGAAGAATCATCAAGGAAACCTCACCAGTCAGTAGAGGATTAAGGAGCAGGACAATATGTATATAGAATGGAAGATTACTTTAAACTCTGTGCCTATGCTATTTTTTCTAGAAGCTTTTATTAACCACTTAGGAATGGTAAAAAAAAGTCCTAGGGACCTCTGTACTCATTCCATGGTAAAGGAGATAAAAGGCATCCCCCAAATACTCAATGGGCCCCGCACAACATAAGCCAGGTAACTAGGGATGAGGCCCCCTTCAGTGAGGTATGGCCCAATATAGGTTGGGAGTGGGAGCATATGCTTGTTTCCCCTCCTTTCCTTGACTGGCCAGGCCACCGCATAGACTGGTATTGTTGGTGGAGGAGGACTATGAACAATGCTCAAGCGTGTGTACAGCAGGCAGGTCTGGACGGCATAAACACAGCACTAGACAAACAACCTAACCGAACAGCAGTCTCTTCATATATAAATTCCTCTCCATATGGTGTACGTCTATATTCACTCATTTACCTGAGCAGGGAAGTCAAAATGAAAAACCGATGCACTTGAAATTCAGACAAATAGATAACTTTCTAAGTTCATATATTAAAACATCATTCTTTATTGAAAACATTATCATTTTCAAACCTTCTATGTTTGCAGATGACACTGCTACAAGAATAGACTAGAGCCAGAATGGCACTTTGTAGTCGATTACATGCTCGGCTCAATACAATGACATCATGCAAATAGGAAACCTCACGGGGAGGGGGATCGCAAATTGCAGTTGCTATGGCAACAAAGTAATCCAGAACAAGAGTGAAGCTGAATTCAAAAAGTGTGGACGGTGGGGGAGCTTTACATCAAATACACTCATTAAATATATCAATGCTTTTTCTCATCCCTGCATTTTCCTCTCCTTGCTGCCACTGGCAAAATACATAATCACAACATCCATTTCAGGACTGCGACGCTGACAATGTACGCAGCTCTGCAATGAGGGGGTGATACAGGGAAATATCGCTTACTTATACATCCACAGTAGTAGCACGAATGGCCACAATATTACACAATCTTTTCCTCATACAGACAGCGACAACTGGGACTGTTTACTGTAGTGCTCCGTGTAAAGGTGAGACATGTCAAGGTATCTCATTAGCTCATTGGTATTCCAAGTCTTTTCACAGGACAACTTCATCCATATTACAGCAGCACTGATGAATATCCAATTTAACGCTGCATGGCCAGAGGTTTGCAGACGGTAATAAATGTAATTGAAAACTAGTACTGACACATACCCCTTCCGGAGGAAAGCGTTTGCATTGTTAGGCTGGAGCTCCAGGGACCTCTTCGCATCCAAAACAGCATCTGCATTAAACCAAAAGCATTGAAAATTCAGACACGGCTCCGAATTACACAGGGAGGCTTCACCCACTGAAAACTACATCTGCAATAGAACGTGAACCCAGGCAGGTGTGCAAGGTATGTTTAACAATTACAAACTGGTCATTTACTTTTAAAAGAGTAAAGGATAAAACATCAAAACAGAGATCTGTTTGGCATTTTAGCAGGAGGCAAAACGGAAACTTCCTTTGCCAGTGATGGTGAACCTTTCAGAGACCGAGTGCCCAAACTGAAACCCTACCCACTTATTTATCTCAAAGTGCCGGCATGGCAATTGAACCTAAATTACACATACACAACTCATATACTCATCAACTTTCTTATAAGATAGAATAGGAGGGTATGGAGCACTGTGTACAATCAGAAGAGAGGGGAAGAAAACCGACAGCATTGAGAGCCAATAGGCTGCAGTTCTTCCTCTGTGCTGGCTGAGGGCTCGCGCGCCCACAGAGAGAGCTCTGAGTGCCACCACTGGCACCCATGCCATAGGTTCGCCATCACTGTCCTATGCTCTGTATATCAATTCAAGATTTAAAAATATACTTATTGTAGTGACATCAGTAAATCCAGCCTTACAATTTTCTTCAATCACATCTCATCACATCACAATTGTGCTTGTGATCAGCACTAAAAAGAAATATTAACATGGAAAATGCACCAGGTACTTACTTTTCCCGTCAACACCCACCCCACTTTCTGCTCACTTATTATTCTTGGAAAGAAAAACATTTTGAAAGTTATAGCACCTCTCCCTCCAGTCTACTCACTGCATGGTAAGCCTTGAAAAACGTTAGACAATGGGAACATACACCGATAACCATACAGGTACTAGATATTCACCTAAAACAATTACAACAGATCTCCCAAGTTCATTACCTAACTTCTGTACAGAGCTTTAGTGTACTTTACTTAACTAATGTTCGTAACTAGTTTCTGGTTTGCAGACATTGCATAGGGACATGATTGTACTATCACCTGTCACATATCACCTTCCTGCTAATTGTGCTAGAAGAACAAATTAGGGCTTGTGTACATGGACGGTAAATGAGAAATAAGGGCAACCGAACAGCGAATGCAATAAAAAGTGTCCGCTGGTTGGTTTGCAGGCTTTCGTCTGATACACCTGTCATAGGGCCCTGGAAACAAGTGTTAATCTAGCTTTAATGTGAAGGTCCTACCAGTGATCACCACCTACAAACTGCCTTGCAATAACTTCAACCTCCAATATTTACCAAAAACAGACTAGCAGAATGCAAAATAACACCATCTGTTCTGTCCTATGTATACAATGCGATTGTATCCAAAATATATATGTACATGCAGTCTCACTTTACAAGCACCAAGCTGGATTGCAGTGCACATAGCATTATATATATATATATATATTATACAATATTCAGTATAAGAATGAGGATGAAGAGCTGATGTTTAGATTGAACACAGCAGGAAACTCTGTACATTGCTCAGTGAGCTTTCTAGTAAATGAATAAAGAGCAGCCAATCCGTCACAGAGGAACAAAGGAAACACTCATCTTGGCTCCTACAATATGTACAAAGATATTAAGATACAACTTGTGATTTTAGAAAGCAGAGGCAGGATGCTCTGTGTCCCTGTATAACCAACTGACCAGAAATTATATCCATTTCATATACAGAGACACCAAGGATACTGACATGAGCAGTGAGTGTGGGATCCAGTGCTGACAAGATGACTTGTGGAACCAGCACTGCAGGTCAGCCAATCACTTACAGCGAATCCCTGCTCCGTCAACTTCGAAGAATCATCAAGGAAACATCACCAGTCAGTAGAGGATTAAGGAGCAGGACAATATGTATATAGAATGGAAGATTACTTTAAACTCTGTGCCTATGCTATTTTTTCTAGAAGCTTTTATTAACCACTTAGGAATGGTAAAAAAAAGTCCTAGGGACCTCTGTACTCATTCCATGGTAAAGGAGATAAAAGGCATCCCCCAAATACTCAATGAGCCCCGCACAACATAAGCCAGGTAACTAGGGATGAGGTCCCCTTCAGTGAGGTATGGCCCAATATAGGTTGGGAGTGGGAGCATATGCTTGTTTCCCCTCCTTTCCTTGACTGGCCAGGCCACCGCATAGACTGGTATTATTGGTGGAGGAGGACTATGAACAATGCTCAAGTGTGTGTACAGCAGGCAGGTCTGGACGGCATAAACACAGCACTAGACAGATGCATCGCTGCAGGCCTGCCATAGACCTCCATGTTAATGGTGTTCATGGTCACATTTTGCCTTTTTGTACATGGAAGAGTAGAATCAACTGTATTTACAGTCAGGCCCATAATTGTTTATTCCCCAGGCAAATTTTGACTTAAAGTTACTTTTATTCAACCAGCAAGTTATTTTATGATGGGAAATGACATAGGTGTCTCCGAAAAGATAATAAGACTATGTACAAGAGGCATGTTTGTGGAAAAACATTTCTTAGCTTTTATTCACATTTGAGCAAAAAGTGTCATATCTAAAATTACTCATACCTTCACAAACTGTCACAGTCTCTGGGAAAATCCAAAGTTCAATACTATTGCAAATAGTCCAATCTGTTCAAGCATTCTAATTACCCTGAATAATTAATTCGTTTTAATCAACTCAACAGGTTAAAAGCAGCAGCTCTCTGCAGTTTGTGGACAGTCATGGCTAAGACAAGGAGCTCAGTGAGGACCTGCAGCTGCGCATTGTGGCTGCTCACAAGTCAGGAAAGGGCTACAAGGCCATATCTTAATGTTTTCAAGTTTCAGTGGCTACGTGCAAAGTATTATTAAAAAATAAAAGCTGTTCCTCACTGTGGAAAATTTCAGAGGACGTGGTCATGTGCGGGCCAAGAGGATAGTGAGAGAGGTGAAAAAGAATCCAAGGATCACCACCAAGGCCATCCTGGTCAACCTGGGCTCTGATGGTGGCAATGTCTCAAGGCAGACAATCCAACGGACACTGCACACTGCTGGGTTCCACGGATGCATACCAAGGAGGATGGCACTTCTCTAGATAAGGCACATAAAGCTCTCTTGGCCTTTGCAAATTCTCATCTGGACAAAGAAGTAGACTTCTAGTCTCCTGTGTTGTGGTCAGATGAAACACAAATGTAATTGTTTGGTCACAGTTTCCTTCATTTGGCCTGAAAAAGAGAAGCCTTCAACCCAAAGACAACCATCCTCACTGTCACACATGGTGGTGGGAACCTAATGCTTTGGGGGTGTTTTTCAGCCAATGGACCAGGGAACCTAATCACAGTAAACGGAACCATAAAAAAGAGCAATACATGAGGATTCTCAATGACAACATCAGGCAGTCTGCAGAGAAACTTGGCCTTGGGCACCTGTGGACATTTAAGCATAATGACCCAAAACACACAGCAAAAGTGGTAAAGAAATGGTTAGCAGACATTATTGTTTTGAAGTGTCAGAGTCCTGACTAGAATCTGTGGATGGAGCTGAAGATCAGGGTGATGGCACGAAGACCCTCCAACCTGAAAGATTTGGAGCTCATTGCTAAAGATGAATGGGCAAAAATATCTGTGGAGACATGCAAAAAGCTGGTCTGCAAAAATAGGAAGCGTGTGATTGCTGTAATAGCCAATAAATGCTTTTCTATTGATTATTATGAAGGGTATGAATAATTTGGGACTTTTTGCTCAAGTGTAAATAAAAGCTGAAAATGTTTTTTTTTCAACAAAAATGCCTCTTGTACATCGTGTTATTATTATTATATGAATAACTATGGGCTCAACTGTATGTATTTCAATTTTGATATCAATAAAAGCTGCTTATTTCTTTATGTCATACTATTGCCATGAAAGTCCCATCAAATCACAGTTGTCTGAATGAGTTATCTCTTACACAAAATACACAAATTCAGCTTTTCTATATAAAAAGAAAAATGGTTCATCAAACAAGCCAACTCCTCAAAAAGTAGCAGCAGACTCCTTGTGCACATTATTATAAATTGTAAAAAGCTTTCTTCCATGGCCCATTTGTTTTCTGTGTAAGAAATTCAGCAGCAGCAAGCAGAATACTCACAGACAGCACATTTTAAGCACTCTACAAAATAGTGTTACTATGTCCAAATACAATTGTGAAATAATTGCAAAGAAAGGCATTACCATTGTAATTTTGGAGAAGGATATGAGCATAAGCTCGCTGACAGTAGAATTCTGCATGATCGGATCTCTCCTCTAACGCCTTCGTCAGCTCCTGCAATGCAAAGAGAGAAATTAGATCGACTGATCTTTAGTACCACAACCACATACACATTTCTAAACACTATAAATCAGGATACAATGTTACTCACAAAATATACAGTACAGTTGTCAAAATGCTAGTCAAGGATAACCCAAAGTGTTCATTGTGTTTATTTAGAAGTCTGCGTTCAGCAAAAAGTGTGCTGTCCAGTAGGTTAACAATGTCTCATAAGGCATAGGAGAGCAGAGCATGGGTTTTAGTTTTTAGGGTCATTGGTTATAGAATAAGGAGAAATGCAGAAGAATTAATGAGACATTGGGGCACACAGAAGCAGAAGATAGAATGAAACCAAGACGTTGGTATGTATTGCTTCGTAACATGAAGCGCTGTAGGAGTCACATGAAGTACAGAGACAATGGGAAAGTTATGTGAGAGGATGTGATCTCACAACTGCTGCTAAAACCAAGTTACAAAACATGTAATGGAGGAATGAAAGTGAAAGTGGACACACCTCACAATTCTATCTCTAACCAGAAGATTGCAGCAGTACCCGGTGTAACCACACGCTTATGGATGAACCTCCGATAGTGTCAATACACTGAATCACTCAGCATAAGGAAGAAAGACGATCCTTATCTGCACATCATTTAAAACAACTCTTTTCAAAACAACAAACTGCCTTCACTTTGGCACAGAAAGTTATTGAAGGATCGGTTTGTGGCATAACTGTAATGCACGGCATACATGGGTAGATGTTATGAGATGTTATGATAAAATCATCGCACTGCACTCCAGCTTCATCGATCGAGGCGCAGAATTGCTGCGTTGTCGATATCGTCCGCTATGGAATGGAAATCAAACAGGGTTTTCCAACATGTTGGAACCCTGTTTAGCCGAGCTTTTAGGGTGGGGTCAGAAGTAAGGCTGAATGGCTCAAATTTTGTAATCCATTTGACCACAATCGAGCACCGTGAATGCGCATTACACTTGATTGTGCTTGAATCGATTTCAAAATTGAGTGCATGCCTAGCTTAAGAGAGTGAAATCTAGTCTAGCATGCGTGAGTAGAAGATAGAATGACAAGAGAAGGCAGAAGGAACAAAGCCGGTTGGAAGTTGTATTTCACCAACAGCTAGAAAAGGCATCAGGGCATGCTGGGTAGTTTAGTTCTTCAGCAACTGACAGAAGGCAATGCTTGCAGTAATAGTAAAGCTTAAGACTTTGTCATTTATACTATGTCAGCAGATTGTGACATTACCAAAATACTTAAGCATGCTGAAGTCTGTAGTCCATCAGCAGCCTAGGATTTCCAGGAAACCTCCAACTGCCATGATCTCCAATGAACAACTGAACCCATGGCCAATATCCCCCAGTTATAATTGCTGTAATTACAAGCAGCTATACTAGATGGAGGACAGGGAATGGGCAGATTGTCATTAAATGATTTTATACAAGACAACAGTGATGACAGTCTGCAGCAATATATGTCTTGGTATATTCAGAAGGAAATACTGATGTAATGATTTATTGAAACATGCCAGTTGCCACCAGCTAAATCCACCCAAAAAAATCCCCTATTTTTTTAGAACCTAAACAGAATAGCCCTAAACTACTATCATCCACATAATAAAAAAGAACTGAATTTTGACATTAATCATTTTTGCAGGCGTAGTGCAAGAGTCTCCAATACTTGTATGTGAGACACAAGAGCAGTGCAAAATATTTTTTTTTTTTTTTGCTGGTAACGGACATGTTATTGGCAAAGGCCACAGCGTTCATAGTTTGAAACAGCCCTAAGGCTTCAGTCTTGATA
>CM070033.1:50513537-50558670 GCA_036250615.1 Ptychadena robeensis | reverse complement strand
ATAGTAGCAGTTGGAGCGCTGGACGAGGTGCTGCTGTCCATAACGCTAGGGCGGTTAAGGGAGAATCTCTAGTTCTATATATTGACAGCTTTAACCAAAAGGCCATTTTACTATGACTGCAGTTCCCAGCTATAAGTAAAGGTAATATAGGAAAATAATTTTGCAAAGATAACAGGGAAGACCGGTACTGTATGCAAGATGCATACCGATGTCTAAAACACATTAAACAATGTAATACAACAAATGAGTAAGCAAAGCTATAAATGAACCAAAACAGTATAGACGAATATTACAAGACAAGACAATTACAAGAAAACACCTTCAGCCATTCACCAGGAAATAGGCTTACCTCTAATGATCGCTGAGGATTTTCACTTACATATTCATCAGAAAACAATCTAAAAGAAAAAAAAAAAAAAAACACAGTAAAAACACAGGCTCACTAAAAGCACAAGTAGATGTGTAAAATGACACACACACACAAATCTATTTAGATTTTCTATCATATTTTAATAAGGAATATTAGTCAACACTTAAATGTGGCCGATGGCCAAACATCTTCACATCGCTAGCAATACGTAAAACTATAGAGAAATAGACACAGCACACCAACAATGAGATGGTCAGAGATTACGCACAGGATTGGTTGTAGACAGGAGACTGGAACATGGTACACAAGCCCAGGAGAGATTTGTCCTATTAACCTTTAGAATTCATTCAATGGAGCTACTACAAACAGACTGTTAGGCTTCGAGGGCCATGTAATAACCACCAACGGGTGGTACTAAAAATACCACTTACAGTAACTGTTACTTATGAAAATAGTAAATGATAAATGACTCACTCTGTAGAAGGAGATACAACTAACTCAGTCATCGTGTCTTGGTTAGAGATGGAATGAGAGAACTGCAGTCAAAAGCTGTAAAAATTTAAACAATGTGTAAGAGTTAATTGTTAACAAGATCAAATACACCTCCTTTCTAGCTTTCCATTAAAAAACTCCCTTGTCTTGAAGCATCAGATGACAAGGTGTGACAATTACAGACACATCATGTCAAGTGACAGGGGTACTTTGGTGCTGCGCAGTGCTTTCCCACTCTCAAGCAAAATGATAAGACATTTGTGAGTAAACCATTTACACCAACAGTGGCATGGGCACCATCACTGTGCCCCTATGGCAGACCCGCTTCACACAGCATTGTAATGGAATAAAGCGCATTCTTCAAGAATCAGACATCTCTTGTTTACAAAAATATATTTGCAAGCAGCTTCCAAAAAAATCCTATGGTATGGAGTTCTGTTGTGTTTTATTCAAATCAACTGGACTTGCTGTGTTTATTTCTTGAAGACGTTTTGCTAGTCATCAGAGTTGCTTTCTTAATTCAGAATTAAGAAAGCCAGTCGGATGACTAGTGAAACGTCTTCAAGAAACAAACACAGCAAGTCCAGTTTGTTTGAATAAAAACAATACAGATAAACAATGACCTGGATGAACGAGAACCTTCACAGACACTTTGCTATGGAGGTTCTGGTTTATTTAGGAGACAGCAACACATAGGGAGGGGAGCAGACACGTCTGTCACATCTCCTTGTTCAGGTGACCCTCACTCACACACTCCTCACTCACACTGCAGACTATGAGGGCTCTCCCATAGGAGATAGGGCAGCGTCCACAGCAACAGCCGAGTCAGAGAGCTGCAAGGGGTTTCCTGAGAGTCAGCCTGCTACTCCTCCGGTCCCTGAGCAAGCAGTATGACTGGCATGCTCACCCTGAATACCTGCACTGTGCGAGCTCTGCACCGAATACCTGCACTGTGCGAGCTCTGCCACGAATACCTGCACTGTCTGAGCTCTGCCCCGGCACTCACCCCGAATACCTGCACTATGCGAGCTCTGCCCCGGCACTCACCCCGAATACCTACACTGTGCGAGCTCTACCCCGAATACCTGCACTGCCTGACCTCTGCAGCGACACTCACCCCGAATACTTGCACAGCACTGCCGAGCCAAGCACCGCCACTCGCCCCGCCAGGAAAGTTCTGGATTCGCCGGGCACTTACTACACCTGTCAGCGAGGAGAGCCGAACACAGAGCGCCTGTACAGTGCCCGGCAGCGCCCCCGCTGGTCGGAGGAACACAGGCAGGCGGTACCCACAGCAGGGAGATAGATGGATTGTAGTGTCCTGTCATTATGACGGGTGTACCGTTCTGAGATATTTGGCTTCTCTATAATATACTTTGGCTCCCTAAAAATTACATGTTCTCCTCTATAGTGTACATGGATTTATCTATCGTGTACATGTTCTCCTCTGTAGTGTACATGGACTTATCTATCATGTACATGTTCTCCTCTATAGCGTACATGGACTTCTCTATCGTGTACATGTTCTCCTCTATAGCGTACATGGACTTATCTATCGTGTACATGTTCTCCTCTATAGTGTATATGGACTTATCTATCACGTACATCCTAGGTGCCAACCTGCGGCCCTTTGGGCATTGTTTGGCGGCCCCCCTTTGTCCTCCACATGTGGCCCCCAAAACCTAACTGTTAATGCATAGAGCAGAGCAACTCACAAGTGGTCACACGCTGACCCAACTTTCCTACAACTATGGCGCTCCTACATCAGTAAAATTGTCAATGTTTATAGGGGAAACCAGGTCAGGAGGGGGGTCCATGCTGTCAGGTTTTGACTGCTTGTCGGGATCTGGTCCACCGCCTGCTGAGATATGTTGATGGGGGGAGGGTCTGCATCGATGTTATGTGTGGCCCTTTAGTGATGCCGAGGGTCGCACTTATGGCCCTCCATATCAACTTAGTTGCCCACCACTGACGTACATGTTCTCCTCTATAGTTTACATGGATTTATCTATCAGGTACATGTTCTCCTCTATAGTGTACATGGACTAATCTACCACGTACATGTTCTCCTTTGTAGTATATATGGCCTCATCTACTGTGTACATAGGCTCCTGTATTGTGTATATGGCCTTGTCCATCATGTATATAGGCTCGTCTAGTCAGGGGTGCACATAACTTTTTTAGTGAGCTACTCGGATGAGTACCAGGAGATGGTGTTTGGTACTCACCCCATATGTAGGGTGCTCTTCCTCACCGCCCCCTCACTGTCCTCTGGGTCAGCCTTCTGCATAGTAGATTCTGCTGCAGATGGACCTCCCTGTTCCTGATTGATCCTCCGATTTCCTGTCTCCATCCACAGGTCACCAGCAGGTCACAACATGTTGGAACCCCCAGATCTCAGTATATATCCCAGTATCATATCTCAATAGTGCAACATTTCTCTTGTCAGATTTTACCCTGACATATGCCTACTCCAACTTCCATCCCGCAGATCTCCAACACAACACAATACATCCAATCTTTTTTTAAATTAGTCATTTACATTCCCAATTTGACACCCCTAACATTAACCTTTTATAGTTACTAAAGTTTCCCAGCGATTATCCTAGTGACATAAATTGTATACGTTTTACAATAAAAACAATACAAATTGTCAATGATCTCTGCTTGGACCATAGTCACCTCTGTAGCCCAAACATTTAAGCTTTGTAGTTGGAGACCTCTTGCAAAATGTAATAAAAAAATTATTTTGATTAACAGAGATAGTGAAATGTTTTCGACTAGCTGATCATATACAGTAGATCCAGTATTGTATTAAAAGGTGTGTGCAGATTTCAGTCAACATGACCTCAGACACCTAATTCATGGTGGATGCTAGTCATACTGTAGCTCTCACATGGTTGCTGGGTCGATGTTTCTACCTGGTCCTTTTCTCCAAGGAAGTTGATAGTGCAGACCAATCAGCATTTTAAAATGAACCCTGAACATAAGTTGCTGAAGCTTTAAAAAATCTCTAGCATTTCTTCTCTTCCTAAAATTATAATGATGACGTGAATTTGTAAATTTAAAAAAAGTTTAGAAAAAGTTGTACAATGGTTACATGATTATCAAGTGCAAGAGCACTAACAATAATGTCATTTATTATTACTACTACACTTCTAAGCTGTCTCCTAACTATGACATTCTTAAGAACACCAATGGGATCTTATAAGTCTTCAGATATGATTTGAGTCTGGACACAATGGTGAGCTTCTTAGAATGATCAATACCAGTATACACTGCTGATCCCTATTGCTTGGCAGTCTCTACTAGTCTCTACTGACTATGATGACATTATGCCTAATCTGTGGTTTAGGTATTGTTGTTGACATCAGTTACACAGAGAAAGGTCACTAGAAGAACTTAAGCCCCCCATACACCACATACAATTACCATGGAATTTCTGTACAACCAACTTTTCTTCTACCAAAACCATGTAATATGAGGACCTTTCTACACCTTCCAATCACTATGTATTCTATCAGGGAGGCCACTATACTACATAGTTGTTGGTAGGTCTCATGGAAATTGTATGGAGGAATCTAAAGGTGTATTGGGGGCTTTAGGGTCAACAGTTAAGCAGGGAACACAAGCATAGATACAGGCCAAGTGCCGTGCATGCTCACGCCCATCTATATGGCCCATATCTGATGCCGCCAATCCCTTTTTTAGATCAAGTCCAGTCAACCCCACTTGAAAACAGGGATATCGAACATGACTGTAAATCACGGTCGATGTCCATTTATTTGAGTTTATGTCTCCAGCTCCTTCGATGTCGGGCAGCAGCGCAATGATGTCATCATGCTGCTGCCAGGAACCTCCAACGACTCCTATATCGATCTGTGTGTTCCCGGCTTTATTCTTCTGCTATAGAACTGCAGGAAGAATCTCAGTTAAGTGTTAGGATCAATCTAGGTCGCAGTCTTGCTCTAAACCTTTTATGAACCAAACAACTCGCCATTTAATAAGATGCAGGCTACCCAAATTTGGCCAAAATACTGTGCCTGATCTAGAGTTAATAATATATTTATCTGGAGGCTTTTTATTACTTTTGGATGAGGTGATACAAGACAATATTGGCTTGCACCTTTCACTTAGACTAGTTACAACCTTTTTTTTTAATTATTTTTTATTTTTTTTACCCTTAAAAAAATCCCAAAATACATTTTAGACCAGTAGAATTAGGCCTCCACATCTATTGGCAGCCTACAGTATTACAAATAGGAATAAACACCAGCCTAAATGATGTTTGTGAATGCATTGCAGCAAGCTCAGTAGTGGCCTGTCTGCATTCTCTATATCCGCCACTAGATGGCATACATACCAAAGACAAACCAGTGCTCAACTTCTGTATATACAATACATAGAATACTACACTGGAATCACTAAAAACAACTCACCACCCACCTTTCTGTTAGAAAGAACCCCTTTCTAGATCCAGTACTTGATAAGGTTTCAACAAATGACGAGCCCAGTACAACCATTTAGAACAGTGGTTCTCGACCATTTTTTGATCTGCAATCCCCAATCTGCAAGTGATGTCGCAAAATGTCACTTCCTGTTTTTGGAGCATGGAGGTGACACTTCACGACCTCGCTTCCAGCACGATCAGGTAGATGTAATGTCCTCTCCCTTATAGTTTCCCACTCTGCACATCATTTGCACAAGTGTTAGACGTAAGAAGGGGACTTTACACTTCCTTCTAACTTCCCATCTTGCTTGTGAGCATCAGCGCTGCTGCTTGTTAGCCTGTGAAGTGGTAATTTGACTTTCAAATGGGTCCCGACCCACGGGTTGAGAACCACTCATTTAGGCTGAGGCTCCACTAGGGCAAATTGAGAGTGGCGTGTTTTTTGGACCCGCCCGAAATTCTCCCATTGTCCCCAGTGTGCCTGTCTCCACGGTTGCCGATCGGATGCGACATGGTGCGGGCGTAAAAAGTAAAACGTGGTTTCTAAGCCGTGCCGTGCACAATCCGCACCCCAAATGCACGGCCCCACCAGCCATGTCAATTGAACGGACGTGGATCGGATTTGGTTTTGACACGGTTTTTAGTCTATTGACAGCAATGGAATTTGGAAAAAAAACACTGCGAAAACTGCAGGTAAACCGTCATTAATCTGGACAGAAAACGCATGCTTACTGCTTAAGAGCCTCAGCCTTAGACCAAAAAATTATATATCTCCATATGTGACAAGTAAAAACAATGACACAAGAGTAAAAGAGTTACAATGTAACTACACTATAAGATCTCCTTGTAGATTTATTGGCCCACAGACACATTAGTTAGGGTCCCCACACAAGTAACGAGCTGCTGCCGACTTTTGGAGCCAACCGATGTGCGATGTCCGTTGGTCGGTGTCAAAATCGGGCGAGGATCGCAGGTGCCCACATGGGGAGACAGATCCCTGTCACCCCAAAGCTCGGTCGGCCAGAGAACAGACATGTCCATAAATCTCTGGCCGATGCCATTAGTTTGAATGGGGACCTGCGTCCCCGTTCAGACTAATGGCAGGCACACAAAGGGTGCCCGCCGATACTGCGAGCGATGGAGAGCAGCGTGATGATATCGTCACTTTGCTCTCCACAGCTCATCTGTCGGTCCCCACTCGCTACATGTGTGGGGACATTTAGAGATGGGGGTCCTTTTCTGCACAGATATACCTAAACTTTTTAAACCCATCTGTTTTTCATAGTTAAACATTGAAATACTGTACTTATGAATTGTCCTTGCGTTTCAATAATAGGGCTTGAACCTAGATACTGTAACTGGCAGCTATGCATGATGAAATCTTACATGTGACCTGCCTTTTCTATTACATGAATAAAGGGAACAGAAACTAAAAATACTTATGCCTTGGTCATTACACGGAAGAAACAAAAGAAAAAAACCTTTTGTATAGTCACTGTTGCAATATTATACGTTTTAAAAAAAAAATAATAGCCAATGGTTTCCTTTACTTAGCACTAGGCCTAAGTTAGCAACCCCCCTGTAGTTCTCTCATGAAAAGTTACCGTTTTGAATCTATTTCCAAAGTGCAGATAAGATTTTAAATTACAAACGATTATTGTTTTCCATGGAATGGATGTGTTAACTAATATGTCTTATGTTAACTAAAAAGATAATCAATAAGATGAAAATAAACTTGACATTAAGATGCAAACTTCATGCAGGCTTTATTAAAATATTATGATTCTGCAGTTGTAGTGTTTGGTTGGCGCAGTTGCAGTCTGCATGCTAATACATTTCTTGAGCCTCCCAATTATCTCTTAATTTATGTACACAATTCTGGTTGTTCAAAAAACATTGATTTCTAACAACCAGTGAGGGAATGAGAGTTGTACATGCAGTGCTAGTTCTGTTGTATGGAGAAGGGGAGGAAAAGTGAGTGGCAAGACAACAGCAGATTGGCAGTTGTTGATAGATCCATCCTGACAGATAAATGTCCGGTCCCTGACAAATCGACACGTATAAGATATTCGCCCAAGGTGATGATGATGATGATGATAGACCACCTTAGCCAACTATTAAGGTCCATTTACACTGGCAGTTTAAAACCACCAGGTAAACGACCCTTTAACATAACTGCCCGATAGGACCTCTATGGGTTCCTTAATTACACGACCTGTGAATGTATGCACTATTTTGTAGATGATCGCAGAGAGTTGCTTCTCCCATGGCTGGGGGAGCGCACTGTCAGTTCTCGAGCTGAAAGCAGCTCAAGAACCAACAGTGTAAATCTTAGCCTATGTTCACATGGACTTTGGCCAGAGCTGTGTTTAACACTGGGCTCCCCCTCCTAGCCAATTCCCATACTCATTACATGAAGGTGGGTGGCGAGTGTGTTTAGTGACATTTTTCCTAGGTAAATTGAGTTATGGCATCATGCTTTGAACCCTCTTCCTGGATGACCAGTAATGCCACAGGGCCTGGTATTGCCTGGAGAAGGGCACCACACTTGTTCCCCACCCGCCTGCCTTGCCTGTTGTCATGAGATTTAACCTCACACCCTGAGGCTCTTGCAGAGGGTGTAAAATGCAAAAAGTAAAAAAAACCTGCATTGAAGTCAATGGGGGGATTGTAAAAGCAAACACTCATTGGATGCCTCATGCCACGTCAAATAGCGACAAATTAATGCCCTAATAGGGCTGAACGATTTTTCAGATATCAAGGCGTTTCTAAAGCACTAAAGAAAAACACCCTACAAACGTCCATGTGAATCTATACTTTAGGGTGTATGAACCTTAACCTCCTGAGCGGTATGCTGTTGAAAACATAGTGATACGTGCATGGGTGATTCCCCACTCTCCCCTCTACACCTCATCGGTGTCATTGAGGGCATAAATTGGAGCACATATTGGAAGACGGCGGCTTCTGACATGTCAAGTCCGTAGAACCCATAGAGGCCCTTTTATACTGTATGTGAGAGCAGCCTGGCCAATATCAGAACACTTCAACTGTAGACAAGCTTGGGGAAATAGGACATTCTGAGGGGAGAGAAAATATAATTCTGGATGGATGGTTATGCAGACATATTCTATATACTGCAAATGTATTTACTAACCAGCTAAACGTATTTTACCATCACAAAATGAAAGTGGATGTAGACATTATGATTGTCCAGACTTCCTACTACACAGAGTTCATTTTAGTTTTAGCAGGCTGTAAGAACTTTAGAACAGTTGTGAAGTTTTTATTGGTGGATGTGTCTTCCTCTTTTTGCATCCCCGGTTGACTCCTGATTCTAAGCCCTAAGAAGATAAGGTTTAGCTACAAAGGGCAGAAAATAATTTCTCAGATTAGTTAAAGCAGACCTATAACAAAGGGAAACCTTCCTTTGCTGAACTCATCGTTAACAATGCCAATGGACATGATTTAAAACTTGTATTCAGTAGTTTCAGTCACACATCTAAAACAAGCACGGAGCCACCTGCCATAGAAATAAGCTAAACAACTGAGCACCATACTCATTCCACATCAATAATCAAAACCTGAGGATCAAAGCAATGGCCAAGCCAAACAGCTAGCAAAGAGATATTACATAATGTCCAAGTAATATTTCAGATTTACGGCAGTTTACAAATGTACTTTCTGCCTCTATGCAGAACAAAGACAATGCAACACTGTGACTACAGATTAAAGTACTGTAAAATGGCCAAATTATTAATATGTGTTGTGACAAAACAGCCCATTGATATTTTAACTAACTACCGAGTTATACTACGAGAACAGACCGAAAACAGACAATTATGATTTATGTGAAGTTATGGCCAACAACCCACACAAGTCTACACACTCCTTTGAAAGTTTTCAGGACAGTGGGCAGGGCCATGCAAATTATTCCTTTACACCCCGTCAGCCGAATGCACATCCAGAACCGCTGGTGTGCAGTGCAAATATAGCTTTATGGTACAGAGCCAATTATTCCTTACTGCATACAGCTGTTTCAGGCTCATTGGCCATCATCAGTGCAGTGCATGGAAACCATGGCTCTATGAAGCAGGGCCTGGCAGCAGAACATAGAGGAACAACCATAAAGGTTATGTGAGAAGGGATAAAAGGAATCAAAAAGCCCTCAACTCGTGGCATAGCACAGTAAAGAGAATATTGAAATGCATGCTAAAATGGAAAATTGATTTAATACTTACCATAATTTTCCTTTCCTGATGTGCTCCATGGCAGCATAACAATAGGGCTCAGTATACCTTACATGTTCATATGGTATCCTTGGCATACACATTTAAAGGTGCCCATACACTGGTCGATACCGGTTCAATCAGTAAAGCCCCCATACATGTTCCGATTTTTCGCACAGCCGACCGATCGACCATAACATTTTAGGTCAAAATCGGGTGACCCGATCAGACGAAGAATCGGTCAGGAAAAAAATCCGAATGTGTATGGGGGACTTAAACAATAGATTGTGGTGTGATGATGCAATGGATCGCCGAACAATCATTTGGCAAATCAATGAGCACCACTTTGCGAGATCAATTCCAGGTCAATAATTTGAATCGAGCAAAAAATCGACCCCAGTATGGGTACCTTTAGTCTCTCCCACAGGGGGGACGTCCTCTAGTCTGCTACCATGGGGCCTGTTAGGAAAGACAAGTTATTGTAATAAGAAAATTAAATCTTCTAGTATCCTCTCAAGTCCATGAAACCACACATATGGGAAATTACTAAGGCGCAGACCATAGAAATGATAGAAACAGAGAACAATACATAATTTTTTACAACTAAACAGAGGACAGCACTAGACATAAGAGCAGGCTTGACATATTAACGAGCCATAAAGGCTGCCATACACGGATTCCGGCGCGATGGATTCCGGGCGCGTGCACGCGGATCCATCGTGCCGGAATCCCCTGCAGCCCACCTTGCCCGTCCGACCGCATCCGATGGATCGGGGGCACAGAATCGGATCCGAGGAAGAACCAACCTGTTGGTCTTTTCGGGTCCGATTCTGCTCTGATCAGGGGGCGTTGCGGTCAGGGAGGCGATCCATCGGACACGGATCCGGCCGTACAAGGTGGGCTGCCACGATCGGATTCCCTAATTGGCTGATCGTTCTCACCTGTGGATGCCGGCGGAATCGCCGGAATCCATCGGGTGCTGAATCGATCAGCCAGGGAATCCGTGCCGTGTATGGCTAGCTTAAATGTATGTGTGTCATTACCCTGCGCACTGTCTCAGCAGCCACACCCCATGCTTCCACTCATGATGGTGAGAGTACTCTGCTAGGGTGAGCCGATATTCCTGTTGATCCCTCAAAGTGTCACTTCCTGTATTTGGAATGGGGAAGTGCCAGTGTGGAGTGTCACCACATTCCCAATAGCGGAACTGCCACTCTGCAATGTCACTTCCACCATGATCAAGTAAGTGTAGTGTCCCATCCCTCCTATTGTCCCATCTGGCTTGTGCAAATGATGTGCAGGGTGGATCTGTTCCTTTTTTGTCCTCCTTCCCACTGCATCTAAGGCTATGTTCCCACACTGTCAATCGCCTACACTATTTTGAATGGGCTTGTCCCCATTGATAAGATTGCATGCGTTTTTTTTCCTGATCACTCCCATAGACATGAATGGGCAATCGCCCGCCGGCGATTCTGCAGGCGATTGAAGATTGTTAGCACAGGCGATTAATCGCCTGGGTGGGAACATAGCCTTTCTGAGCACAGCCACCTGTGGTTGATGGTAAATCTGTTATGGCCTACCTACATTACATTAAGCCATCTGAGGCTTAGTGTCCACTGCTTCTTTTTCCCCACGTATCCACCATGGGGAAAAGGATGCAGAGAGGACACCTCCCACTCTGATAAATGGAACAGTGTCCACTCCCTGTTCTCTGTACTGGACAAGTGATTCAGATAGTATATGTACTTCCTCCAGTTCCTTTTATTCAGCAATTTCTCAGTAAGGGTAAGGAGGAAGTCAATGTGTGTACTTGCTCAAAGGGCCCTCAGCACATAGTAAGCTGTAGGATCCATAAAGCAACACGTATATAATCATATGAGCCAAGATTAAGGATTACACCAATGCTGAAGGTTTCTATGCTGTTTTTCCCAACTGTGCCACATTCTAGAAATCCTGCACAAGAACTCTGATCTACAATTGTATCCTGACGGCTTTCTTCCATCTCATCTGGAATGTCCCCTTTGTTGGCTCAGTAGATTGGATGTAGGTTCCACTCTGGCAACATATCTGGATGTTACAGCAAGGTTCAGACTTCCACATCACCTTTTTGTCATCCCTAATGGGAGAAACGGGTCAGAAAGTGTCAACATGACTTATTACAGAGTAAATGATGAAGACGTCACTTCCAGGGTCACGGATCTAAAAAGGTGGATGAGACTGTGGGTGAGAATTCCTGCAGAATAACTGTGGTGGGTTGTAGTTAATCCCAATGATATTCACAGTAAGGTTAGTGATGAAGTCATTGCTCTGTGGAAGACAATTTAGTTCCTTCACATAAGATACATTATACAATAGCTTTATGAAGATGGTGCTTAGGGACACAGTTATACTGGAACGGGAAGGTCCTCTCAAAATTGTAGGTTACATTTGTTATTTACATTTCCTTTATAAGAAAATAACTGTATACTCCATCATTTCTTGAGGTGTCTAAATATTTAATCTTAATATTTAATTCTCAATATGTTTGGCTGTATATTACAAATGTGGTCTTAAGCACAGACTAGTGCAAAGTATACATTAGCATTACATAGGGCTTTTCTAAACGCCATTATAGCAAAACCTACAAAACCTAGGTATGCTTCGTATGAGTAAAGGTAGCCATACACACATCAACTTTGGTCGATTCATAGACTCCATTGGTTTGCGCAACTGAAATATTGGTCAGTCTAACATTGAGCGATCATTCTACCACACTTTGTGATAAATTCCTTTCCTAAAGCCCCCCATACACCTTTAAATCACTCCATACAATTTCCTTAAGATCAACTATGTAGTGACTGATCGAATACATAGTGATTGGAAGGGTTAGAAAGGTCCTCATTACATGGTTTTGGTAGAACAAAAGTTGATTGAACAGAAATTGGGGTGCCTTAAGCTGGCCATAGACAGGTAGATTCCTGCCAATGTGCATTCCTGGCAATTGGCCCACGGACGCTTGGCTGAAAATGGGGTGAATCCACCTTGCAAGATCGACCAGGAATCTGCTGCATGTCAGGTCGCACGGTGATCCAACATACCAGTAAATTCCAGGCCGATCCTATTACTTTGGATGGGGATGGCAGTGCCCATCCAAAGTAATGGCCGGCATAGAAAGGGTGCCCGGCCGATTCTCAAACTATCTACTAAAATTTACCAACATGTTGCGGTTTTATAAATTTTGTTTGATTTTGTTCACCTTTGGTCAATCTATTCAGGTAAAAAGGAATGCATGCATACAACACAGGGGTGGGCAAATGTTTTGACTATTGGGCCATAATGGGTTCTTAAATTTGACAGAGGGGCCAGACCAATAACCAACCGCTATAGGTGTCCCGATTCCTCACTTGCCCGTCCTCATTGATGGGGCAGGTACATTGTAATCTTAATTTACTGTACATTTTCAACAAACAAATCATACTGTCAGGAAGGTAAAAAAAAAAAAAAAGGATGAAATATGGGGGGGCCCAGGGTATCATTTCCTTAAGGTGACAACACGCTGGATGAAAAAGCTAAACAGCCTTAGTTTGCCCATGTCTGATACTCTTGCCTAGGGGGGAAAAAAAACCCTGTTGCATATGGCAAACTGCATTGAAAGCAAGGAGGAGCCATACAACAGTAGAAAATATATATGCATATATATATGTATATATTTACTCTCCACAAGACATCACACTCAACTCTAAACTGTGTATAGTGCAACTTTTAAATATGTGTACACGTGTGTATGTGTGTGTTTATGTGTTAAAATATAGTACTGTTTTAAGTTTACCCGTGCATTTTACTGGTTGCCTAAGAGTAACACCATTTTTGGTAATCTTTGCCTATATATGCATAAGTGAAAGACCTATAGATGGAAGGGTGTGCTGGGTATGTTAAGTGGTGTCAGCAGGCTCAGGTTGTTCAGGGATATGAATAGTTTATATATATTAATAGGAACAAGGACATGAGGCGCACAACCTAGTGCAACAAAGTAAACTTCTGTAAATCATAAAACAAAAGATGAAATATTCACATTATAGGAGGTCGTTTGCAGGCTTAACAAGGATTGATCTCTCACTGTGGTTGACAAAGAGCACTGGTAAGCACACGGCCCTGACAGATCAATCCTTGTAAAGCCTGCAAACTACCTCCTTTAATGTGAGCATTTTATATTTTGTTTTGTTTTTTATCATTTACATTACTTTACTTTGTTGCACTAGGTTGTGCGCCTTGTGTCCTTGTTCCTATTTGTCTGTTACAGGGGGCCACACTCCTCCTCCATTGTGAGAGCTGCACACCTACACAAAACTTAAAACACCCACCCCTCATACTGATCCATTTTTACTCAGTGCATAGCTGCCAAGTTTGAAAAAAGAAAAAGAAAACGGGTGACATACAGGAAGTGGCGGCTGTGACGTACTTTCCGGTATATTGATCTTGGTTCTTCCGCGTTCAACGTACCGGAAGTGACGTCACTGACATCTCAGCTGATCTAGCAGGGAGAGGGCGTAACTCTCCTTAATAATGTCCCACCCGCTTGTGCTGATAATGTGCAGGCTGGGACATTAGCAGGGAGAAGAACGCCCTCTCCCTGCTTGATCAGCGCAATGTCAAGAATCTGGGAGAAATCCAGGATTTGGCCGGGAAAGCCACATAGAAAACAGGACTTTCCCAGCCAATGCAGGAGGGTTGACAGGTCTGACTCTGTGACCTTTGCTCAGGCCCCATACACCTACTGAGGGCCCTTCTGGCCACTGACATCACTGTAACTGTGTACCCACTGCTGACAGTAGTGCGCTACTATTTGTTTTCTTTCTTAAGCTAGCCATACACAGTCGGATTCCATGGCCGATCGATCACCTATCCGATCGATTCCGGTGATCTCAGCGGGAATCGGAGGTCCGATCGATCGGCCAATTAAGTCCATCTGATCGCTACATACCACCTTGTCCCACGGATTCCTGGACGATTCCGTGTCCGATCGCTTACTCCACAAATGGCAACTCCCCCTGATGTGTGCTGAATCAGATCAGAAAGACCAACATGTTGGTTCTCTGTCCGATCCGATTCTGGGCCCCTGAACGATCGGACGTGATCGGACGGACAAGGTGGGCTTCACGCGATTCCGGGACGATCGTTTCGCGTGCACGCGCCCGGAATCGATCGTCCCGGAATCCGATGGGAAACGGACCCGTGTATGGGGGCCTTTAGTTTATAAATATGAATAGTATATCAATAGGATATGAATAGCAGCTCTGCATATAAAGCACTTTAGAGAATAGTGGTCATGTACCTAATACAGAAAGTTCTGAAAATAAAAACATAAAACGATTCTTAACAAATGGCACAAAAACTTTTGTCATGTATCAGACAAACAATTGAACCAAAACAGAGAAGTGACAGAATTTTCACTGTGAACACATGGAGACAAAATAAATAATGTTTCTTTTTCTGTGAACTTGATTTATTTTTTTTAATAAACCAATTAAAAATACAAAAAACAGGCTGAAAGTTATTTCAGATATTTTAAATTTTTTCTTTTAAATACAAATACAATCTCTATCAATACATAAAGAATAACTTTGAACTCTAAACATATATTGATCTCTTGAGTCTATAAAAACTGATTCTGTTTGGTTGAAATTTCTCTTAAGACATGGATTTGGTTTTATTACGCCTGTGTTAAGCAGATTTTTTCAGCATGTAAATATACATTATTTACAAATAAAAAACAAAAAAAGGTATTTCAAACCCTTAAGTTGCATTCACGTGCCCAGTAAAATGCAAATAGGGTTGGTTTAAACAAAGGCACAAACAGTTATTGCTTAAAGTCAATATTACAAAAAGCAAAACAAATATCAGAATAGGAGTAAATGCCTTTAGAACAGTGCAAAACATAAGTCGTATCTGATTTATAGATATAACATTTATCTTCGATTGCTGGCCTACAAGTAGTCATGTATCAGTGGTATGATACAGAAGGGAAGTCCATAACTAAAAAAAGCTAAGCTGTATTGGTTTCATGTAAGACAAACTATCAAAATAGAATTAACATTATAGACAGCACAGCTTATATGAACATACTGAAAGATTGTCATTGTTTCTGTAGAAAAATATGTGCTTCCATGATAGAAAAAGTCTTGTCCTCATAGCAGAAAAGGCACAGTCCTTCAACAGGGCTTTGAAAACATATGATACACATATGGAATTCTAATTAATGGTCCACTAGTTCAATAAAATGATTCAGAAATTGGTCAAACTCTGGGAACCCACTCCTCTTAAGCAAACCCCAGGCAGTCATTTATGGCTCTATGTTCATACTCACCTGAGGACTAAGAGGCTGGATAGGTGATGGAAAAGTTCCCTCTGCACCTCTTCACCAGGCCCAAAAAATGTAGATAGGTGAATTGCGCCAATTCTATGTGTACCGCTCTCTGCATCAATAAACTGAGCACAGTTGGACTGGTGTCATCTCCTACATTCACAACAGGTCCAAGTACTTTCAGGTTGACGCACTTGATGTAACTGAATGGAATTCAAACTTAAAGACTGATGACATAATGCAGCGCAAAGAACTTACTGCAGGGACACCAGGAGAGGAGGCGAGAATTGAAGCAGCCAGTTCATTTCAGGCTTCAGAATCGAAAGCAACTGAACACAAGCTAGCTACTGCAAGGGAACTCGAAAACAGAGGAATTGATGTGGAGGTAAATAATGCACTTTGTAAATATACATATTAATATAATGAGGAAAATCTCATCACATTTGGAAAACAATCCAACAATAATTTTATTATTTGGAATCAATTTCCCACGTATCATTCTCCTGTTTAATTTCCACCTGGGATTGGAATCCATTTGGGCTGGCAACCACTAACACACATTGTGATGGAAAGTTTTGCTCAGTTTGCTCAACAACTTGAGATGGATCTTCCTGAGCATCAAGGCTGTTGGTAAGCTGAAAAAGTGTTTGTTTGGGTTCTGGTGATTTGATCACCGACGTGATGACAGTGCCTGGAGTTTGGCTGAGCAGTGGTGAAGAGCTGGTTGAAAAGGACACAACTGGAGTGGTTGCACTGAAGACTGGAGATGAAGGCATACTGACTGTTCCATTACAAAGGCTCTGGACAGTGCCATTCAGAACTTGCTGAACCTGGCTGGAACTCAACACAATGGATGGTGGAGAGGAGCCAGTTTCCTGAGGATGTAGCACCATGTTATCCTTGAGTACGGTCATCTGCTGACCTGAAGGAATGGCTTGAAGGATGAATTTCTGTGAGCCTGCAGGAGCTGTTGGGTCTGTGCTTGTTATAACTGTAGTAAGAGGCAATGTCTGGAGTGTTACAGTATGCAACTGCTGATTGCCAGGAGAAACAACTACCGGGACCTGACCGGGAGACTGTATAGTCCTGAGATGTAAAAGAGAGAAAACATGAGAATCACACCCATTTGTACACATCTAAAGTAATAGAGTTATTGTGAATTGAAAAAAAATTTATGCCCCCAGAACACCTTATTACCAAGATTATGGTTTTTGCACCCTAAAACGAAGCATAAACACATGATTTGCATAAAATGATGTATATTCTATAGAAAGTGAAAGTATGAACAGCTTCACCAGTGTCCTGTGACCATGCCAAAACATTCACTTTATTTTGCTAATATTTGTTAACTATGTGCATTTCCAAGTAGATATTGCTTGCCAGGAAACCTAAATGTAGGCCAGATAAAACAGAAAGTAAACACAAATAACTATTTATTCATTTGACTATTAAACTATTTAAACCATGACATACATATCAGAAGCCCTTGAGGACAGTAAGGGCTTGTCCCCACTTTGGCCACTTCAAGTAATTTAAATAGCCCTGTCTCCACTTAGGTGGTTGGCTGTGGCCGGGATGTGAAACGTGTTGCTGTAACAGCATCCATTAATTTTCTATGGGCACGATCCGGGGCAATCGGGGGCGGCTGCATTGACTCTACATTATAGAAACAAATGTCAGCAGCAGCCATGCCGTGCGTGCACTAGTGGCAAATCGCAGCCTGGCCCCCAAAGTAGGGACACGCCCTAAGCCTGAATTTACACTGTCGGGTACAGGGCAGGAAGCCAGCAATTGCAAATACTGTGCTGGTGGGTGAATCCCCCACCAGCTACCCCCATGCTGAACTTATGTACAACCGTCGGGCAGACACAGTGTTGAGATTGCCTGAAAGTTGCGGTTCATGGTCGGTCAGAAGAAGCAAGCACATTGCTAGTGACCCATTAAAGCCTTAGTTTCCTATACTCACAAAAGCTAACATTAAGAAACTAACCTTGGACACTTGTTTATAAGATATTCATGGCTGCCTGCTATAAGCTGATCTTTGCTGCTCACAGTGCCATTTATCAGAATGCACAGATGGTAAAAGGGTGCATTTATTTAATCCCTCTAACAAGAAGCTATCAGCCTAAAATATCAATATTTTCATCTTTGTCTCACCAGATGAAAATTGCCCAAAACGTAGCACTTGGCACGTCTACACAGTTCAAGCAGATGTTTTAATCTCTCTTCAATGTCTGCATTTTGGCTTTATTATCCATAACAAACCTTCCTAGAATAATTTCGGCTTAGTGTATTGATCCCAAGGATATTAACAGTACAGTCCTGTACACATTTAAGGTTTTATTTCACATGGCATAAATACACAATTGCCAACTGTTGGGTTGTGAGCTTTGAAAGCTGCAAACACTCCTACAAAACCATCTAAAACTGCTGGCACATTACCATTCATGCCAATGTTAAAATAGCGCATTGTATGAAACAACAGCACAAGATGATGTGTAATTTCATATAAAAGAGAGTAACAGATATGAGAGATTGTTTTCAGCAAACTATGGAGCAATTTTTGTATCTTGTAAAACAGTATAAAATATAAAAGCGCAAGCCAAAACACTGATGAATTGAACTTTTTTTAAATTGAGAAAGATGAAAATGAAACTGAATCTGAACACAAAAAATAATGTTGAACATGACAAATTGAATTAAATCCCCCCCAAACTTCTCAGTTGAATTGCTTAACCAGTTTATCACCAGCACTGTACCGCAGCACTGCAACCCTGTTCTGTATGCTACACATAATACACACCAATATATAGGCATGCTCTGCTGCGTTTGACAGAGATGTAACAAGTGGGGGTAGGGAGGTCTCTAAAATTTGGGATTTTGTTAACAATAGACAGAGTGGCAAGTATGTCCAATTGGGACAAAAAGAAAGTAGAATGTTAGAAAATCTGTTGTTAATTAAAAAACTGGTTTGGTCCAAAACTGCCAACATTGCTGTATTGAAGCAGGGATAAGAGGAACTGCCACAGACTGATTTGGGGGTCTAAGAATCAGACACACAAGGGTTAATGTGATTTATAAGATTTTCCAAACAACTATCTTTTTAATGGAGGAACGTTCGCCAGATTGGCAGCTAGGCTTGTAATTGATTGCTTTCACATTGGCCTTCTCTTTAGGTGCCAACAGTCACTTTACTGTACATGATTGCACACAGACTGTTTACACTCTCCTGTTATAAACACAGGACTAAACACAGCTGCAGCACAGCTCCATAAACATGCAACTTGTCTTTTGTGAACCAAAAGCATCCAACTCTAGATTCCACTGTTGCACTTGTTGATAAATATTTCTTATGTTCCAAAATACTTAATGGATAACTGCAAATCAAGCTCATGCTTTTCAAGCTCTTGAAAATGTTATCCTTACCTATGCTACACTTCCACAGAAATCTTTGTCATACGGCCAGTACAGTGTAGTTAACCCTGTCCCCATCCACAGTAAGGATATTCGTGCAGGATTTATGGACATGTCCGTTACCTGTTCGACAGGGGTGGCCACATTAGATGGCCATCTATTGTCGGGTGTATGGACAGTATATTTGGACACCTTTTAGGTTTCTGGCACAATCTTGATAATGTCCTCACACGAGCAAATGCAGAGGCTAGCACTGTGGCTTGCCAGAATAGATGCTTATTAGTCATATATGTGCTTCCACCAATTATTCTGACATCACTAGAAGATGGAATGACCTCCCCAGATCTCTATGACATAGCACAGACTACAGCATTCAGAGCAGTGCCATCTAAGCTTATTTTTCCAGCTATCCCAAGCTCAGCTCGGCTTCAGAGAGTTTTTTTTACTTATTATTTTACAGGGGCAGGGGCCCAAGTGGGACAGAACAACGTTTTAAGCAGTTGCCTGCTCATGGCCTGGTGTTTTTGTTATGTACCATATTTTTCGGACTATAAGACGCACCGGACCATAAGACGCACACAGTTTTTAGGGCAGGAAATCCAGAAAATAAAATATTTATCAAGTTTTCACATCAATTGTTAATGCAATGAGTTTGGGTGGCAATATTCTTTTCAGCCAGCAGGGGTCACTAGCAGCAGTGACTCAGCACACTGAACACAGCACACTGAACACTCGGGAGGAGGAGGAGGGAGGGGGGGAACAAATCTGCAGCGTGTCCTTTCTCCCTCTGCTCTTAACAGCTCAGCTGTGATTGTGCCCGTGTGTCAGTGTGAAGAGCCGAGTTCTTGCGATTCACACTGACACAGAGAGGGAAAGATGTCTATCTCTCCCTCTCTCTAGCTTTTCTGGTGGGCAATTTTACAGAGCAGCTGAGAGAGCCGGCAGCAGCCGGCATCTCTCAACTGACAGTTCCCTTCAGCTCCTCCGGCTAATGTCCGTGCCGGGGGAGTTGGCGGGCAGCCAAGATGCGACCACCAGCGGCCGAGTGGCCCCGGGGGTCGCACATTCGGACCATAAGACGCAGGCACTTTTTGCCCCCAATTTTGGGGGTGAAAAGTGCGTCTTATGGTCCGAAAAATACGGTATTTCTTGTACAACAAGGACTCTAAATTTGGCTCTCACTTAGTTTCTAATTTAGGTTTCAATTAAAAACATTTTTAGATGTATCTCATGATTTAATTACAATAAAAATAGCCAAAAAGGCTAAGATTATAAAGCTTCTATTCAGAATGTGGAGAGAAGGGACAAAACGGTCTCGTCTTAATAGGTCTTTAAAACTGAAATATGCCATTTAATGGAATTCTATACAGATATATATCCAATAGAAACTGCTTACCTTATGGTTTGTGCAGATGAAAGTGTGTCATTATGAATGGTGCATGCGAGCCCTTGTTCAGGAACTGTTTGTCCGGGCATTAGGTGGACTGTCCGATAAAGCTGGGTTGGGTGAATATGAGATGTCTGTGTAGGAGTCGCTGCCCTCAACATATCTGATGGTAGCAAGGACACCTGGGATTGGTTAGGCTCCACTAATTCTTTTACTCTTGAGGATTTGGGTGATTTCTGAACAGTGCTTGAGCCGTTTCTTGATCCAGTGCTTGAAGCCCCTTTAGATGCTTTTGCATGATTTCGATTTGGAGTAGAAACTGGGGAATGCAAAGACAGATTTGAGGACAAACTTCCTGAGTATTCTGCAGGGCATGACTCTTCTTCATCAATATAAATAAGATCCTTTGGCATCTCCTTGAACTGATAGACAAGACGTTGGCCTTCCACCTTAGCAAGAATACCTCTTTGGTAATAGTACCTAGTACAAAAAAGATAATATGTTACAGTTACTCTTATCAATTATTTTTAAATACTTTAATTTGTGAAACAACTCAAGCATCTGCTTTAGGTTCACTGAAAGCAAAATGGAAACTTTTCCTCTATAAAAAGGTGCTTCAATATAATCCTGAACACTTGAGCAACTTGGTATATATGAAGTCTAGGGGATATTCTTGCAGCGCCTCAGTCTAGGGGATATTCTTGCAGCTTCTTATCCACTTACAACTTTGTGTTTAGGTAAACATTAAAAAGTGTACTGCAAATTCAAAACATTGTTATGGGGACCTTATCTTAATCTTCACCAAAGAGTGATAGGTTAAACTTTTTTCCCTAGTACAAGGATTCCACACCTAATAGTCTTACCTGAGTGCTCGGCCCATCGTCTCATAGTTCATATCTGGTTTATTCTTGTGTTTTCCCCACAGCTTTGAAACAGCCTTTGAATCTACCAGTTTAAAGATGCCCTTCTCACGCTGAGTCCATTTGATGTACTTTGGACACGTAGCCTTGTCTTGAAGCAAAGCTAGTAGAAATTCCCAAAGGTAAATTGTATTACCTGCAAAATAAGAAGTAACTTTGTCAGGTTTTCTAATAGGCCACAATTGAACAGAACCTCCTTAACCTTCCATGCCAGAAAACAGATATTGTGATTAGTATATACAAATGAAGTCCGTCACATATAACATCTTACAATCTGTAATAGGTTTTTAATAAGCCAGCAGTGAGATCTTCCTACCATTATTCATGTCAAACTTAATGTTATCCAGTAACCAAAGTACAATAATCTCATATACTGGAGAACAGGAACTGGCAGGAGTCTTACCTACCCACCATCTACTAAAACCAAAATTTCAGCTTTGGTTACCTGTCCAATGTTATGATTTTAATAATATTATCAATATATGTGTGAATTCTTGCTGAGGCTATTGAAAGGTTTTCAAGAATATTTTCCTGTGGACCATTAACAAGTAAGAATTTATCTATATATGTGAGACCAAACACTTGGAAAATATTCTAGTTTACACTGAAGCATGAAAAATTTACAAAATAAGCTTTGCTTACTTTTAATCTTTATAAAAACTTGAATCATCTTTGTCAAGAAAATGATCTAGTGAGTGTTAGGTTGTAGTATGCTATCACAATGTTAGTGAAGACCTGGAGCTTTTAGCTATAAGGCCGGTCTCATAAATCAGAACATACACCCCCATACACCTTTAGATTTCTCTGTCACATTTCCTTTAGATCTCCTTTTATTTTACCAAAACCATGTAATAAATACAATTAAGTCTACCAGTGTTCAATCACAGAGGACCCGACACTACATAGTTGTTGGTAGATCTAAAGGATATCTGACAGAGAGATCTAAAAGTGTATGGCCAGCTTTACTTACATAATCAATTAAAGAACAGATTTTGCCTCAAAACATGGCAGAATACATGTCTTAACTCTCTAATGACTGTCCAAAGCTTCAAATGACAAATCATTTTTGTTTGATGCCATTACCTTTTCCATCCTTGCTTTTTTTCTTCACAGATATATTTGGGGTAGTGGTAGGTGACTCTGGGCGAAGCATTTTTGGCTTTCTCCCTAAAGGAAAAAAAAGAAGTTAAGCAGGTTTGCGGAGAAGGGTGCCTTAGTTTAAGACCCTGCTTTAATGTCTGCAAAGACTTCTCCATACCTTTCTTCCTCTTTGGTTGCTCGTCCTGCTGAGAATCTGAGGGATCTCCATACATGCTATGGTGGATCTCCATCACCTCTGGAATGCCATCAACAGTGACAGAAACATGTGTAATAGGACTGCTCATCAGATCATCGTCGGATGTACCGAAAATGTTAGCTGGAAATAAAGGCCAACATAATGTATTACAATAAAAAGACAGATCATACCACTGTTAGCCTATTAACCTCCCTAGCGCACTGCTGATGTCCAGATTTCTGTACCAAACGCGCACCATAGACTTCAATGGTAATTTTTTCTTTATGTTGTAGGCCTGTAACTTCCCAAAATATGTCCGTACAAGGGTCTAATGGACATCCTGAATATAATAATGCTTGAAACAAACAATTATGTAAAATAATTTTTTTTTTTTTTAAGATAAATTTAATGAGAAAATGAGGCACAAAGCTTTGCTGCTATGTACTAAATCTTGCCCAAAAAATGTCTCTGGTGCCCCAGATGTGGCCATTTGCAGTTAACCCTCTCTAACCTGGTTTAATGGATTTGATAAAATCCCACCAGGGAAGAGAGGGTTACTGCAAATGGGCACATCTGGGGCACCAGAGACTTTTTATTCTGGCGAGATTTAGTACATAGAAGCACATTGAAAGCAGTTTTCTACATAGAAAGCTGATTTCATGCACTGTACTTTCAAATTTCCCGCCGCCTCCCCGATGTGACGTCATCATGTTACTCGGAGGGGGGGGGGAGAGAGACGGAGAAGCTGGCAGCATATCACATCGGGGACACCGGGACAGCGCAAAACTAAGTATGCGCTGCCAGAGCCCCGATGTGTACTGGCACCATCTTGTCCAGTGCTATAGTAGCAGTAGCAGCGCTGGACGAGATGGTGTCGTCCCGACCGCTAGGGCGGTTAAGCATGAAACTGGAGTCAAACTATTTCTTTGCTAAAAGCAGATCATATACAGCTATAAATTAGCGTCTAGTTTTCCATACCAATACTAGCCTGGTAAAATAGAATTCTGTTACAGTATTATATTTAACAGGAACAGTTCAATGCTATAGGATCCAAAGAACTAAACAACACAAAGCATTTACAACAAGCTTAAAAAACACTAGGACTTGAAGGCTTGACATGGTCAGGCTTAGATATCAATATGCTATATAATATCTTCCCTCCTTTTTCCAGAAACTCAACAATGAAAAAAAAAACAATACCAGGTGCTCGCCATCTACAATGTACTGAAAACTGACAGATTAGTGATCAGTGATTCTGCAATATGTTATAAGAAAGCATCCCAAACTCACCTAATCTTTTATCATCCAGCAACGCATCTGGAGAATCCATATTAAGAAGTGCCTCTGCTGCTTCAATTGTTTCCATGGTCTCATCGCCATTGTGACACGATGCTTCAACTAGAAGAACAAAACTTTGCGTCACCACAGTTTTCATATCCATAAAGAACAAAATGATTGCAAGCTTGAAATGTGAACATAAAGCAACATGTGGGTTTGTATATGTTGTAGAGCTCACCAGGAGAGGGCAGTACTTCCATTCAAATGTGAAGAGAGAACAACTTCTTCACAATGTGATTGCATGTACCAAACGGTATTTATTAGAATAGCCCATTTCTGCTGTTTACATTTTCTAGATTTCCACCACCTCTGCAATTCTAACATCGCTGGCAGAAATGTGTTATTTCAGTAGTTCACCAGCCCACTATGGTATTGTTATTCTACATTTGGCCCTTTCAAGTTCTCTTTTCCTACTTACGAAGATGATTATTGCAGAACTTTCAAAAGCGAATGTACACAACAGCTCTAACCACAGCACAGATTTTCTTAAATTGTAGTTAAAAATGTTCGTACAATCGTACAAGTATCTGGCAAACTTTTAGGTACTTAAATCTATTTGTGTCAGATCATATTATGGGGCATGGACACAGGCCTTTGGAAAGGAATTATTCAGTTTTGCATCAATCACAATGTGTGGTAGTACAATTTTAAATTGCACAAGGTGACTTGAAAATCAACAGAGCAAAAAGTTGTCTACCCCTAAGCTAGGCATACATGGTTTGATTTCAGTACGATCGATTTCCGATCCAATTTTAGATCTTGATATTTTCATTGGACACCGATCCAAAGTAGTACCACATGAAAGGTTCGATCAAAGTACGACCAAAATCGCAGATTTTAGTTTTGATCACAAAACACTAAAAAGAGTCAAATATAAATGTGTTCATTGAATACAAATGCCCTGACCAACAAACAAAATGCAAAAATTTTAGTTCGATCGTTGTACAATCTACGACAAGTTTCCAACAGGTTGATCATTTTCCGATCGAACGGTATCTAACAATTTTCGCCGATCGAACCATGTGTGCAGTAAACGATTTAAATCCAATTAATCTAAACTACAATCGTTTTAGTTTTAGGTTGATTAAACTGTAAAATTAAACCATGTATGCTTAGCTTTAAGCAGGGTACAGACGTGAAGATATGGGCCAGATAGATGGCCGTTTCGAGCGCCGTGCGCACTCACGGCCATCTATCTGGCCCACATAATATGCCCCCATCGCTGTTTTCGAGCGGGACAAATCAATCCCGCTCAAAAACAGCCATATTGGACATGACCGTTAATACGGTCGATGTCCGTTGCTTTGCCTAGTGACCGCGGGTCTCCATGTAAAGCATCGTCTGAGCCGAGAAGAGATGACGTCATCACGCTGCTGCAGGGAATATTAAGCCGTCTGTACCCTGCTTTACAGTTTATTGTCAGAGAAGATGCCGAAGGTTTACGCAACAACCAGTACTGTGTAAAGTAATAAGATAATAGGGTTCCAGACAAAAATTTTAGCCTAACTTGATATCTAAAGCCCCCCCATACACCTTTAGATCACTCCATACAATTTATTTTAGATCTACAAACAACTATGTAGTGCTGGGTCCTCCCTGATAGAATACATAGTAATTGGAAGGAATAGAAAGGTCCTCATATTACATGGTTTTGGTAGAACAAAAAAGGATTGTACAGAAATTGTATGGTGGGATTGTAAGGTGTATGGGGGCCTTTAGTGACCAATGAAAAGACACCTTATGATCCAGAACACCATGGCAGATCATCTTACAGTTTTATGCTCAGTCCGATTTTTCAGAAATTGACTAATCGTAAGTAAAAAAAGTATACACACATGTACGCCATTTTGTTATTTCTATTGGTTTTCTTAAGTAGAAATGCTCAGAAATTTATTGGATCTTATTGTTCATGAACATAGAACTTTCATATATTAATAATCAATGTTCTGAAATCAGAAGTGCAAATGAACTCGTTACCCAACCTAGGCATAGCTAAAATGAACAGCGCGAACACAGAGTCTAGGCCTTAAGCACATTCCGCATGCTGTTAAACCTGACTGAGCTGCAGAAGAGACATATGGAAAAGCAGAAACTAGTTCGGCTATGGTAAAAGACCCAGAAAAAAAGAAAATGATCTAGGGCATTATTTAAGCTTATGCACTTTACAGGCACACTGCTACACCTCAGCTCATCCTAAAAAGGAACATCCAATGTTGCCACAGTCATCGTGGCCAGCTCATTTCTCTATCAAGCAGTTATTGTTATTTCAGTGTGTAATCTGGGACCGGCATGTGCATATAGGCAGCAAACTTCTCATGTCACTGTAAATCTTTTAACATCAAAAGTACCAAAACTACAAACCGGTAAGAGTGAGGTCATCATCTTCTATAATCTGTTCCTCTGCTACATCCAAGGAATCAGTGATCATGTCATTTGGTTCATCAACACAAGTAAGGCCGGAATAAGAGTGCAGTAAATCTGCATTTGGAATGTGCTCCACAATGACAGCGGGGAAGATGGAAGGGTCATCAAGCTGTAACAGAAGTCAAAGAAGTTCATTAGTTCCAAAACACGTTAAAACAAAAAAATAAAATGTCTTGCAAAAGCCTGGTAAGTGTTGGCCATACACCTTTAGATCTCTCCTTCAGATATTCTTTAGATCTACCAACAACTATGTAGTATAGAGTCCTCTGCGATTGAACACAGGTAGACATGATGGTTTAGAAAGTCCCTAATATTAAATTTGTTTGGTAAAACAAAAGGAGATCTAAAGGAAATCCGATATCTAATGATGTATGGGAAACCTTATAGATGTGTTCATTTCAACATATTCAAAAATGCGGAAGTGTTTTTTCCACATTAAACGCCATGTTTCATGATTATTTAACGGATGCGTTAACACGCCTTTACACGTCAGCGTGGTTGCATTGATGTGCTCCCATGTGTATGCATCCATTGCATAGCATTGGGCTCATTTACATTTTAACGCAATGGAGACCAGGCCACAAGAGTCAAGAATTTATCTGGAATGTTTGGAAATATGTTAAAACATAAATATCAACTACGTTAACCACTTATTAGATATTGTTTGACATCATAAGTTACCCAATAAAAACAGGAACCATGTCTTTCAAAGATGATTATGCCCTAGGTGCCCAACCTGCGGCCCCAAACCCCATAATAACTCACCTGACTGCCGATCCCCGGCTGAAATGGTCTTCTTCCGGCATCTACTTAGAGTGGGAAGAGGAGGAGAAGAGATAAACTTGCGTGATAGGCGTACGAAAAGGCCAATTAGCAACCCAGATGATGCCTGAGCAAGTTCTCGCCTCTCCTCCTCTAGTGTTGGCGGGGGATCAGCAGACTGGTGTGTGCCTATGCTCCCACTATTCCACCAATGAATGGGCACTATGATATCTATGAGGTACATAACCTTTGACGATGTATATGACACAAAAAGTACGTTGCCATACTACTGGGTTCCTGCTGTCATTTTTTTTCCTTACAAAATGCTTATACAAGTCAGTATAGATGTTAAAATGTTATGTGCGGCCCATAAGTGATACTGAGGGCCGTACTTGTGGCACTCCATATCAACTCAGTTGGCCACCACTGGATTATGTACATCAATCAAAACTTTTACATGTATATAAAACAAACCCTAAACAACTGTGAAGTTTAGTAAAGGTTCTGCAGACCCTCACAGGTAGAGTACATGTGCACAAGCCCATGTTAGAGAAATGCACTGGAGTTTTTCCATGTTTCTAACACAATAGTAACGGGGAGGACACAAAGTTAAAAACAGATGACTAGCTTGGCCAGAGTTGCAAACTATTTTGTAGAAAATAAGAAGACGGTGACCTCATAATGCTGAGTCTGTGGAATGTTAATAAGGGCCAAAACACAGGGAGCTACAGAGGTCTAAGATACAATTTAATCAACATTTTTGTGATCTGTCAGATTACAAAAAAACATCCAAAGTCTATTAAGATAATGCTATAGTAAATTAAATTAAATAAAATTATATTCTACCCACATGAAGTCTGCATAAAGTATTACCATACTTTAAATGGAAATATCTAAAGTCAAGCAAGTCTGCAGGTACAATCGTTTTAGTATTTTCTTACCCACAGACCTGAAACAAGCATGCAGACCAGAAGCTCCAAATGTGGTGCTCTGAGATAATAAAATTCTCATCTCCAGACTTCAGCCATGAAGCCCCATCGATTTCAGATACTAGGACTGATGTCCCTGGTCTACTTATTCCACCAACTAATAAGCTTCTTCTTCTTCTCCATGTTCTGCTACACCTCTCCAGAAACAAGGCATATGTCCATAACTGCATGCCTGTTCTACGTATTCCCTCCAATATGACCAACCATTCTCAAGGAACTGTTGTCAAAGAAATACAATAATATGTGTGGACCCTGGCCTGCGAGAACCTGGCTAAAACATCTCCTGAAGCAGAACAATGAGATAATAACTTAAAACAGAAAAGAAAAAGAAGCTCAGAAGCAAAGTATTCTGCGATATATGAAGGTCCTGTTTGCCTGTCTAGTGGAATCTCCTCATGCTCTTGAGACTAAGGCTAGTAACTTTAGGAGAGCTGGAAAGGGACACAGAAGGTCCATAGCCCATCTGAAGGACCCGGTTCTGCTCCTTTGTGCAAGAAAGGAAGAACATGCCAAGTACTGCCACTGCCCTATAAAGTGACTGGCATGCATGTCTTTGGCCATTAGAAACAGAGGGTGAGGCTTGAGACCCGATGTTTACTTTGTTCTATCTCCATTAGATTACCATCATATATATGTATTGGCCGCTACACTCTGTGTGTGTGTTGCAGTGTAGCTGGCACCTTGGTGTAAAGGTGAAAGGGAGCATATGTTTATATGTTGTGACTGGTTCTCAATAACGAATAAAATTTGAAGTTTTTAAATATTGGCACTTGTACTACAAGATTACTCTGCTCCCTTTCACACATATGTGATACTGTTCCATTTAAAGTCCCAAGAGGGAACCCTATCTTTTGTTCTTGATATACAATTTCAGGGATGGGAACAGTAGCTAAACCTACCCTCCACTCTACTCCTTGTTTTATCTTTAAACATACCCGGAGCGCCGGCACAAGTTTGCGGGAGCAACAGGACGGTATACATTTATCCTACCTTTGCCTGTAAATTTTATGATTGGTGTTGGGTAAGTGTTGGTCAATTGCTTGAGCTCTCTAAAGTACATTTCCCATTCCATGGTAAGTATGGATATCCAACATTATTTCTTTCCCCAATTGAGCTTTAATGTGTTTTGAAAGTGTTCATTTAATTTATCTGAGTAGTATTTACAAGTGAGGCAGCAAGCACTATAGTTATTGCTGAACTGCTCTCATTCAACCATTAAAGCCTTGCCACTACAGCTTTCTTTGAAATCAGCAGAGGATATAACAGCCATAATATAATACACAAATTAGTAGTCCAAATCGGTTTCACAGTGTGCAAGCAGGATCAAATTTTTTTAAAAAGCCAAGTCCTAACTGAAGTCACAAAAATAAATAAAAAGTCAGATACACAATGTACTAAAAAAAACTGACATGACATCATCACGTTTGCATCCCGGAGCATATCGGGACTGGTTTGTCTGCACCCGTCGGGGTGTGTATGGCAACCATTAGCCTACGTTTTATCACCCGAGCTGCACACTGATACACAATCTCTGACTGCACAGAGGATTATGCCAGTCACTGTGCAGGTCAGTGATTCTCTCTGTGTGCGCACCACCTGGCATGCACACACAGAGATCACTAGTCAACTCCTCTCAGGAGCCGTCGACTGTCCCTGCGACATTGACTAGTAGACTACGCAATAAGATCGGGAATGCCCCATCATTCACACAACCTATATTAGGGGCAGCAGACATTGGGTCACATAGTTTAGATGAGGAGAAAATGGTCCTCTCCTAGGCTAAAGCTGGCCGCACAATAATTGACATATATAACAAATCCGGTACATTTAATACAAACATGCAATATTTTAAGAAGATATTTTGATAAATAGAGAATGCCCTTTTTTAAATATCAATATTTTATGTATGGATTCATAATAATTAGGTAAGTCCTGCACTGAAAATCTACCATGTAATCATGTCATAAACTTTTACACCTAACAGAAAAGCATTCTACAGTTATCCAACTAAAAAGTCACATGATTTAGTTCATAATACAGTGAAAACTAGAATGTACAGGAAATATACAGTGGAACTAATATGTATTGTAAGCTATTAAGCCTGGTTTACTAAGGCGGTTTGAATTGCAGTGCAGTGCCCACGGGAGATGGCTAGCACCTGGTGATCTCCTGCAGTCTTCAGCGATTCAAACCGTGGCAAGGACCTGCAGAGAAAGAAGTGGGGAGGTGGTGGGGGCAAGATGCCCTGTCCCACCTCTTTCACTTCATGGCTGATCACGGCTATAGAGAGTGAATGGGTGCAGTTAAGAATCCTTGGTTGGAGACACCATTTTTTAACACGTCCATTCATCTCTATGGCTGTGATCAGGGATGATCGGACCATCCGCCGGCCTTCCGTGAGGCCAAAACCGGTAAGCGGCGACTTGATAAAGAAATCTAGACAAACTTTTCCTGAATGTTTTTTGTTATAACCACTTTTTGACATTATGAAGGGCCGGTAGACCAACAGAGAGCTCTTTGGGAGAATGTGAGTTTGATCGGTTAGAATACTGGTCCTAGTAGTGTATTAGACAAGCAGGTTTAGTTTAATGTCAGGCAAGAGGAACCAAACTATCAGAAATCATCATGGGGGTACACTGCTTAGGAACATGTGCAATATGTTAGGCCAGGCTGACATAAATAGTATCTAGCCTTCTAAGAAGAAAAAAGGGAATCTGATAGTTACTTGTGAACTTAAATTCACTGTACCACAATACAAAAGGCAGCAAAATACACAATACTTGCAAAGACAGCAAGACACACACTGGCTATTCACTGCTCAGGCATGCAAGATCAGTGAATCATTAGTCTGAAAAAAAACAACAAACGCCCACTCAGCAGTGACGTTGTGTGATCACCTGAGATATGCAGACTAACAAAGGCTCAGAAAATGGATGAGCCAGGGTCTTGGGTGTGTCACGGTACAGATTACACATTGATCATGGTCAGCAGGCAGGATCAGTCGCTGCTTTATCTGTTTACTGTAAAACAATGTTGGGAGGTGTTGGGAGGTGTCCATCTAGTTCTGTAAGCTGACATTTGTTATAGGCACAATTCTTCATTATTATTATTGAGATGACTGGCTGGACATCTCAGATTACAGGCTCCTGAACCTAGGGGCCACAAAGAACATTGTGCTCTTAGATTTACAAAAAAGTATATTAAAAACAAGTGCAGGGAGCACAATACTAAAGATAAAACTAGCCATACACATTTTGATCTTAGATAAAATTGACTTGAGCAATGTAAATATGAATTGCAAGTATAAAGCAGGGTACAGACATACAGATATGGGCCAGATTGCATGCTCATGACCATCTATCTGGCCCATATAATATGCGTCCATCGCTGTTCTTGACCGGGACCAATCAATCCTGCTAGAAAACAGCCATATCGGACATGACCGTTACTTAAGGCCGATGTCCGTTGCTTTACATGAAAAAACTGTGGGGTCTCCATGTAAAGCATCAGCTGAGCTGGGGAGAGCAGAGCTGTCTCCGCCAATATCTGACAGCAGCGTGATGACGTCGTCACGCTGCTTCAAGGACCATCGGACGTCTCTAGTGCTGAGCCGTCTGTACACTGCTTTACATTGATTGATCGTAACACCACACTGTGGGATCGATTAAGAACCAATCGATTCCTTTACTTCGGTGGTTGCCCATGCTCCATAGTGCCATCAGATACAAATCAATCGGAATACCTCGAGAGCGATCAACTGAAATTCACCAACATGTCCGATGCACAAATGATTTTATGTCCGATTTAGATCAGTTCTGGTTGATCGTACCAGGTATGCGCGAATCAATTTCGAAGGGAATTATCGAACTGTGTATGGCCACATTTATTCTTCATATTTGCACCTAACACTTTTTTTCAGCCATGAATTAATGGGTGTCAAGTCTTCATAAAAAATGCATCTGTGTTCTTAATGTGGCTGGAACATTTAATATTTAATTATGCAAAAAGCAATGATGAGCAGTTTTCAACTTTCATTAGAAGTGGTAAAGAAAGGTGATCTGGAAAGGGCTACACATTGCAGTTTGGCTTGCATTATTCCAGCATGAGCATCACACTTTAGATCATGGGGTGTATACTTGGGCCTACTATCTGATTTAAAGATTTTCTGATTAGATTTCTAATCTAATAAAATGATCAGATCTGAAGTGAACTTGAAAGGAATTAGGAAGCCGATTGATCCGTTTTTGTATCCAATGAGACGTATATAGAACACATATATATCTATGTATATAGTAAATAGAAAACAGACATGTTTTAAAGGTGTGTTGTTCCTGCAAACAATCAAGTGCATTGTGCGTGTGTGTGTGTACAGTTTTGGGAATCTTTACATTTGGAACAATTAAGTCAGATAGATATCATTTTCCTGGCATAAAACAAATGCAGACTTGCCCATCATACTACATGACAAAGAAGCCAATACACGCATAGATCCGTGGACACAGCAATCAATCAGCCGTAAAATCCTCCACAGATAGCAGTTGTCCACCAAGGGGGACCGATCCATGTTGCACAAAATCTTAATTGGCCAGAGAACAGACATATCAGTTTTTCTCTGATCGATTGGATTACTTTACAAATGCTCCAAAACACTAAATGACTGTCCGTAGCGTGATGGCATTATCACACTGCAATCTGCCGTTTCCGGATCGCCCACGCATCTAATAAAGCACTCTGTCGCAGAGTTCAGTAGTCACATTTATACCATTCTAGCCAACACTCTGCATTGCACTTGGTGATATAACAATTGCATGCTGCTCTTCGGCCTGTAACACATTTTTTGTTCTGAACTTAATGCTAGAGAAAATTCGGAGCTCAGCAGTTAAAAAGCTGAAAATGAGTTGGTGATCAGTACTCAACAACCCCACTCTATGGCTTTACAGGGACTACCACTTGTGAGTTCAGTTTCTGTTAAGGCTGCCATACACGGCACGGATTCGTGCCGGATTCCGGCGCGATGGATTCCGGGCGCGTGCACGCGGATCCATCGTGCTGGAATCCCCTGCAGCCCACCTTGCCCGTCCGATCGCATCCGATGGATCGGGGGCACAGAATCGGATCCGAGGAAGAACCAACCTGTTGGTCTTTTCGGGTCCGATTCTGCTCTGATCAGGGGGCGTTGCGGTCCGGGAGGCGATCCATCGGACACGGATCCGGCCGTACAAGGTGGGCTGCCACGATCGGATTCCCTAATTGCCTAATCGTTCTCACCTGAGGATCCCGGCGGAATCGCCGGAATCGATCGGGTGAGTGATCGATTGGCAGGGGAATCCGTGCTGTGTATGGCTAGCTTTATTCCTTGACAGTGATGAACATGAAACAGGTAGGTACTTTAGCATGTATACCTGTACCAATGGATCTGAATAAAACACATTAATGCAATCATTCTAAAATGTGAACTAACAGAGGCATCCCTAGCCTAGTGTGAAAAGTGTGATCCCCAATGGATTAATGCTATTAGACTCCATGAGCAGGGGTGACACCATGAGATCTGCCTTACTGTATCCTGTAAATGTAGCCATCATATGCTGTGGGTACAAGTGGCTTCAGAGGACACTAGTAAATTACAAGATGACTGACCATCACATGCAGTACGTCCCCATTAACTGATAAATCATCCCTTGTAGTAAGTTCACAATAAATGATCATTCCCTGTAATATGTTCATACTGACTATATCCTGTAGTATATCTGTAGTAACTGACCATTCCCTGTAGTATATCTGTAGTAACTGACCATTTCATGTAGTATGTCTGCAGTAACTAACCATTCCCTGTAGTATATCTGTAGTAACTGACCATTTCCTGTAGTACGTTCACAGTAACTGGCCATTTCCGTAGTATCTCCACTTTAACGGATCTATGATCTTCTGTAAGACATCTCCAGGAACTTACAACCTTCTGTAGCGTATCTACATCATCTACCTATCTCCTGCAGCTTCATTCACACAGGACACAGCATTTTTTTTCCAACCCCCTGGGTGATATGTCTGTTTGTCAGTTTTTTTTATAAGGTGGTACGGGGAATTAAAATAGATTACATTGTATTATGTTTGAATTTCTTGTCTGCTCTCCCTCCTTCCCTACACATCCCCAGCGTCATTGATGACACTGGGGATGTGGCGCCTATGACTGCATTAACAATGTAGGTCAATAGGCCGGGTCATTGAGGACATTAAGGAGGAGAACCTGGAAGGATTGGTAAGGATGTTGACACAAAGGGACACCGCGGGCTCCCCTCGAGCAGGTAAGCAAGTTTGTAAACATACTTACCCTGAGCTAGGTTCAAGGTAAAAACAAAGATGGTTAAACCCCTTTCGACTGTCCGCAAAATTTCACCACACCCCTATTCTGCTTCAGTGTGTTTGGCATGCTGCATTTGCCACTAAGGTTTCCCTGCACCAGGTGACACTAAACCAAGTGATGCCACTGTGCACTTATACATTTGACCAAATCGTATATGATTATGTGTATAAGTTACAAAAAAGAAAAAAACAAGCACATTTTATTTTCAGGCCTGCATTGAGTTAAAATTTAAGATTGTTAGGTATCCAAACACAGATAACTTGAGCTTTGTCATTGGAATTAGTGTCCCCATACACCGTTAGATTTCCCTGTCAGATTTCCTTTAGTTTTACCAAAACCATATATTATGAAAGACTTCCCAAATAATCAAGTCTACCTGTGTTCAATCGCAGAGGACCCTATGCTACATAATTGTTGGTAGATCTAAAAGATATCTGACAGAGATCTAAAGGTGTATGGCCAGCTTTAGTCTTTTCATGAAGCTCTCCATTGGTTTATGGGAAGAGTCACCTAAAGCAACCTCATCAGTTATGTATACCCAACTCATCAGTTACTAATATTTTGTATAAACATAAAGCCTTTAAGAAAAAAAACAAAAATCACACAATTTTCACCAAGTGAATAGAAGACAAAATACTATTCTGTTCCATTTGTTTGCATATAGCCTAGTCCAGGGGTGGGCAAACTTTTTGACTCGTGGGCCACATTGGCTTCGGACTCATGGCGGTGATGTGTAATAGACGACGTGCGACAGGGATGTTATCTTTTTAAATTTCCCGAACTTACAAAAAACTGCATTTCATTGCGATGGGCAGAGATAATTCCTTGAGACTGCATGTTGTCACCATGAGGATGCACCCACAGTGTCAGGATCACATCACAGCATCATCCCCAAGGTAACATTTGGTCAAAAAAGAGAAAATGGTCTGGATCCGGCACCCGAGTCTTAGTTTACCCACACCTGGCCTAGTCTGAGCTCTCCTTCCATACTGCTTTTGAGCAACTGGATAATCCAGCATACATTATCATTTGATACCACAAGGAACATGTCACCTACATTTTACATCCTCAATATGCAAAGGGTAGTTCTGCAATAATGACTTTCGATACAGCTGAAAGTTGTGCACATGACAAACAACCAATCAGCTGTGACTGCCGTAACCTGAAGAAGACATGACTACGAAAGTGTGTGGGTCTTGTGGGGTGCTCGGCATATGCAGATACAGATATGCTGCAATAACATTTAATGAGAATTGGGAGAATTGGCCACAATATCTAAACAGCAAGACTAGATGTTTACTACCAAGCCAGAGAACCAGATGGCTTATACACAATGGAATTCAGCTTTATTTATGCTTGTTACTTATAGAGTATACTCATGTCACCTACCTGATTATCATCCTCCATGACATTGCTTGCAAATTCAAATACCAGTTCATTTGGTTGTACGGCAGTGGCCATCCTAGTGCGTCTCCTTCCCACAACTCCTCATGAGAAGTACAGGTTACACTACTGTCCTGTTAGAAGCAGGAATATGGACAGTGCAGGTCTTTCAAAGTGCTTCTTCCAGCTTCTGCAGCTTACATATATATATGCCAGGTTTCTTGACTTTCTTGGTTAGGGTCTTAAAGTGCTGTGTTCATGGAATGGTCAGGACCTGCAAAACATGAAACCAAACTTAATTATGTTTACCGTTAGCATTACACTTTACGTCTTTGTCCCTAAAACAAATAAATTCAGAATTCAGTCTGCCCCACAAATATAGTCACCCTCCCCATAAAGATCTATATTCTCTACAATACAAGGATACAGTTTATTTTTAATGCTTAAAATAAAGAAAAAAATCTACCATGGTATGGAATAAACAAAAAAGAAAGGACTCCCATCACAAGCTATAACACAGGATAACAAAACCATGAGTTCTTAGCACTTTTCCCTCTGACATTTTCAGGTCTCGTCTGTAAATACATTCTTATCTGAAGAACAAGCTTGTGAACTACAGGAAGGAAACAAGAAATGACCACGTCACGGCAAACGCGAACATGCAAAGATCTGCACACCACAGCCACCCCACCCAGACACACTGTTAAAAAAGTGCAGAATGGAAACAGCTGTACTGGTAAGAGTATGACTGGAATCCCCCCTCTCTGATGTTGTGAAAGAAGCAACTCCGAGGGAAAGCTCTGGAGAGATACAGAGAGGGAGGGATGGGGGAAGAGAGAACCAGAGGTACACACACAGGGCATACACACACCTCCTCCATTAAGATTGAATGCTGAGAGCAATGAGCTCACTGTATACCACCTTTCTTGTTTTTTTGTTTTTTTTTAATAATACTTTATTGAAGTTTTCCAAAATACAAATCATACACAAACGGTATCTGTCCGTATTATTGTTGCTGGAACATATAGTACACTATTATAATAAACATAAAGATAACAAGATAAGAATTAGGTACCTTACTAATCACTTCTTGTTTTATTTACAAGGCATTTAGGCTTATTTTACATAGGTAGCTTAAAGCTAGGCATTGATGCCTGTTCCATACTTTGGATGGGGATCGTAACGGCAATGAAATAGAAAATAACGACATGTCGAACACTGCTCGATAGATTTCTTGAGCGAACAACCGATCACTGCGAATGCACCCTAAGGTATATAGTTCAGGAATGAAACGAAAAATTTACCTGTGTATGAAACTTTTTTGCCTAACTGTAGTCAAGGCAAATACTAGCAGATATGGTTCTTTTCACAAGCACAAACCTCCATGTTTTGAAGGACCTAAAATAGGGGTTGATGGTCTCCTTACTCTTAACTTAGAGGTGCTAATGCCCCGCCCCACCCTCCCATCTTAATTGGCTGACAAAGGGTTCTATTACATAAAAAGACTTGCTCTTGTAAGAACATATGCTCTGATTGTACGGCCAAGGCCCAGTGTTTGTCACACAACCATACTCACATTGAATACCAAAGTCTTTCATTATTATTTAGCTCTCGCACAGGAGGCATGATGCACTTTCCATGCACTAGGCTCATCCCTTACCACCTAAGGTCACCATTAATGTTGCAATTTAAGAGTACATCTGTTGTCCAATTAACTTTTGATTTACCAAAATTTGTGGGCTTAAATTCCGCCTACCTGGGCATTTTGTGTGGCCTTGGGTGAGAGATGTCCTGGTGGTGGTGGTGCAGAGAACAGAATCATCATCAGGCATCATATGCAGCAGTGGCACCCCTATGTGCCCCAGTGCAGCCCCTGCACAAGAGCCCCTCTACCCAAGGTCAACATCCGCAAATCCAGTAATCATTACCAAAATTAGAACAATTTAATGGAAAAAGGGAAAACTAATATGTTTAAAGACAAACCATGTGGCATTTCATTTAGGAAGGACGTTTACTTGTAATTAGTTAATTTTAGTTCTAAGACTATTATGATATACTTTATCTAAAATAAAGAATCAGCCCATGACTATGTTTTTTATTTTGCCCAGTTATGTGATTCAGGGCTTGTTCCCATTGTGCGTCATGGATACATCACGCTAGGGCCCATTGGGGGGTGCAGACGCCTCATGGGCAATGACACACCTGTGGAGACAGGCACATTGTCCATGTATGCCACAAGAAATCCCTGGTTTAAAGGCAGAACACAAGGTATGGCAAAAAAGTCAAGTACGAAGAGCCAGGGGTGGATTGCACAGCCACATTAAGGCTAGAATTAGGTTTCTGCAGCCCGCGACACAACCAAACTTGTGCAGGCGCTCGCGGGTCATTTTGAACAACCCTATTGACAGGTTATCAGACAAGAGCCCAAAAACTACCAGGCAGAGGCCTCATGTAGCGTCCGTCGGTCGCTTGCGCTTATTGCTTGTTGCTTGTTTACCGGGTGGTTAGCAACCTTTTGCCTAAACAAGCCCTAAGAGGAAAGAAGAGCATAGGAACCTACACTTGACAGTTGGCACTTCATAAACTCCCACTAGCTGATGCCACAAGACAAAAGTAGAGAAGCAGCCAGTGTAACCTTTCAACTGAAATGTCAGTTTTGGTTGTATTCGGCATTTAAAAGACAGACTTGTTTTCTATTTTTTATCAAAAAATTACATAACAATAGTAACAATGGCAAAAAAGTTACAAAAAATGTAAAATGTATTTTCTGAACCACTTGACTTAATATAGTATGGATAAAGTTTTGTTTTCATTGTTTACTTATTAAAAAATAAAAAATTTCGTTTTATCATATCACAAGCAGCATTATCAGTCCTGCAAAATTCACCTTTTCAGCAAATTGACAGGCTAGTTGGGAAGCAATTATAGTATAGCATTGGCCATCATTGTACCTCAAATAAAAGCAGGTCTTGAATCTAAAAAATAAGTTTATCATTAGATGCAAATATCCCTCACATATTTACATTACAATGTCACTCTCCCCACTGCATTGGTGTATCAACATACATTCACATAGAGAGTGCCATCTTTTATACAGCACTGTAGATATACCATATGCTACTGACATTTCTCTCTTCTTCCAGTCTGAAGTCATTAGAGAAGCAAGCTTTCGGGATATCGCAGATCCCTTCTTCAGGCTAAAGGCCCCCACACACACACCGAGTGGGGGCCGACACAGCTGTTAAGATCAGAGCGGAATAGCAGCGTGATGACGTCATCACACTGCTATTCCGTGCTGACAACATCGGCGGGCACCCTTTGTGTGCTGGCCGTTACCTTCAATGAAGACGCCGGTCTCCATTAAAGTTAATGGCATCGGCCAAAAAACATCGGACATGTCCGTTCTCTGGCCAGCCAAGCTGTGGGGCGACAGGGATCTACCTGTCCTACGGCCACCGATCGGTGTGTGTGTATGGCAGGCTTAATACAATACTTAATACAATTCTGGTTTTATCTTTATCTTGAAATAAAGTAATGCATTGAGATCAGATGATGGGAGACAACTGGTTATATTGATGACCAACAACCCCTTGCCTTTTGCATACCTTTTTAGGGCTCATTTACATCCCAGTAAACACCCAATAAGAGCTTTTTAGGCTTTTGCCCAATTCAGCTGTCATAGGGGCGATATCTAAAGGCTGCCCAAGCACCTGCACAACTGCTCATACACAAGAAAAGCCAGTCATTGTTAGAAGCCCGGAAAGCTCCCGTATAAATCGAGCCCTAATATATCTGTGTCTGTCACTACAGATGACAAAGGTTTAATCCAGGAAAAAAAAATGCAACTCCCTTGCTAGCACGCCAGCTTTCTCTACTCACAGACACATATACACATGTGGTTCACACATCAGTGCCATAGGTTTCACACATCTTCAGAGGAAATGAATATAACTTAAAGTCAGTTTTCACTAACAATTAAACAAACAAGTCAGGAAAAGTTAACCAATACCAAATCCTAGGCAAATCAGCAAAAAAGACTGGTTAAGGCCCCCATACATGTGTAAATTCCTCTACAATCGTGTCAGTTTCATTCATAATTTATGATTGCCATTGGTTTGATCAAACAAAGTACGATCAAACTACCTCCCACATGAAGAAACCAATATTTGATAGATGTTGATTCGATCAATCAAAAGAATAATTGAAGAAAGTCAATCGTAAACACACCAAAATGTCTGCCAATGGATATAGAAGTATGCTTATTATTTAAATCGAACCAAAATGGGTTGGGCACAACAAAATAACATTCGATGTACATTCGATCGATCAAAAATTTCGGTCATGTCCAATCATTTTTCAATTGAACTTTTGTCCAATTTTGATCGAACTAGGTAGATCAAACCATGTGGACAGGCATCGATTTTTGATCGATCAACTTTAAAATCGATGGGTTAAGGTTGATCAAACTGGAAAATCAAAACATGTATGGGGGGGCTTTAGGGTTTGAAGTTTTTACAGAACACTGATTCCCCCCATCTTCAGACTGTTTCCATAAAAAAAAGTCTTGGAGCGCAAGCAGTTTAACCAATATCTCATGTAAACACACCCTCCATCCAGCTGTGTGTAATGCTGACACTTGGACAGCAGGAACTAATGGAGAATTACAGACGGCTTGGGAATGAGATCACAGATATCTATGACCTCACCATACAGGGGCCTGCATTCACTAAGATAAACAGGCATGTAAGAGACACATTGCAGCAGAAGCCTAAATCGGACTCTAGAAATCAATGTTAAACATTTAACTCTGGTTCAATGTTTACCTATCTCTTCGCTTTTCATTTAATAGTTACAATGTCTAACACAAAGCCAGAATCACATTATATATATATGGGTTACAACTGTATTAGGGCTCATGTTAGGAGGTGCGGAGGAAAGAAATCCCGTTTCACATTTCTGCACATAAATATCTAATAAAGTTGTTTTTTAGAGACTTGGATAAAGAGCATTCCAGCCCAGAACTGTGTTTGTTTACAAGCTTAATTGGCATGGTCTTCAAACACATTGGAAGCATGCCCTTCTGGTGGGCAGCTGGTCCAGTCTGCTCTCTCTTAAAGAACTACTAATACCACCAGTACCAGATGTGTCAGATAGCATGGCCCCTGCTAGACATTTCCTCTTACACGTGTCCTCTAATGGCGTCCAGTAGTGACTGCCACTAGGAACCACAACGGTCGCCATCCAGAAGTGGCTTTTTAACTGTAATATTTGTCAAATTACCACTCTGCAAAACCATAAGCTCTTCTGCATTGCGCAAGTCACCAGAAATGAATGTACTGCTTCCCTGTTCACTGGAAATAGCTAACCCATCATTCCTCTGCTAGTTGTGAGATGAGTCGATAATCAAGTCAGTATGTCAGAGAGTGTGGGGGTGAACAATCAGGCGGCCTTGTTTTCCTGTCGAGACCCTAGTACGTCAACCCTGCAGAATTAGAAAAAAGTTTCAAAACAAAATGAGAACATGCAATGTAGTTTTCTACCCACAAAGCTAAACTTCCACAACTGTCCTGCTTTCTGATATATTTTTATTAACCTGTCTAGTACCTTAAACTTACTAGAGAAAATAAAAGTACACCTAAGCCTAAGCAGTTAAGCTAGCCACACATGGTTCGATATTAGCGTTCAATCAACGTTTTTCGATGAAAAATTCCATCGATTTAAAGAAAATAGCTTTTAAACAATTATTGATCGATTAATGAACTACATTCCTTGCAGCTTTTTTTGGTAGAGTCAATGATGTGTGTGGCTACTTCCCTTTAACACATCATTTCCATTTAAAACTAAAATCGGAAGAGGAATTCAATCCACGATTTTTGATTACTTCGATAAAATTTTCAGTCAAAATTAAACAATAATCGTACTACCCATGTGGTGTACATCGATAAAATCAAAATCGATTTTTTCATCTAACTACAAAATCTAATCTAGCGTCGATTGAACGCTAAAATTAAACCATGTGTGGCTAGCTTGAGGCTGGCAATACACCTTTAGATGTCTCTGTCAGATATCTTTTAGATCTACCAATAATTGTAGTAGTAGTACAAAATGTAGTGCCGGGTCCTCTGCGATTGAACACAAGTAGACTTGATGGTTTAGAAAGTCCCTCATATTACATGGTTTTGGTAAAACAAAAAGGAGATCTAAGGGGAATCTGACAAAGAAATCTAAAGGTGTATGGGGACCTTAAGGACCTCCACTGCTCATCTGGGGACCGACAGATGAGCAGTGGAGTGCAGCGTGCTCTCCATCGCTCACAGCATCGGCGGGCAGCCTCCGTTAATGTAGTGCTGGAACTTATTAACAAAAAAACATAACACTACAGGTCTGCTTACATGAAGACTTCTAAAGGTACATTTTTACCTATTGTGAGTAACCTTCTTAGCGGACAGTTCACTTTGGTGTTCACTATACACTATCTACTACACAAACATAAAAAAAAAACTGATCACAGTAAATCAAAAACCCTGAAGATTCACATTAAAGTATATAAAGGTCAGATGTATTTATAAAGCAGAAGCTTGGCATTCCTTGTAGACAGCCGGGCAATGCTCATGTTATTGATTAATCCTGACATGCCCACACTCCTGCACTGCTGTAATGTCCTGATATGACACAATTCCTGCTGTGCTGGTCTTGTGATATATAGTGGCCATCATGTGATTCACACATTAGTGCCATAGGTTTCACACGTCTTCAGAGGAAATGAAGACAAATAACCCAAAGTCAGTTTTCACAAACGAACGCTCCATAATGCAGTGTATGGCATGGAACATAACAATGGCACTGTGTTGTGCTGAAACTGGACGTCAGATGGTATACCATCAGCACCACACATTCTCTTGTTGTCTGCTCTGATCCCTGAACCTAACATCTACCACATATTACCACAAAAACAAGTCTAACCTAAAATCAATACAAAAAGAACTGGTAAAAAGGTAGAAAAGATGGATGGCCAAAACATACTAATATCATAATAGCCAGACAGGCAATGTACATGTTATATACATGGATATGTAATTTGTGTATCTCAATGGTAAACTTGTGAGCTTGGAGATCAAGGACAAGTCCGTAGAATATTGGAACCTATAAGCAGAGTCACAATTAAAAGGCATTCCATAAGCATTACAAAAAAGGTGAGAAACAGAAAAGTTGTCATTTTTACTCTGGCTGGTTACCTGCCACTTGGATCTGTGGGATCTTGTAGTTGTGGGATGCTCACACACTCACAATTAACTTGAGAAAGGAAATCCAAAGCATGACATGAACATTCATAAGCTAGCCAAGTACATAAGATGGTGGTCAACCATACAAGTACACCTATAACCTAATGGGCACCACTCATTATGTAGGGGAGGGAAAATTAGATGACAAAATAGCTTCTGGCACCACCTTATCCAAGACAAATCAGCCACACACCTTCAGATCTCTTTGTCAGATTATCCTTTAGCTCTAACAACAACTATGTAGTGCCGGGTCCTCTGCGATTGAACACAGGTAGACTTAAAGGTTTAGAAAGTCCCTCATATTACATGGTTTTGGTAAAACAAAAGGAGATCTAAAGGAAATCTGACAGAGAAATCTAAAGGTGTATGGGGGGCCTTACAAATGTATTGTCAACCCTCCCAACGTTTCTCAGAGATGCTGCTGCTAGAGATGTGGCAGTCTATTGATCCAAACACAATCATCCATTTTTATTAAGTCTAATGCTGATACCATGCATGACACTATACAACTACTACAACTATAAGCCAGCTGTTATAAGCCACACCCAGGGTAAACATAAGTAAAAGCCGTCTGTGATACAACCACTAGTACTAAAATCTGGAATTGTAGACACACCCAGACAAGGGCACACTGGGTGAACTCATCAGCAGACACCATTAATCTATATTCAGTAGTTATATTTAATTCAATTATTCATTTAAATCATCTGCTGGCAAAAATGTTGCATCATTCTATCAGCAAAAAGGTATTTGCTTAGTTAACTGTATCTTGTTTTAAACATTAAAAACAAATGTCAATGCCTAAATCTGCCAACAGTGGGAAGATTTGTGCTCACTTCCTCTTTGGTCATTCAGAATAGAAGTGACAGTTAAAATGACCACGACAGGAAGCAAGTTTAAAATGAACCAATAAAGACCTGGAAAGCAAGACATAATAATGAAAAATAAATGTTTTAGGTAGAAGTTAGGTAGTGTAACAAATCATTCAGATATGTGCTTGTCATAGATTGTATTCATGTTGTTTACCAGTTAATATGTCCCTTGTGTAGACTTTCTAAAGGCCTGAGGTGGCTGCTGGGCTCCATGATTGTTAATGTGATATTAGCAGACCCAGAAGCCTCCAAGCTGAAAGAGACACTCTGCAACAATTTTCTTCACACGTCCCTTACAAGCTACATAGAATGTTATGAAGGGATGCAGGTGCTGGGTCATTAGACACATATAAAAGAAAGGAGAGGGATTGGAGAAGGGGAATACCAGTCATGGGGATCTGACTCTTTCAGGGATAATTTGAAAGTTTTTTTGCCAAGCTCAAATTTGCTATAAAGGAATCAACCACTTTGACATGGAACTATAAAGTGACCAGATATGGTGTATTACTTGGGTGGTGTGCTATGGTATTTTTAACAAGCAACCAACTACCAGATCTTGGGATCTGCTGGGACTAAAGTACAGATCAGCCATTATGGGATGACATTGCTACCACACATTCACATAAGTGTCAGAGAATTGTACAGCGAGCTCCCAGAAGAAATGTTTAAGGGCTTAGCTCTATTTAATAGTCATTGCCATATTTTACAAACTTACCACTTTCAATCAACAATATCTGGTGACCCTGTCATTCATATCCTTAAAGAGACAACACTCACTTTCCGTATGGAATGTGTTCTTGCGTTGTCACCTTGTCATATAACCTTAACCTTCCTAGCGCTTCTGAC
>CM070033.1:50464059-50475739 GCA_036250615.1 Ptychadena robeensis | reverse complement strand
TGCACAAACAGTGACCATGTCTGGAGGGTTCACATACTTTCAAGCAGCACTGTATATCTAGATGATCAGCTTCCAAAACTAGACAGGTTTTATGTCACTTGGTAGATCAGATGTCAATTTGTCTTAGGCTATGTTCCCACATAGGCGATCAGCCACGGGGCAGACGTGATTTTAATCATGCGTGGCCGGTCGCGCGATCTTCACCCATGATTTTTTTGTTTTTGTTTGTTTTAAATCGCCCCCATAATAAAAAAAATTGCATTCATAAAGTGTTAATGGACAATATTTTTTGATCGCGTCTATTCATGTCTATGAGCGTGATCAGAAATAAAAATCGCGACTGCCCGCCATCAGAACATGATTGCAGCCAACAGTTGAGTGGTGACAAGCCCATTCAAGTAAATGGACGTGATCAACGGCGATTACCAGGTGGGATAAAAATGTGGGAACATAGCCGTATGGGCTAACTCAAGGTATTTCTCCTAACCTACATCCTGTAAAATTCACTGTTTGTTTAGTGTAATGGTTAATAGTTTTGTATGTTATCACAACTTGTTTTTGTTATTATTCAATTGAAAACAAACAATATATTGAAACCTGAATTAAAGCCAAACTACGACCTTTCCATCATTCCTGCACAGGCTTCTCTCTTGCACTGAATAGGAATCCTGGGTCATGCCAGTGACCTCTGTTACCCTGTCTAAGGGTCCAATTCAAACTGCTACCAGACAGCGTACAAGTTCACTCATTGAAGGCTTTGCATCACATAGAGCCTTACATAGATAGAGCAGCATGAATATTCCCCTAATCAGCCAAATAAAGAGTCTATAAAACACCCCCATACACAGAATTCAATACAAGATCATAGGTAATGCCATCCATAGCTGTGCCATCTAATAGGGTGCAGCTCTCAGGGGAGCCCCATTAAGGGTTATGATGCCAAGTAAATGCACCTTTATTGGAGTGGGCACGGCAGGGTCAGTACCAGGTTCCATGTGCTCTTAGCCAGGCAGTGCCATGGCTGGGAATCACAGGATGACCTCTCCCACAGTCACATGATCTATTCCCAGCATCAGTCTGGAAAGATGAAATCATCATCCCGGGAAATCCCAGCGCTGCAGGCAAGCGTGTCATGTGAAACGTTAGACAGAACACAGGCCAAGCAGAGGGAGATCTGGGAGATGTATTACAAAGACTGTGTTACACATCAGATCATACAACACACCATTGTACACACAAACTACAACATATCCACACACAACATTATCCTTGTCACCCTCACACCATCTACCGCCATTCCTTTATTTCACATCTACTGCTTACTGAATGTTATCATTCACAGAGATATGTAAACTAGACACTAGGGGGAGCCCTCTGAGGATCAGCCATTAACCCTTTCACTGCCCCTAACCCAAACTACAACATATCCACACACAACATTATCCATGTCACCCTCATACCATCTAAGCCTTTCCTTTATTTCACATCTACTGCTTACTGAGCGTTATCATCATCCACAGACATATGTAAACTAGACACTAGGGGGAGCCCTCTGAGGGTCAGCCATTAACCCTTTCACTGCCCCTGACACAAAATATATCATCTACAAGCAGAGAACCTAGATAGTAAAATAATAATGGCAGATGTTGTCCTTAAACAACAAAAAACGCAATGTGCAGAACAGTCAGTAAGGGCATGACACACACCACTGTTTACTAACAGTTTAGGGCACATTACTGCTGCATTAAAATTAACACGCCATACTCATTTGAAAAGGAATACGTTCCCGCGTCCCCCCAACGTGTCTATTGATATTTACCCAGTACACCGCTCGCTCCATCCATATTGCAGCCTGTCCTCCAGTTATAGCAGCACGAACAGGCAAGAAGGAAATGTAAGTATGTGATTTTTATTTTTAGGGGTCGTTTTCCTTGGCTTGCTCCCCATTCCCCAGTCACATGACACAGGGGAGGAAAAATGGCTAACTGGGCACACTTTTGGACATTTTTCACTTAGGGGTGTACTCACTTTTGTTGGCAGAGGTTAAGAGATGAATGGCTATGTCATGAGTTATTTTGAGGGGACGGCCAACTTACATGGTTAGGCCTAGAATCCACTGGGCATCCTAGACAAGTACATGATAGGTTGACTTACAACCAACCCTTTGAATGATGTTCTTAAGTCCACTGTACTATGATTCTGCGTCCTGTGATCTTACAACCATATCCATCCTGTAATAATGACAACCTGTGACATGCTCACTCCTCACAGTATACAGTGGACCCTTGACTTTATTCATTCAAAATGGTTGTTTGTAAGTTGGATGAAGTCAAAACCATTTTGCCCATAGGAAATAATAGACGTGTCAAAAATCCGTTCCGGGCCTTCCAAATTACCACTTACTAATCCTTTCATAATATAATGATACATACAAGAAACCCCAATAATATTCTTATACTCATACTTTTATAGCAAATAAACATGTTCTTGGCCTACCAGAAACAACAAATTGAAGACTCTTCTGCTCAATTTTAATTGCCTTCTTATCTCTCTTTTTTTTCCATCTGTTTTACCTTTTTATGATGCACGGATCGCCCTCAGCAAAGAGAGAAACTCCTAAACACCTTTGGGGTCCTTACCCCCCTGTATGCTCATATAGCTGTGCTCAGAGGCAATCTTTGGCACACCTCTGGGGTCCTTGGGTGCAACCCCCAAGCAATAGCGTTTGCACTGGCTGTACAGAAGTCTATGCTTCATTAAGCTTTCTGCCACAGGAGGGGGCCTGTAAAGCATAAACAATTTTGGGTCATAAATCGAAACTTTGGTTGTACGTCGATATTAAAATTTTGTTGGTCATATTTCGAGGGTCCACTGTATACCCAAATCTCATGAGTGTCATGGCCATCCTCATCATACTGTTTGGCTCACAAGACAAGTGTACACCAATGGCCTGAGGATGAGGATCACCGGAAGTCAGGAGTATGTATAAAATAAAAAATAATGGCGAGAGGGGTGACCAAACTGTGTGGCCTTTCAGGAATTCAGGCAATTTTCCTAAACCTGACTGATTCTCCACACAATGTACACATCAACCAATTATAAATATATACCACACAGATACACAACACGTGGCCCATGTGTCACACTGATGTACCACACTGTGTGTATAACCTCCAATGTCCATGACATGCACACATTGTATACATTGAATACTTCAAGCTGTTCTCCAGTGAACTACAAGTCCTAGAATGTTGTTCAGTCGGAAGTAACTCTTAAAACTAAAAATACCTTTAAAAAGGAGGTAAAAAAAATGTCACTTCCCATACCGGGAGTCGAACCCGGGCCGCCTGGGTGAAAACCAGGAATCCTAACCGCTAGACCATATGGGAGAACTATGTAATACAGCGTCACCAGGCCGCCGAGTCCCTACCAAGTGATGGCAGCACATCACATGACAGCGCTTGTGACCGTAACTCATCCTCCCCGCCTGACTGTCACTGATAATGTCTGCACATTGGGGGAGAAGTGACGCCGTGCTGCACACAGGTCCTCAGCAAGGACGGCGACCATACACGACCATACACAACCATGTACACACACACAACCCGCTGTTCTCGTGTGATAACACACACACGGAGCTCCGGGATACGCCAGGCTGCGGGGTGAGGTATACAGCACGGGCACCACTCACCTCAGTACAAGTCCCGGGCCGCCGCTCTTCCCTCACTGCCCGGGAACCGATCACCCAAACGCTGTGTATTCTCCGAACTTGTTTGTACGGCTCTCCTGCCAACTTTCCTCGCCCCGCCCACAACAAGCAGAAGGTGGAGACTTCGCATATTGAAGAAGTTTGAGCCTCGTTAGGCGCCGTACCCCGCTGTAGAATGTTCCTGTCGGCTTCCGTATTTCTCCTGAGCAGTAATTAGGGGGTTCAGGGGTGTGCGCTGGAATGTTGAGGTGATCAGAGGTGAGTACCGGGATGGTCCCTCCTGGGTGACAGGAAGGAGAGGCCTCTGTGTGTCCCCGGTTGAACTACAAGGCTCGGTTTTGGTGTATGGAGCTACTTCCTTACCATGTGGAGGGCTGTGACTTCATAACATTGGGGGGAGGTAGTCTATAGAGCACGGTAATCTGTGTATGACCGTATCTGCACTATTCATAGTGTCTGGGTGTAGCCGTGCAATGTCTAATCTGTACAGGGGGACACCTATACAACGGAGATTTTCTCATTTATAGACCGACCTCAGACACCTGCTATTCGCAACAATGATTGCTATGCACTCCCAAATGTGATAATCCCTACTAGTGTCAGCTGGCTCCCTGTGGGTGCAGGGGGACCTCACTATATACAGTTACACAATGAGACCAGGAAACAATCTCTTATCCCTTCCTCCTTAAGAACTTCTGGGTGCAAATCTAATGTGTCATGTCACTAGCTTAAAGAGTTAGGGTGAAGGGATGTATAAAACCCCAAAATGTCAGGGGGGGGCATGAGTAAAGCTGGCCATAGACACTTAGGCTATGTCTCTAAGTATCCAAGATATAGCCTTAGATTCCCCTGAGATCTATTTATTAAGTGATTGAGTCTTCAATCATACATCAAAAAAAAATACATAGAAAGGTGCACCATTTTCAGAATGCGATTTATCGCCGAACGATTAGTGAGGTAAGTGGGATAAGGCCTGCATGGGCCGATTGCAAGTCTCTAATAATGTCTCTCGATTCCCGATTGATCAACTAAAAATTACAGACATGTCCGACCCCTGCAATTCCAGAAATCATATGAAAAAAATCTTCCCATTAGAAACCCTGTTTCAATAAGGCTAAGTGTCAACTGCGTCTTTTACACCACAATGGACACACATCTGCCACCGGGAAAAAGACGCAGAGGAGACACTTTCCATTCGAAGGCTGGGTCTACACTTACCAGCCCTATAAAAAAAGGATGGCGTTATGGACATGTCAGTGTGTCCATAGTGGCTGCCCATGAGTTGCCCACGGTTTGCACACTGTTTCAGAGATTAAGGGCACGGTATTCTCTATGTCGGCAATACCGTGCTTTATTATTTACTATTTATATTCGCAAGCTGTGTCCACAAATGCACCTGCCCGGGCGTGGTTTGCACATGTCCCATACTGTGCCCATTGGTGCATCTGTGGGATGCCGCCGGATCCACAATGCCTGGTTATAGGGGATTACAGGGGATGGCTGCACTAAGCTAGTGTAGACCCAGCCTAATGAATTCCACGTTTACTTCACATTCTCCAAGTGGTGCACCCATGATGCTTTGCTTAGAACCTGGAGTTCTGCGTCTTCATTGCGGTGCCACAGTAGGCATGAAGATCAGTGGATGTGTCTGCATGACGCTGCTTTTCCGTGTCTTTGTTTTGTTAACTAACAGGGCGTGCTCTATGCCACGGACAAACTGAGCTGCCCGCAAGTCTGATGACAAGAGGAGAATTGAAAAAGGATTTTCTAAAACAAAATGATTTGAGGTCTTAATACATTTTAATCTAAAACCTTTTTTTTTTTTTATAAGTATAAGGTTTATGATGATAAAAATATTGTAAAATGCTTTTTTGGAATAGTTTGAGCAATCTATACATTCTTTTTGATGTATTTTTTCATCTTGCATGCTAACACCTGTGATCTTAAGCAGAATGTTTTTTTAATGTTTCTATTTATTACTGTAGGATAAACAGAAGAAAGCCATCATGTAAGTTCTCACCGTCGTACACCCTTCTTCTTGTATCTTCAATTAAAAGATTTCTAGATAAAAGACACTAAATACACAAATGAAATTAACATGAAAGTGTCCTGTTACCTGCTGTTGTATATTTCTTATCGTCCATCAATTTCTGTAATTTAGCAGCTCTGCGACGCAGCATAGTGGCGCAGATGTTATGAATTATAAATCAGTTTATGATTAGCGCTGGAATATAAGCTAAAGAGGTGGTTTCCTTTCTTCATCTGCTGATTGGAGAGTGAAAGAGCAGTGTAGGAATGCAACATGAATGATTGGCTCTTAGTTTTACCCCTTTCTTCCTTTACTACTCTATAGGGGAAGATTTAATACCAGGTTTTATTCTGACACTCTGTGTTCCTTAAATTTCTTCCTTTTATGAATACTTTCTTGCTGCATTCCTGTGTAACTTTTAACTTTCTGTACTTTGGCCTTAAAAGAACTAATGATATACATTTCTAATATATATATTGTAGCAGAGTTGTCCTCATTTTGTTATATTAAATTAACCTGAAGTGGTACTCTTGATGTGCGGCATAGGCAATATTCATATTGATGATAATTTGCAAATAATTCTACTAATTTTCGTTTCGTAAATACGAAATTCGTGCTTATGTCCATGCATTACGGTAAAGAAATCACAATGCGATATTAATAATCTATCTAATGCTAGGCCATAAGCTTGCTAGTAAAATTTTGAATATGCGCTGCCATATTTGCAAATTCTCGAATAGCCGATATTCAACAAGAATATTCACAATTCGAATATTCAAGCTGAACACTACACTACTCTTTAGGTCAGTGGTCCCCTTTTTTGATCCATGACCCAGAAGCAGCTGCTTGTTAAGAGCAGCTTTGATGCTTTCAGTGAACGCTGTGACACCTGTGAAGTGGTTGTTCGACCCCCGAGGGGGTCCTAAGCCACAGCTTGGGCAACTGCTGCTTTATATTTACTTCGTGCACAGCATCCTCTAGTGGCAGAAAGTGACCTTTACACCAAAGGAATTCATGTTTAACTGGAACCTACGTGCAGATATGAAGTTTATAGGTGGGTTTACATGTGTAAATTTTTTCATTCAATCAACAAAGAACAAAACAAATTTTTTGGTTGATTGAACAAAAAAAAGAATAGACAATTTGTTCAATGACCTCGAACAAAAAATCCTTAGAAAGGTCATCAAACATGTTGGTAAATTTTTATCTGTCATTGTAATTTTGAATGTATTTTCATTCGAAATTGGGATGGACGAACAAAAAGAAATCTAATGCTACATTCAATTAAGCAACCAACGACATCAAACAAAAAATCGAATTGGCAGTTGATTGAATAAAAAATCTACACATGTAAACCCGCCTTAACTTTCTTTTTCTCCATGCAGAGAGGGTTGGGGGGGGGCACGTTCCTGTAAACAAGCTTTACAGGCTCCCTTTAGGTGTATAGTTGTTGCTGTTAAAAGTTCTTTAAGCCTTTTAAGAAACTTATTCAGGAAAACTGCCCTAAGTGGAGTTCTAGGCAGAACAAAGCCTAAGAAGTGTTATATTTTGAGCATGTGACTTAAAATGAAAAAGATTAGCTGGAAAAGTCACAGGAAAATGAAAGCTGCTGGGATTTTGCTAGTGATGCACTACTTCATGTGTCAATTTTGCCCGTGGTTCTATTTTAACTTTGCAGTGCTTCCTTTGCAGGGCTGACTATTGGAAATCTCAACCAAAGAAATTCTGCATATACTGCAAATGTTGGATTGCTGACAATAAGCCGGTACACACTTCTTTATTATTGTCAATATTAGTACCTTCTAATTTGTGTTTCCTTTATCTTAAAATAAATGCAATTTGTTTACAAGTTGGTGAAATTGTGACTTTTACATCATGAAATGCATGTGAACAAATGTCTCTATCCAAAGAAAGAAATGTAGCAAATTAGTATGTAAAGAAGAAGTCCCTGTTAATTCACAATTAATGTGTGTTAAATGGTCTGAAGATTTAGGCTTTGTTTTCACTATGCGTCAGGACCCCCTCCACTAAGCCTATTGCTTGGCGGGGATCCTGACGGAACACATAGACTTTACCTGCTCGGTGGGTGCTGTGTTGAGACATCTGCCGATGCAGAGGCTCAACGTACTCGACCATGTTCAGCCTTGCATCGGCTGTACGGCTCGGCGCAGTGAAGACACAGCATCTGCTGAGCAGGTAAGTGAATGTGTTCCGTCGGGATCCCCGCCAAGCAATAGCTTGGCGAAGGGGGTCCCGACATATAGTGGAAACAAGCCCTAAGATTTATTGTTTGAATTGCCCTTAAATTATTCAATACACTGAAACAACAAAATGACTTTAACTTATAGTTGTTGTATTTATTTGTATTTTTTGTATTACATTACAGAGTGTTGAGTTCCATGAGCGGGGCAAAAACCATAAAGAAAATGTTATCAAGAAAATTAGTGAGGTAAAGTGCTGGATGCCAGTGATATTCATTCTGAATGGATTTTTTGTATTTGCACTGTGAAAAAGGTTGGGGGATTTTCCTTTCCTGACGCATTCAATGGCAGTATCCACATTGGGTTGGCTGCACCCCAATGTGCATGCTGACAAGAAGTGGTCAGGAAATTTTAAGTTTGGACAGAAGATATTACTAAGCAACAAAGGCAGGAAAATAGCTTTATGATGTTATAAGGTGTGCAGTCTTTTTTTTTTTTCTTTCATCCAGCTTGTCAGCTTTATTTAGATGGACATTGGATTAAAGGAGATAATAGAGAAGAACAGCAATATAAATATTTTATAATATAATATTGTCAAATATATATATATATATATGTTATATTATAATATTTACATTTTCAGTCCCTCTATTACCTCCACTACTGACAAACTGCTGAGATGTTGTGTATGAGATAAAACGGAGCTGTTGTAGAACACAGCCTTCTCCTGCTTATCTACCTCACCCAAGCATAGCTGTTGGGCAGGGAGGAGGAGTTGGTGTAATACTAATGATGATGACGTAACAGCAAAGATGAAAAATTGTATGAACTGCTCAACAGCTAGCCGATGGAAACTCTTGTTACCATCAAAAAAATAAAAATGGGATATCTGTGGATAGGAGGCATCTAAGAACAAAGAAGCATATTGGTAAGTTTGAAACTGACAATCCTAAAGAAATATTTTACTATTCTAGATAGTGAGTAGTGGGCACAGGTTGTGGGTCTATAAAGTATTGCTGTACATGGAAGGTATTAATATCTTAATTATTTTTTTAGATCAAACAAAAAAGTGTGGCCAAGGCCAAGGAAGCTGAAAAGATGTCAAAGGAATTTGCTGCGATGGAGGAAGCTGCATTAAAGGCATATGAGGAAGATCTAAAGAGGCTTGAGGGCACACAACCAGGTACCATCTAACATAGTGGTCTATCAGGATATCCAGAAAATATGAAGTTAGCGGGTTATCAATGCCAATAGAAGTCCTTTTTATACAGCTTAAATTAGCCCTAAACTAATCAATAAAATCCTATATTACTTTAAACACATTCATATGATAGTACTTAAGTTTGCAGGTTCTTTATTTTAATTGTGTATCTAGCTATCTCTGTAATGGAGTGTGTCCCAGATATGTTCCTATGTAGTCACTCTCTCATATGCAGCTCTAATGGAGAATACAACTGGTTGTCTACACTGCACACGTATGGTTTCCTATTGCCATTATTAAGGCCCCCCATACACGTGTCGGATTCGCACCGGATTCCGGCACGATCGATTCCGGGCGCGTGCACGCGAAACGATCGTGCCGGAATCGCATGCAGCCCACCTTGTCCGATCGATCAGGTCCGATCGTTCAGGGGCTCAGAATCGGATCCGACGGAGAACCAACATGTTGGTCTTTCTCATCCGATTCTGCCCGGATCAGGGGGAGTTGCCATTTGTGAGGTGGAATCGGAGATGGATACTCTTAATTGGCCGATTGATCACACCTGCGATTCCCGGCAGAATCGCCGGAATCGATCGGATGATGAATCGATTGGACATGGAATCCGACACGTGTATGGCTAGCTTTAGGATAGTCCTGAGCAAGAATGTAAAGAAAGTAGTTTAAAGAGGCAGAAGTGAGATGAGGAAATAATTGGCACGATTTTTATGACATACATGTTCCGTATATCCTCAGAGGATTATACTTCTGCTTTTTGGGTTGTTTTTTTACTTGTAAAACTATTCACTGTACAATTTCAAGAAAATGCAAGCAAGCAAAAATTGTGTACATTTACCAGTAATTTACAACAGTAATATGGAACTGAGGCTTTTCTCTAGCTCCTATAGCTCCTGTGGGACCAACAATTGAGGAGAGACGAGCACGAGATGAGCTAAAAAGGAAGGAGATAGAAGCTCTGGAAAAACATCATGCTAAAAAACAGTGGACAAAAGCATTCTCTCCAGAGGGATACCCATACTACTACAATGGATTGACTGGAGGTACTGTATGCTTTACTATATGGATTTAACTGTGTAAAATTTAAAATAAATTGATAACTTCTGCATTGTTGGTATTTTTTTTACTTAGAGACGCAGTGGGAAGTTCCAGATGGATTCCAGGAAAAGGAGGAGAAGTCTGAGGACGTAAGTGGATCGAAAGTTCACATAGTCCACTTACTGACAACATGGCCTGTGAAGTGTTCTCAGCATGTTGGGGCAAGCAGATAATGGTACTTGCACTGTATGCATTAGAGACCCTAAACCTAAAGGCAATTTCATGACTTACTGATTTCCTTGTAGTAAAAATGTACAGGTCTTGCGGTTAGTAAAGAGTGTAAGCACACTAACGTAACAGAAATCATTAATAAATAAATGTAAATCTTGTCACTCGAGCAAGATCATTGTGTTTTGTTGTTCATAAGGTTTAGGTCATTTCAACAGGCCAGTATCCCTGCGCAATAGTTTTCTCCGTTTGTGTACCAGACCACTATCCCAAGTAATTAATCCATTGGATCAAAAATATTTTTTATCTTTTCTTTTAATAGCAAGGCCCAAAACCAGTGTGGATAGAAGGTGTAACTGAAGAGGGTTTTACATATTACTACAATACTGAAACAGGAGGTATGTGCTGCTACTATCATATCCTCTCCATTACTCCAACCACAGTAAATAAAAAGGGTTTTATATTTTCTTTCAGAATCCAGATGGGAGAAACCAGAAGACTCTGATTCTGCTGTTCGGCCTACAGAAGATCAGGAAAGTTCCCGAGACAAAGAAGACACAGCTGTAAAACAAGAGACTGACAGCCCAGAAAGAAAAACTGAGTCCACGTCCGGTGAATCCAGCCCATCAGAGGATGCTACACAAGCACCTTCAACAACGAGTGCTACTAAAATCCACTTCCGGGTACAATTACAGTCTACATTGGGGGTTTTTCAACACAATATGCATTGCTACTCACAAGTTGTGCGATGCACATTATACATGTTACCATAGAGTGAGTGGTGTATTTTAGAATTTACTAAAAAGCACTGCAGTATGCATTTTGGCTGCTTTTATGCTTCCAAATACCGTATCTTTATAGCAACAACTAATACTAACTAACAAAATATTTTTGGGCCATCGGAGTCTCGCGTGTATAAGGTGTGTCCTATACAACAGTGTGTCTTTATAGTCTGAAAAATATGGTACTTTAATCTAAAACACAAGGGTATCCAAAAATTATACTGCATAGTGCAGCGCCGCTCAAACTGCACCACATCTGTTGTAGTAAAACAGTAATCGGGAAATTATAGGAGTTAGTTCAGATGTCATTAGTCTTGCAACGTGTTAACATTGTTGCCAAGACTACATTTTCATTAGTTTGATCTATTCCACTTAGCTAGCCACACACGGTTCGATTTTGGTTCAATCGATGCTCGCTTAGATGAATTTTTTTCATCGATTGAACGAAAATCGAGAAATGCCCACATGGTACGATCG
>CM070033.1:50426850-50437612 GCA_036250615.1 Ptychadena robeensis | reverse complement strand
GGGGGCGGACCCGGAAGCATCGGCATACATGCCGATGCTCCCGACCGCCGTCAGAAGACATGATGCATGAAACTCAGCCCGAGTTAATTCGGGGAGAACGCTCAGAAGGTTAAACAAGGGGAAACTGACGGTTATGTTTTACCATAACTAAGCTATGTGAATCAAGTAGGAGAGTGTTTTTACTTGGGCTCTCAAGAACAAATCTTCACCTTCCAGAAACCACTTGTCTTTTGGGTGACCATTGCATTGATCATATTTAGACCAGAAAACCTTTTTTCTGTTGTTTTTAACATAGAGAAATTTAATATGGAACTCAAAAATAAAAGTATTTATACATAAAATATTATGCACATGTATACATTTACAATATCCAGGTTAATTATCAAAGCCAATCACAGAGATGGAAGAGAAGCGAGAGAGAAGTGAAGTGGGGAAAGACATGGAAGGAAGAGGGGAGAGATGGATGGGAGGGGTAGAAAGAGGAGAGACATGGACGGGAGGGTAGAGAGTATCTGAACCAATAAAGACCTCTTATAAAGAAGCTCTTAGTATCTGTTGGATAATGGACACCATAAATAAACACTATTCTTCTAAAAAGCACAGGTTCAGTTTGCAGATCTTCATCTATTAAGCCTTAAAGGATTATTTTCTATCATCTCAAGAAGAGCCTCTTCATCCGCTAACTGTTGTAATCTTTCTGTTAAATCATCCAAAAGATCTTCTCCATTCATGAATTCCTGAAAGAGAAGAAACAAGCATCACCACCATGACTTTCCTTCATCATTACAAATATCCACGGCAAAAACTTACCAGTGGTTATGAAAAGGACAACAAAATATACACTGGCCGCATGTGTCTGAAATTACCTTTTAGTTTTCAGTATGGATGTCATTGACAAAAATATCAAACAGTACATTTTGAGAAACCTTGAATTCATATGGATTGCTGTCACTACTAGAATGCAGGGTACATGTAGATATGGGCCAGATCGATGGCCACTTCGAGCGGCATATCATATGCGGCCATCGCTGTTTTCAAGCGGGACAAATCAATCCCGCTCGAAAACAGGGATATCGGACATGACCGTTATTCACAGCCGCTATCCGTTGCTTTGCATGGAAACCGCAGGTCTCCATACAAAGCAGCGGCTGAGCTGGAGAGAGAGCAGAGCTGTCTCCCCAGCTCCACCCATATCTGACAGCAGCGTGATGACATCATCACACTGCTGCAGGGAAAATCAGACGGCTCAAATATCGAGCCGTCTGTACCCTGCTTTAGTCTACAAACTTTATTTTATTGTCTTCAGGTTCACTACAGTGAGCCTTTTTCTCTGGTGAGATACTGGCTAAAAAGTGACATTGTATGAGAAGTGTCTGCTATATATTTTACATTTAGGATGCTCTCTGAACATACAAGGGTAGGATGAACTGACCACTATCCGGAAGATGACCTAATCAAAAAGGAGTCATATTCAAAAGTCATATTAAGTTGTATTTTCATTCATCATGCAACAAATGTATTATATTCTTCTCATGCTGCCCCAGATTACTCTCTCCGCAAGAGCCCCCAGACAACCAGAAGATCACCCCACAAAGGGCCCCCTCAGGCACTTTTATGCTCTCCTCTGCCCTTAAATGCCCCCCCTCAGTCAACCTCCTGTGGTCCAAGATGGCCTCTCCCCCAGGTGACTGCTGTGCCCTCAGAAAAACAATCCTTAGGTCACATACACAACTTCCTGAGGCTGTCAGCTTTGTGTTTGCGAGCTAGGCAGCGTGAATCCCAATTCAGCGGTAGAACCATTATAGCATCAACTGAACGAATTGATGCCATCATGATAGCATGAGTTGTGGGTTTACATTCTGTATTGCAGTTATAAACTTGTATAACACAGACTCATCTCCCCTACCATATGTAAATCTGTGCTCATGGATACATTGTTTGTGCCAGATTATAAAATGTGATTCTCCAGAAGTTGCTCAGTGAATTCAGAGAATGGGTACTGCTTGTATATACAGGGGTGCACATAACTGGTCCGCATACAGGTCTAAAAACCTGCTCTGCGTACCTGTCTTGTCCCTCTAAATCGCATCCACGGACCACAGACACGGGGCATATTGACGGAGCTTCCTCCTAGGCTTTGACTGAAGCAAGCTTAGCCGGGGCGATGTCAGGGTAGGAGAAGCTGATGGCTGCCTTGGGTCCTGCTGGCCACACGCCCCCGCCTGTGTTCCCAAGGTGAGATTCTTCTGCTTCCACTCTGTGATTGTGGTGTGGGAGAACGATTAGAGGGTGTGTGTGCGATTAGGGGGGAATGATCTGGGGCTAGTCTGTCAAAGAATGATCAGGGGGAAGGGGGGGGGGGGGTGATAAGGGTGGTACTGTGTATGTGTGCCTGTGGGGCGGGGGGGGTACGGTAATTAGGGGGCAGTCCTGTGGTGGAGGGGGGGGGGGGTGGATTATTAAGGGGATGGTGTGTTTCTGTGTGTATGGGGGGGGGGGGGGTGGGGTGGTTAAACACTACGTAAGTTTGTTTTTTTTAACTGCCAATTTTTATGGTTAAATATAGACTTTATGTCACCTGCGCAGGGAAGCTTTAGGCTAAGTTAACACTGGCGTTTTTTTACCTCCAGGTAAACGCCCCTTAACATGACCGACCAGCAGACGCCACATTAGGCGTCCACCGGTCGGTTTTTGGGTGGCCGTGCCATAGGTCCTCTATGGGGTCCTTAATTAGACGCCCTGTAATCGCCTGCACTGTTTTGTAGCCGATCACAGGGAGTCGTTTATCACGTGGCTGCGGGAGCACACTGGCGGTTTCCGAGCTGAAAGCAGCTTGAGAACCGCCAGTGTAAACTTAGCCTAAATAACTATAAAAGGTTGCAGTTAGGGGTGTCAAATTGGGAATGCAAATTACTAATTCAAACACAGGTCACCTGTGGATGGAGACAGCTAATCGGAGCAGAATCTACCATGCAGGAGGGTGACACAGAGGACAGTGAGTAGACCACGCTACATATGGGGTGAGTACCAAACATTATCTCCTGGTACTCATCTGAGGAACTCACTAAAAAAGTTATGTGCACCCCTGTGTATATACACACATATTAAAGTTTCAGCACTGCACTCTTAGCGGGAATTAATACCTCCCTCTTAGCAGCAGCCTTTTGGCTTGGCTGGAGGAAATAGACCAAATTTTAGTGGGGCTTGAGCATCAAAATGTTAAACATAACTCTTTACAGGAGGTAAAGGTCCATAAACAGGAATCTGGATGTCACAGTGAAGCAACCCAACCAAACCATGATTTGGATGAATTCAATATCTTGGTTTTGGTAAAAAAAAAGTAAATGGTAATCTTGATGAGTTAGATAACTACCTTTAAACTTCGGGATTCATATGATATCCTGTGGTCCGTTAATCTGTCCTGAGTGAAATTGTAAGTACGAATTCGCTCAGATTGATTTCTTGTACCAACCTGCATAAAGAATAATAACTTAATATGCATTCATAAAAAAGCTATTAAAATGAACACATTATTTGAAAGATACTATATATTAGTTATTCTGCTGCAGTTATTCTGCAGAGGGATGTTTATATAAAAGACACAATAAACAGCATGTAAAAACTGAATGTAGATCAGTGGTTCCCAAACTGGGGGACGCGAAGGTATTCCAGGGGGGCGCTGGCCCTCATTCTTGTGTTTAAAAAGGGAGGGGGCTCAATAATGTCCCTAAATAGGAAAGGGGGGCCCTGCACGGAAAGTTTGGGAACCACTGATGTAGATCTCTGTCCCTCTAGAAGTACAGTTTGTAGCAATCCGAGGGCCATAGTGTGGTGACAGGGCTTCTCTGCATTGGGCATCATGGACAACGCAGGGCCCGGCATTTAAAACAAAACAGCGTGGGCATGGCATGGCAGTGGATCCCATTCATTGTGGGCACGCCGTAATCCCTGTGTGATATGCCCAAAATGAGGATTTGCAACCAGCCCTCAATGTAGTGTTTCTGTGTTTAACACACCTGCAGTTTCCTGACACTTTGCTGCTTGGACTGCTCTTTATTTAGTTTCTGTTCAAAGAGTTTAAAACTTAGCATCTTCATTGCAGTTTCCTTGTTCTTAATTTGAGAACGGTTTTGTTGGCACTCAACTGTCATCCCTAAATGGGAGAATAAAAAGGTTTAAATATTAATGTACACATATGTACCATGATGTTGAGCTTCCTTCCCTTAGACTTCATCTCATTGATTGTGCTATCAAAAAGTTTATCAGCATTTTGTTTGTATATTGTATATTATTATAAAACACGACCACTGTCTAAACCGATTTATCAAAATAAAGTCAGAAAAACAAGCAAATGATGTATGTTTTAATATATATATACACACACACACATACACACAGTTTGGTCCATAAATTATACAACTTTAATATAAGGAATGCCATGCAATCAACCGGCAATAAATCACAGCGTGGTGACGTGACACTGTCATGGATCCCAGGTGAATTGAACGGTTAGCAATGTGCACATCTATTCCCGTTCGATGGGGACCCGGTTTCTTCATGGTCCCCGAGTCTCTGCTCCTCCCCAGCTAGTAAATGGCTGGGCAGAAGCAGAGAGAGAGTCAGCCAGCCTGCGAACCCCCCCCCCCCCCCCCCCCCCCCACACAGAGGCCTGCTGGCCCTGCCACCTTCACACTCCGAGACTGCAGCTCACTTTGAATGAAGACTTGCCGCTGTTAGGACGGTAAAGGGGGCCATCCAGGCCTGACCATGTAGTAGGGCCCGGTAGTCTGCTGCCCAGTTGGTGCCATGCCTGCTGCTGATGTTGCGGCATCGGCATGCCAACCGGGTTTCTTTGTACTGCACAGCCTTAATGCTGCTGACATCTTAGTCTCCTAGTCCCGTGACCACAAACTTGTGGAACAGGGGTCCCAAAATTTCTGATAACGGCCCTAGACACAAGCAGCAGAATAAATTCTGAGGTGCTCAGAGACATACTGTAAGCTCACATCCAGCTAAATGCAGTCAGATTGATTGAATGGGCGTTTCATAACTTAATTTCGTTTAAAATTAATTTTGATAATGTACAGAACCAAAACTGGAAAAGTTTTGTCTGTTTGAATATTTATGGACCTAACTGTAATGCTAATAAAACAGTCCTTTTGTTCAGTAAATTGTGATGTTTAGAATCATGTGTCAAGCTGTAGTAACCACAACCTTTTCATGCCTTTGCTCTCAAACACAAGGACTAGTAGAACTTCCTCTGCACCCTGGGCTGTGAAATATTATGGTTGCTACAGATTAGCAAATTTGAACCCACTATAGAATAAACTATGAAAGAGGAGAGCAGGATGAAGTGAGCTAGGATTTATTGGACTGATTGTGTGTAAGTATAAATCTTATTAAATCTTATTAAAATTATAAATCTGTGTAAAATACTGATATAGTACAATACCTGTAGGTAAGTGAACAATCCTCACTGCACTGTCTGTCGTATTCACATGTTGACCTCCAGCTCCTTTAGCTCTGAATGTATCAATTCGCAAATCTTTCGGATCAATTTTAATGTCAGCCTGATCAGGACATAAAAATATTATTTAACATAATGAAAACTTTTCAACATACGGAATGGTACACTCTTGAACAAATGTGAGGTACCCTGGGCAGATTACAATTACCACCTTAATTTGTATCTGTGTGCCAGCCAGTCCACACAGTACTAGGTGTATACCCCATTTTACTTTGTCCCTATCACATTCCACACAAGCATAAACAGCGAGTAGTCCTAGGAGTCCATTTTTATTTACGGTACAACATTGGTAAAGAGATGACATTGATATTGAGAGAGTGGTTCTTTTCCCGTTTAGTTTTAGCTTATATTTTCTACTTATATTGTGTATGGTGTGTGTTCTGGGAAGATGTCCCTAAAGCGGTGGGGGTTGGGGGTCCAGGCTCAATGACCCCTGACCAACCCAACGTGTGACCTGGCAGTGGCTTCATTACACCAAGGACTCCGCACTCTATATTTTCATGGACCCGTTCTGTTCTACAGTCTTATCCGATGGTCCTGGACACAAGTGGATGTATATATGCCAAACTCCTGATTGCGTTCTATGGTGTCATTATTGTAACAATTGAAAAATCAATAAAAACATATTTAACAAAAAAAATAATATAAAAAAATATAAATTTGAAACTAAACCATCAGACCAGCACATAATGAATGAATGGGCCTTACCTCCTCTGGCTGCGGAAGGACAATTACAGATAGGGTCCCAGTGTGAATCCTCTGCATCCTAGAGGACAGACCCACCTGTGGAATCCGCTGGACTCTGTGAATTCCTCCTTCAAATTTCAAACGTTTGTAAGCACCCTCTCCAGAAATACGTGCAGATGCATGGTGAAGCCCACCTGAAACAAGATTAACAAGCTTTTTATTAGGCAAAGCTAACAGAACAAGTACATAAACCAGGGGTCTAGAATCCAAGGCGATGAAGCCTCCTTATTTTAGGCTCCCTGGCTGGCAGCAAGCCCTTTCCCTCCCACCAGCACCACACTTGCCTAGAACAGGAGAGGGGGAGCCTTGACTCTTTCACACTATGCACACTGCAATGTTTGCCAGCAACACACCTGTTAGCATTAAGGCAGTGGTTCCAAACCTGAGGAGCACTAGAGATTGAGGGGGGGGGGGGGGGGGGGGTATGCTACAGAGAGAGACTGTAAGCTCAACCACGTGCTTCCTCTGCCCTCTGTTGCAGCACCATCTTGTGAACATTTTAATAATTGTTACTAGAGATGGTGGAATTTCATTTTGAAAATTTTACTATCTGACTTTGCGAGTTAACCATAAAGCCCCTGAACATGGTGGAATATGGAATACTCACAATTGCTGGAGATATAAAAAAGGGATGTATGCAAGCAAGTTATGAGGAAGGGAACGTTTCTCCAGGGTGGAAGGGTTGTGACTTCACTTCTGGGAAGATTACTTTTTATGCAGGTAGGAGTTTGGGGGCCTGGCCTGTCTTAGAGAAAGGCAATGGGGGGGGCTTAAGGAAAAAGAGGTAAGGAACCAGTGCACTAAGGTACGTGTTGCGCAGTACACACTGCACGTATTACCAAATTCCGTTATGGGTCAATTTGCACTTTATTGTACAGTATTGCATAAGACAATGGGCCCAAGTGTGAAAGTAATATGTTTTGCAGTTTTTGTCTTTTTTTGGTGTTGAGAAGGGGAAAGGTTTTTGTTTTTTTTAAAAACAAAGATTGCTGACCCCTGACAAGTATTTGTAGACGCCTTTTAAAGATTGATGTTTGGCAGTGGTTCCCATCCTTTATTCTTTGTCCAAGACTGGCCCCCAACCCACCAAGTTATTTTTTTTTTATACCACCCAGCTGGAAAAAAATGGTTGAGAACACTGAAGCCTTAGCTGCACAAACAAAAGGATAACATTACTGAATTTAAAAGGAACAATGTACTACCATACTCTGCTGGAGTGTAATTCAAGATCTCAAATGTCCAAGACTTGTAGTGTGCATAGTTCTTGTACATTTCAAAAACCTCTCCTGTAAACTGTTGGCAAATATCACCTGGAAGGAGAATAAAAAGGTAGCTAAATATTGATATAGGACTGGTACAAGATACAACATATATATGCCATAAAGTGTCATATATACTGAGAAACAACCTAATAAACAAATACATTTTTTGAAAATGAATCTCTACCTTTATAATGAATGTGCACATAAATTATTATGTATGAAGTAGCTGTCATGTTTATAGGACAGTTTATGAATTTTTTAATTTTGTAAAACAAATTAGAAAAAAAAGGAAAATTTACTGATAATTATTTAGAAAGTGCCTAGTACTGTATTTTTCACTCTATAAGATACATATTTGCAATATCTGCGTCTTACGGAGGAAATATAAAACACAAGTTAACTTGAAGTTCCTTGACCAGGTAGGCTCTCTTCATGGATGGCTGAAAAATCCCTTTAAACTCAACCTGAGCAAAACGGAACTCATCATCTTCCCCCCATCGCCTTCCAAGCCTCCACCCAACATCTCACTTACAGTAAATAACACAAGCTTGCTGCCTTGGTGTCCCCTTTGACTTTCCTTTACTCCCCACATACAGAACATTGCTTGATCCTGCCACTTCTATCTCCGCAACATCTCCAAGATCCGCCCATTCCTATCCCCAGAGGCCACCAAAGTCCTGGTACACGCTCATCATTTCTCATCTTGGCTACTGCAACATCATCTTCTCTGGTCTTTCTCTCACTAGACTGTAAACTCTTCAGTTCATCATGAATGCTGCTCATTTACTCCTCCAACCGCTCCTCACCCGCTGCTCTCTGCTTTCAATTGTCCAGAGAATTAAATTTCAACCTAGTACACCCCTAACTGCCCCCTTCGCTCATCCAGTGACCTACTTATGATATCCTCACTCATAAAATCATACACGCAGCTTTAGGACTTTAGACTCTAGGAACTCTCTCCCTCACCCCATTAGACTTGCTCCTACCTTTGGCACCTTTAAAAAAAAAAAGCCCTGAAAACCCACCTCTTCAGTCTGGACTACCCATCGTCTCACTCCTAACATCACAACCATATGTGATATGTTAGTGCTATATAAATAAATGATAATAATAATAAAAAAAATAATAATAGGCTCCCAACAGGAAAAAGGGGGGACAAGATTTTTTCTCTAGTTGGGTCAAAAGGCCAGTGCTAAGAAGCATAGCTCAAACAATTATATAAATACAATAGCAGTATGAGTTGAATATCAGAAGAAATCTGAACCCATTGACAAACACATTTTACAAACTGGAACTTAAAATTTACATATGAACAGTTATTTAAAAGGAACAAAGCTCTGCTTTCTGGTAAAGGCATTTTGGCTTGGATGGAGGAATATAGACATGTCCCCTCTTTCTCCTGTTGGAAGCCTACCTGGAACATGCTGTATATTCAGTGTATATGTGAGTAATGTCTGTAATTTTATTACCTAGTTTTCTCTCTAAAACCATGGGTGTCTTTTATGCTCCGCTGTATCTTAAAGGGCGAACAATATGGTATATCTAAAGTTCAAACTTTATTCTCCACTTAACAACCAGACAAGTTGTTCATCCCCCCATATCTGTGTGCTGTACAATAGATTTCCCTTCAGTTCCTGTGCTGTAAGTGAAGAACATCTTTCTCAAAAAGATGTGAGCAGGTAGGATGTCCCACTGGAATGTGGAAACAGCAACTATCAGAAGTAGAAATATAGCTTTATAAGCAGAAAGAATTCCCTATTTTATGCAGGTAAGTAAAGGATCTTTTTGATCTGTTCACAACTCCAGATTAAAGATTTCCACACCTTAGTGCTTGGTTTGTGGTAAAGTAGTAAAAGCAAGTGCAATACAATATATTCCTGCTGCTGAAAATGAACAATGCATCCATATATGTGATAAAGCTCATAAAAATCTAACCCCACCTAAAAATTTTGCAAGCCCCCCATTTCACTGCATAGGTTAATTAAACCCTGCTGGTATAAGCAATGCAGAGAGAGTTAGATGAACTATCTATCAATACAGTTCAGATGCGAGATTTGGCCGTGGGCGGATCTCTCATCTGACAGCTCCTCCAGCTTCCTGGCTAATCTTCTTGCCTGGAGAGCTGGATGCGAGGCAAGGCGTGACCTCCCATGGCCAAGTGACCACAGGGGTCTCACATTTGGACCATAAGACGCAGGCACCCCCCCCCCCCCCCGGTTTCAGGGGGGGTGCATCTTATAATCCAAAAAATACGGTGCATGGATTTCAGCTCCAAGAAGGCAACACTAGTGACCATGAAGCAGGTCAGTACTTACATTCCAGGGTCACTGGACTGTGAAGAAATCATTTCATGCCAGCATATGGAGGTTGCATTATGTCCACAGTGATGACCTATGTCTGGATAATTTCTGGATTTTCAAACTTCTGCATTTTTTAACTTTTGGATTAACAAACTTACCGCCAGTAGTTCTACCAGATACCACTTCTAGTATTGCATCATTCAGGTCATATTTGTCCTGAGGCACTAAACGTTGTATTAGCTAAAAAATAAATAAATATATAAATATTTCAGCATTAAGGGTTAATAGATACACACATTGGCAGTTCTTAAATTACACTATATTTTCTCAAGGTTGCGGATATGTGGCTCAGTTGTGTTTGCAAATTGCTTCCAAGCTAATGAACCAGTAGCTACTACCCAATGCACTGGGCAATTATTCTTTACAATTATTTTTGTTAGGCATTAGATCAAGGCAATAAAGTGCTGTCAAAAGAAAACCAATAGGTATGTATTATAATACAAGTGATATACAGTGGAGGAAATAATTATTTGACCCCTCACTGATTTTGTAAGTTTGTCCAATGACAAAGAAATGAAAAGTCTCAGAACAGTATCATTTCAATGGTAGGTTTATTGTAACAGTGGCAGATAGCACATCAAAAGGAAAATCGAAAAAATAACTTTAAATAAAAGATAGCAACTGATTTGCATTTCATTGAGTGAAATAAGTATTTGAACCCCTACCAACCATTAAGAGTTCTGGCTCCCACAGAGTGGTTAGACACTTCTACTAAATTAGTCACCCTCATTAAGGACACCTTACTTAACTAGTCACCTGTATAAAAACACCTGTCCACAGAATCAATCAATCAAGCAGACCTCCAGATCTCCAACATGGGAAAGACCAAAGAGCTGTCCAAGGATGTCAGAGACAAAATTGTAGAC
>CM070033.1:50377320-50426750 GCA_036250615.1 Ptychadena robeensis | reverse complement strand
ATTGGACAAACTTACAAAATCAGTGAGGGGTCAAATAATTATTTCCTCCACTGTACCTTAGAATCATATATTTGATGTGCGACTTTGTGTGTTTAGACATGCCTTTAACCCAACTTGCAAGGAATTTTCACTTCACTGGGCTACGAATGCAAATTTTTAAATAAATGTATGATATAAACTCACCTCTGTACGCAATGGAGAAATCCTTTGATTTATAGCTTCCTTTTCTTCGAGTGCAATGCCCAGCAACTGCTCATCTTCTTTGGGTGTGAAACCTATGATTGCAAATAATGGACTGCCTTCATTTAAAGTACATACAAAGGACAGTTATTGTTACCATACATCATATGAGCCCACGTGTGCTATTGGCAGATCAGTGTGTTGAAATTTAAAAGGAAAAGAAATGTAATCACCACATATGGAGGGGTCTGTATACAGTTTAAGTATAAGATGCTTATTCAATGCTAATCCTAAAATGAAAACATAGAACCATAAAAGAAGAAATTGTGATATTGCTGAAATGACAAGTCACCGTAAATTGCTTTGAATCATCCCACTCTAACTAAGTAGGTATTTTCTTGCACACTATACACGTTGCATTTTTTATAGTACTGCATTTTCTCATAAAAAAAACAATGTTACCATTCACACTGCATGTGTTGCGTTTTTTAAAATGCAGCGTTTCCTATACCTCCCGGCCTCATCCATTTTTCATTAATTTGTTCAAAAACGCATGTGTTATATATATATATATATATATACATATACATATATATACATATATATATATATATACACAGAAATGCTTGCCCTTAAAAAAACACATATAGTGTGAAAGGGAGATAAAAGTAACCCAACGACTTTCAAAAGAAAAGGAGCAACATTACTTCATAAGCATGTGCTGTATAAAAGGTACCCATACACGTTGCGATTTTTCATGCGATTTTAGCCCTTCCGACCGATCCGGTCGGTCGGGTAGGTCAATTGTTCGGGATTCATAACATGCAAATGTAGTCCGACCGATGCCGTTTTTAGAAAATTGGCGGTCAGGTCCCGAATGAGGATGCCCGTAATTTTCAGTCGGTCGGCCACATTTAAAAGAGACGTTTAAAAGATTCCTGATACAACTGGCCGATCGGTCGGTCGGCCTGTGACTAATCGGGTGAAAAATCTGGTGAAAATTCGGGTGAAAAATCATGCATCCGACCGACTTTTAAAAATAGCAGTAAAGCAAAAATCGGGAGTCGAAATCGAATATCGAATCGGTCCACGAAAAATCACAACGTGTATGGGTACCTTAACACAGTACACGAGACATTAAAGCTGAACTCAATCACACTGCAACCATATATGTGATAAAGCTCATAAAAATCTACCCCACCTAAACACTTTGTAAGCCTTGCTGTGAGCCCCCATTCGACTGCATGAGTTAATTGAGCCCTGCTGGTAGAAGCAATGAAGAGAGATTAACTATCTATTAATACAGTTCAGTTGTGAGATTGGGCAGTGGGCGGATCTCTCATCTGACAGCTCCTCCAGCTCTCCGGCTAATTTTCTTTTTTTCATTAGTGTGGATGTGGATTTCTCATGTCCAATCACTTTTCAATTTATTTTCTGTTTGATATTAATCATTAATGGTCAATCGAACCGGACGGGCAGAGAATCGATTCCTGTTCAATGCTGACCGATTTTTTGGTCGATCGAACTGAAACATTGAATCGTGTATGGGGGGCTTAAGGCTTTCAGTGCTTACATCTGCCTGCTGCTATTCCTGAGCAACCTCTGCCCTGGTGGCACCCCGATCCCGCAGCTGAATCACTTTTAGGATACAGTCCTGGGGCTTGCAGGACTTTCTTGGGATCTAAGCAGTACCTTTCATGGCAGGGCAAAAATGCAGTGGATGAAATAAAATGTCATGTAATTTGCATTTTATCTGATCACTCTGTAACTTTGAGGGGTATTTTCAAATACTCCAGAATGTTATGAAAACTTTGTAAAAAAAACAAAAACAAAAAAAAAATATATATATATTTGTCATTAAAAAATTGGGCCACGACTGGCCCTGAGTGTAGGCTTCTAGTCCAGGAAGCCTCTTATGGCTCCCTGAGTGTTGGCGATATCATCTGCCTCCAGTGTAAAGTGAAATGTGAAAGGGTATGTTCCCACTTGGGCAATTCTAATTGCGGCATGGAGCTGCGGGAGAATGCTAGCACCCATTAGAATCGCGGCTGTGAGATTGCAGCCAGGAAGTGGGGCAGGACATCTTGCCCCACCCCGCCTGATCGCGCCCATAGAGAGAGCACATGTAATGACACATGATTTTTAACCACGCCCATTCAGGTCTATGGCCGCGATGAAGGGCGATCAGAACAAGCCCATTCAAGTAAATGGAGGTGAAAATAGCCTTATACTGCGCAGGAGGGGTTAGGACAACCACAAGGAGCAAAGGATGGGGGGGGGGGTATTTTAATTCCCCCTCGACACAAGACTTACATGGAGTTGTTTTAAGGATCCATTCTGTGAGAATATGCGTTCTTAATGTAATGCATACATAGGCCAGCTTCAAGCTCCAGAATACTTTACCAGGTCCCTCAGCATCTATTGGCTTTGTGTAAAAATTTTAAAATGCGTGTTTGTGCGTGACCTACCAGCACACAGAGCGTCCAGTTCTTTGGATTCGTTTTCTGCTTCTTGGATTTGGGACAGCAAAGAACAAAGAGAAGAAAGTTCAGAATGTTGAATAGTTACAGCTTTGCGCTCCTCTTCCTTTAATGTGTTGTTTAACATTTCCCCAAGACGTCCATGCTCCGTGAGTAAGGATTGTAAATAACTCTGTAGGGTTTCATTTTGCCAAAAAACACCAAGGCCACGAGAGCAGCTTCTTCTTGGCTGAAGCCCATAACCACCAAAAGAAGGACATTGTTTTTGTAAACGTGATCCAAGAATAAGATGCTTTACAGAAGAGGCTGTACAAAGTCTGCGAGATGGTTGGACAATGGGCATAGAACGAAAACACAGTGAACAGTTCCTCCACAGCGCAATACCTGGTAGACATTTCATTGTGATTTCCTTTAATCCTGCAGACATAAAATAGATGTTAAATGTCATTTCTATAGGATAGCCATTAACCAAACATATCTTAATTACTGTATAGGATCGTTTAAAGGGGATTATAAACAGGGATGCACATAAGTGGTACTCTGGTACTCAAAAGGGGCCAAAAACTAGCTATGTGTACCTGCGTTATTGTCACACAGCTCATATGCGTACTAACAACTTGGAGGCGCTCCGTGTCTGGGCGGCTGCAGCTAAATGTTACATGTATACAATTTATGTCACTTGGATAACTGCAGGGAAATAGGAATAACTATGAAAGGTTGCAGTTAGGGGTGTGAATTGGGAATGTAAATTACTAATCCAAAAAAAAAAAAAGAGATTGGATTTCTAAGGGTGTTGGAGATCTGGGGGTGAAAGTCAGAGTAGGCATATGTAAGAGTAAAATCTGACAAGAGAAAAACACCGTGTGACAGCTGAAATAGTACTATTAAAGGTTGACCATTTGGACTGCAGGTAGTCTCAGGGGTTAGTTACTAAGCCACAAAATTTTGGGGTTGCACTACTAAGGTATGAGATCTGGGGGGTCATAACGGAAAATGTCTTCTGTAAATTGGGGATTATAAAGGAAAATTTCTGCTGTAAATTGGGGGGGGGGGGGGGGGGGGGGGGGGGGGGGGGGGGAGAGATCACCAATGAGCTCTTAGCTTTCTCCACACAAGACAGGTTTAAAGGGAATTCGTGACAAAGTAGGAGTAAAGCCTAGATTCTATTTGGCATTATCGCACCTAATGGAGTGCTTAGGACATAATCACCAAATCCGGGTATATTTCACCCATTTAAAAACAATTGGTGTGACAAGTACAAAACGGGCGAGTATTGTACTTGTCACCGGAACACAGCCATTGATTTGCATTTACATACAGCCCGCTGTATAGGCAGTGTCTTTTACCTTCTAAAAATGTACTGCTGTCTGGTTCTGGTTTTAACACTGACAGATCCAGAACAATGCAAAGTTAGGCTTTGTTTCCATTGAGGCTTTGTTTCCATTGAAGCGTTCCCGTGCGGTAGCAGCCGCGCGGTTGTAACCACGCGGCTGAACGCATGCCTAAAGTTGTCGCACTTTCGACGCTTTTTTTTTGTATTGCAGATGTGGATGCGGTTGGGGCGGATGCGTTTCAAACCGCTGCAGCTAGCGTTCAGAAACGCGCCTCAAACCGCATCCGAACGTGCACAACCGCACCAGTGGAAACTATATTGAAGTTTCCAATGGATGCGGTTGTGTGCGGGGGCGGCCGCAACCGCACGGGAACGCTACAATGGAAACAAGCCCTTACAGTAGACAGGACTGGTGCTCACATGATGACCTCACATCACAAATCCAGTGCTGCACACAGAAGTCTCTAGTGCGGCTTGTGGCAGACCACTGTGCTGTATGAGGTTTAGCAATATTCCACTCATTCTAGTAAGCTATTTCAGTCATGGGCATACAAGTATATGCATGCACACAGTTCATTGAATCAATGCAGATTCCCAGCTCAAATGCAATGTGCCTTAGGACTCTTTCACACTACACATGCTTCTAGCACAATGCACACGTTATACGCTGCACAAGGGCCACTTTTATATATGCGTTTTTGGATGTGAATGCATTTGTATTTCCAATAGAAGCGTATTGAAGAAGCATACAGCAGTTTGCGTCAAATTTATAATAACTTGCAAAATGTATAATAACCCACATGGCAGCGTGTATAGTGACACAGGTTACCTCTGACATTGCACTGGTTTAATTGATTCTGGACTTAAGCCCCCCATACACCTTTAGATCGCTCCATACAATTTCCATTAGATCTACCAACAACAATGTAGTGCTGGGTTCTCCCTGATAGAATACATAGTGATTGGAAGGTTCAGAAAGGTCCTCATATAACATGGTTTTGGTAGAACAAAAGTAGATTGTACAGAAATTGCATGGTAAGATTGTAAGGCATATGGGGGGCTTTGCTGTCCAAAAAGGAAACAAAAAAAAGCTAAAGCCCACCAACACCTTCCAATCTCCCTGTACAATCTCCTTTAGATCTACCAACAGGGGTTGTGACATGTACAATAAGCTTCCGTTTCGTACGCACCCACTGATATGCAATGAAAGCGCCCTGCATCATACATGGAACACAGTGCATCAATGACGCGGTAAACCACGTTCTCCATGCGCCTTTTTCGCAGTGTGGAAAAATGAGTAGTGGAGACAATTCAAGTGAGAAAGAAGCCTATATGTCACATGCCAGTCCTAGGACATTTCACTACCCCAGACATAGTGTGCAGCAGCCAAGTCAGGATAGCGGCTTCTATCAGAGCCTCGGCACACGGGTGCTTTGCTGGGTGTCCATTATCACTTCAGAGATCGGGGCTGTGGTACACAATTGCCAGCATCTGATATCACGTGCAACTCCTACTGTCCACACTCACCTTACCACCAGTAGACTCTGAGGTCAGGAGATAAACACTACAACTCCCAGGATGCGCAGCGAACATGCTACATACGTACGGAAGGCGAGTAGTGCCATACATCATCGTACATTTGACGAGGCTTCGGTCCCATAAAAGGTCCCTATGGCATATAGAAAGCTTTGAAGAGGGAAACCCCTCATTTGCTGTGTCTGTTTACCGCCCCAAAGACACCAACAGGACCCAACAATTTACTAGTGATGGCTCGTTCGTTTTAATAGCTCCTACTGGTCAGGCACCTTGAAGGGCTGCCGTGGTTGCTGGGGAGGGCGCACGGATGAATAGATGGGTTGGACGGGGGTGTGGCTTCCTAGGGAGGCGGGGGACTGGGAAGAACTCCATGCAGCATTGACCTGGGGGGCGTGTCAGCAGCAGTAAGAGACCGACCCTGTTCTGAGACAGTCTGCTACCCTCACAACTGCGCATGTGCAGATAGCCCTAGTTTTGGGGCTTTTCAGGGTTAATCTTCCGAATTGCTGGTGTCAAGGTTAGGGTTAAGGGGATTGGGAAGGTAAGATTGATTTTAACCCCCCAACCCCTACACTTAACCCCCGATCCACAAAACTTACCCTACTATCAAGCACCACTGTCCCTTACCCCTAACCTTGACACCCGGAATTCGGAAGATAACCCTGAAAAGCTCCAAAACTAGGGCTATCTGCACATGCACAGTTGTAAGGGTAGCAGAATGTTTCAGGGTAGCAAAATAGGGTAAAATATATATATTTACAGTAAGTGATAAATATTTAGTTTAGACAAAGAGCCGTTTGGGAGCCAAAAGAGACGGTCGAATTCTGCTTGCCTGTCAAAATCTGCTCCTCCTGTAGAGTGGGCAGCAGGGGGAGCACATCTAATGAAATCCGATGGGGGGCGAGAGGGGAGCTGATATTGACCGGGTGTCTTCTTGCCCTCCGTCGACATCTGCTCCCCCTGTAGCTAATGACATTGTGTGCTACAGGGGTATTGGAGGGCAAAAAGACCGGGGGAACATGGCAGCCGCCGTGGGTGACAGTTTTGTTGCCACTGCTGTTGAAGGGTCCCGGGGAGCACAGCTCGATGGAGACCAGGGGGTCATGGACACAGCAGCCACCCTAGGTGACAGGTCCACGGGCACTGCTATGGATGACTCTCCGGTCGATATCAGCTCCCCCTGCTGGCCATTCAGTGCTACAGGGGGAGCAGATATCGACGGGACACAGGCTCTTTAAAGGGAGCCAATCCAAAAGAGCTGAATCTTTGCAAAGAGCCAGAATTCCCATCACTAATGTGCGGGAAGGAAAGATTTGGGTCGATTGTTCAAAGTGGGTTCTTTCGATTCCCAATTGCTGTATATGCTGACTGACCGCAGAATCAATACGTGTTGGTTGTCAGAATGTTTTAGACTTCCCTAAAAACTTTTTAGTGACGGCCATTTTATACTAACCATGCTGCAGCTATGGTGTGCTACAGTATTACAATTCAGCACAGCTAGGGTTAATTCTAGTTTTTCCATAGAAAACCTGTGTACCTTTAATACTTGAAAGTTTGTGGTTAAGAACCCTGCAGCATGTATTTTTGATGCAGCACAAGCATTTCCAATACTTGTACGCTATGACACAAGCGCAGGGCAAAACCCAGGGTTACCCAGTTATGGACACATTACTGCTAGCACTGTGTGTGCTAGCACTAGTGTTAAATGGCACCAAGACCTGAGGATCAAAAAGAAATGGTTACTCTGGGGACACCTGGTACATTTCTCATACCCAGATTTTTACCTGATCAGCTGCATCTTACATGTACTGTTATACACACCCAATTCTACCACATGAGACAAGCGCTGCAGTGTACCCTCCTTTAATGGTGACCTGTCCAACCCGAGTCATAACTCCCTTCACCTACTGGTTCCTTTTTGGCCACTGAATGACCATTCATAATTAACATGCATGTGTAGCACCATGCCAAATCCTCGGGAAATTAACCCGGATAACCATTAATATAGGATGAGGCAGAGCATGCTTAGACTGTACCTCTAGATGCAATGGTTTATGCAGACAGGGCAGTTCATAGCCTTATCACCATACACATGCCTTCTTGTGAACTGCCAATGCAGGTCTGGCAAAGCTTGCCCTACACACAAAAAAATGTGGCAACACAACCCAATTGTGAATGGTAGGTTTACCATATGGGTTGAATGAGAGCGAAAGCACACAGCATTATCTTAAGAACCAAGGAGCTCACATCGAGACGTTATTCAAGATTTGAAATTAGTCTGCAGTCCTGCTTTGTTAAGTCCACCATCCCACCTGTTCTTCAAACTGTAACATTTTAGGGTACATTTTGGTTTTATTCCAGGATTGTTGCCAAGACATGTTTACACAATTTCAGGATAATTGGAACAAAAACATCAAAATCGCCTGTTTCTATCCAGACAAGATCACCTCCGTCAGTTATGCACAGAGTGAGATAAAAGGAATTTGCCATTTACGCCTTACATGGATCCTAATCCATTTAGCTGCATATATTCTGTTGTAACGCCTAAAATACAGAGCATGGCAAATTGTCATTCTACTAAGTTATATTTCATTATAACCTTACTTTGTCAAGTTGGAGGGAAAAAACAAACAAAAACAGACAGCAAATTGAAAAGTAGAAAGTAATTTTATTAAATTACAAGATAATGTGTAGGAGTTTAAATTGTTCTTTTAAAGTGTTCCGTTTCTTCTCAGAAGTTTATGGGAAAAGAAAGTGAACTACAATCACCCAACATCACAGTGATGGCTTCATATTGAGAGCTTCATAGATTACACTTGAGTACTTCTAGACTGACACATCAAGGTCGACCCACAAGGACCATTCTAGGAAATATCAGCCATGACTAATGTCCACATTGCTGCAGTCTCTGCAAAAGACAAGTCAACCAATTACTGTCAAACCACAGGATAATACAATGAAAAGCTTCAGTTTTACTATGTTGCTCCCGACAGGATTCAAAGCAGAAACAGATGAATTTTACTTTGAGTTTTAGAGAGTGTTATTCTACCCCCCTGTGTTGGCCACATAAAGGACATCACCTTAAAGTGGGCAAAGCTGAAAAGGGGATATCACAAGTTTTATATAAAATTTTACATATTGGGCAACACTACCAACAGAAAGTTTACAGAAAATAAAAAATTGTATATACCTTAACTACACGGAGGACAGGTTTACGTCAGATTTCGAGAGTTGCATCCCATCACCTCATACGGCATTTTTATTACATGACTGCATTCCTCAGACCAATCTGCATGCATATCTGCACGAATAGCTAGTCTGTCCCTCCCTTAAAGCAGCAGCATATGGTGGCAGACCGCATCCACTGCAGTGGCGTCTCCTCATATGGATATATATTATATGGACATTTTCACCAGAACATTCTCATGTAGCCAAGAAGCTTTCAATGTCACAAGCTTCTTCAGTGCATTCTCCATTGTAAACCCTAAAAAATATAAATAAAAATCATAAGTTGGTGGCCAAATGACAACTCTGCAAATATTACAGGAAAAAAACACATGTTCAGCTCCAGGAAAACGCAACTCTGTACAAATCTCTTCCTATAAGGGACCATTCACATTGCAGCTGCAAAGCAATTTCTGGCCAGTAACGGACACATAGCAACACCATTGTGGCCATTAATTCTAAGTAACCGGCATACAGTGGTTTTGGCTGCGCTTGTGTCTCCCATACAAATGTATTGGATTCACTTGCACTAGGGTGTTTACGGTAAAGTGCGATATTGTGTTATAGCAAATGCAGTGCTAGTGTAAAAAGGTACCTTACACTAACACTAGTCACTCTCTGTTGCGGTACTACAATGCAAAGTGGCTAGTATGAAAGCCTTCAACCCTTTCCCAGAACTTGACTAGTACAGTCTGTTTACAAAGGAACGGATAAATGAAACAAGTACTGCAAACTCTCCACGTCGCATTAATCACTAAATGTCATTCATTTTAATGAGTAAATGTCATGAAGAAAAAAAGCATTTTAAACTCTCAACTAACCATTTATCAGAATTTTGCTTACAAATATAACCTTATGTTACCAATCTATTACTTAAAACCTTATAGTACATTGGGCACAGTGTAGGCAAGTCAGAACGGACAAACCTTAGGCTTCAAATACACTATGCATTGTACTGCAGAAGCCACTCATTGACAGCAATGGGACTATGGCAGGGCTGTCTTCACAGCACTGCCATGACCCAATCCATTGACCCAAGCCTCCATCATGTGAATGTCCACGCAGAGCTCCGCTATGACATCAACACAACAGAGGCTTGATGGATAACGCATCCATTGATATCAATGGACACATCCTAATGTCTGATTACTAAAGTACCCTGGCACATTAGTTATAAGTCAACATATATAAGCCCCATGCAAGGGGCAGCGTTATCAGATGCGCTATGCGTAGTAAACTCAGGGGGAAGGTGTTTGGACTTTAGTTTTTACTAAACTGACCACTATCACCAATATTGAGTAGGCCAACATACCATTCATGTCCCATCAGATGTAGGTGGACCTCCAAGCCAGCAGCTTCCAATAATACGGTCATTTTTGTCCAACCTTCAGAGAAAGAACACAGAAACATTAATCATAAATGTAAAGGGTCCAAATTCACATGCAGAATTGGCTAAACATTTCAAATTTAGGATAAGTTCAGTATACACTCAGTATACACTGGTCACAAAGTCACAGAAGCGTAGAGGATGGAACCAGGAAGACCTACTAGGGAACTCCTAGAATTGTAGCTTTCCCTGGACACTATGAAAACTAGTGGCGAAGTAAACATTGCCATTCCCATGTATCTATTTATCGGGATTTACAGGCCAGAGAGAGACCATGTCTATCAATTTATTGGAAGAATCTGTCCTATAGACCACATGGATGATTACAGAAGTACAATGCAGTAGGAAATTCACATGAGCCCAGGAAAACGCTAGGTAAAGCTGGCCATACACCGTTAGATCTGTCAGATATCCTTTACATCTACCAACAACTATGTAGTATAGGATCCTCTGCGATTGAACACAGGTAGACTTAATGGTTTAGGATTCACGCCAGCAATGTCAGTGGAAGATGCACCAACCTAAATCTGATTGGGAACCTTGTATCTGGGACATGTCCCCAATATTCTGCAGGGCATGGGGAGGGTCACCAAAACAGAAAGCAGCTCTAACCCATCTAAGCTCGAAGAACTGTCCTTTACATACAGCATCACGTGCTACAGCATCATGTCCCTCACGACAGGATACAGAAAGGAGCTGGGCGGCTCCACACTGCGTTTTAGAGAGGAGAACACTCTGCCCCCCTGTGTTAGCCATAACAAAGCATGGGGGGCTCTGCATGGGCAATGAAGGGGCTGCACAATATTTGTATACACATATTACCACCACCATGAACTAATGTGGGGGAGTCACCCCCTGCCCACCACCACACCTTCTATAGGCTGGGATGTACCCGAATCCACCGCCGTATACAGGGAGCAGCTCGGGTTATATTATCACTATGACTGCGTCCCATTCACAAAACACGCCACATACCCCGCTACAACCTGTGCAGGCGACACAACGCACTCACCTCGTGTGCACTACCTCTGCCCAAGAAGTGAGTCAAACGTCATCAGCGTGCGTCCACACGGAACATGCGCAGTCCCCATCCTGTCGTGCGGCCTGCGATAGAGGTGGCTTCATTTTCGGAACCCCCGCGAGGGGCGGGCAGAACACGGATCCATCATGCCGGGTGTCACCCTCCCTCCCAAGGAGAACAACCTCTTCAAGAGGATCCTGGTGAGGACCAGGTCATCTGGGCCTGAGACCACACATAACTCTAATAATGACTAAGTGCGAACTGTCATCTTTCTGCTGACACTGCTCCCCTACCTGCTGAGTGCATAGTGCAGTGACTGGGGACCCACTCCCAATGATCATATATAGGACTAACTATAACTCTATAATATCCCCCATAGTGCCCCCTCCACCTGATGAGTGTACAGAGACCCACTTGCAGTGATCATGAATATGACTAACTATAAATGTATACTATTCTCCTATAGTGTCCCCCATCTGATGAGTGTACAGAGACCCACTAACAATGATCATATATATGACTGCCTATAAATGTATACTATTCTATAGTGTCCCCCATCTGATGAGCGTGCAGAGACCCACTCCCAATGGACATATATATGACTTTACTTACAACTCTATACCCTCCATTTATAGTGCCCCTATCAAGAGTGTGCAGTGCCAGAGACCCCTCCCAGTGATCGGATATATAATCTTCACCTCCCTTATGTGCCCCTATCCGATGAGTGTGGCGAGTGCCAAGAGGACCCAGCTCCCCATGACATATATATAATTCTTCCACTCCTTATGGCCCACGTGAGGGAGTGCCTAGAGACCCACTCACAGTGATCATATATATAATTCTATCCCAGCCCCTATAGGTGCCCCATCCAATGAAGTGTACAGTCTGCCAATAGACCCACTCCCAGTATCAAATTGGTATATAATCTATATATTCCCCCTATAGTCCTCTATCTGGCGAGGGGGCAGGCCCGAGACCCACTCCCAGTGATAATATATATAATTCTATACCATCCCTATAGGGACCCAAATCCAATGAATGTACAGTGCCAAAAAGACCCACTCACGGGATAAGATTAGGTTGTGTTATAATTCTTACCATCCCCATAATGGGCCCTATCCAATGAGTGTTACAGTGCAAATAGACCCAATCCAGTGATCATATTTAAGGTATATGATTCGATAACTTCCCCCTACTAAGTGCCTTTATCTGCTGAGGTGCAGTGTGCCCAAAAGACCAACCCCAGTGATCATATAGATAATGATACAATCCACAAATTTGCACCTTCAATGTGTGTTTACAGTGACAATAGACCCACTTCCCCAGTGATCATATATATATATAATGCTTTACAATCTCCTATAGTGCCCTCCGCACCTAATGGAGTATTGCAGAGTTCTCAGAAGACCCTCTCCTAATATATCATATCTAATTCATATATGTGAATTCTGTGAGAAAAGTGTATTGTTTAAAGCTGAAGTAGTACGTATGCCATGAACTCTAAGGGATGTGGCCTCAAAGGAGCTCAGGTTCATTTCCAACCTGCCTTTTTTTTTGACTCCTGTGCGCACAAAGTGAGACTCTCTTGGCGGGGATGGATAGTTAGTGCACCCAGATGCCACTTCTCTTTGCTTCCTTTTTGATCTTCTCGTTCCCTTCACACGTGTGAAGGAAGCTTCGGTCTCTCGTCTTAGAGTGGCGGATGTGTTCTACAGGACATTGTTCTTTTGGCAGAATCTTACCCTGATGGTTTGTTGACAATATGCCTACAGCATGTTGTGTGAATTGTAGATATGCCAGTTTTGCCATGGTGCACTTGTTGTGGCATACCCATTTTGGACTGTGCCTGTACCCTTTGATTGTCCACAATATAACCCTTCTGTGAGATGCCGCACATAGGTGGAAAGTGGAACTGGCAGACATGATGCGGGAAGGAGAGGGTCTGAGTTACAAGCCTTTTTCCCCTTGGTGTTCGTACATTTTTCCCGGTTTATTAGTTGCCCCTACTAAATGATGGCGGTCCGGCCGGGAAACATATGTGTACTTTCAGAACTGTATTTACCATCCTCCTTTAGTGGCCCCCCAATGAGAGTGTGACAGTGTTCGAGACCCAATAATCCCAGAGATCCATATATATATAACTCTTTACCAACCGTTTGTAGTGCCCCCCACCCCTGAAGTCTGCAGTTTCACAACGACACACCATATCATATAATATATATGGTTCGTATAAACTGTAAACTATTCCATTATCGTTGCACCTTCGATTTAGTGTTAAGAGGACCCACTCCCCGTGATCTATATAGAACTCTTTACCAACCTCTTTAGTGCCCCCACCTTATTAGTGTGCAGTGCTCAGAAATCATCTCTCTTTGTGCGGCATCTCAGGACCTCTTTCCTCTTTGTGCGGCACCTCAGACCTCTTTCTTTGGGCGGCACCTCAGGACCTCTTCTCTTTGTGCTGCACTCGACCCTTTCCTCTTTGTGCTGACTCAAACTCTTGCGTTTTGTGCTGACCTCAGACCTTCTCCTTTTGGTGGTGCGGAGGACTCAGACCTCTTCTTTTGTGCGGCACCCAGACTCTCTCCTTTTGGTGGGGGCGGTGCGCACTCGACCTCTCTTTTTTTGTGCAGCACTCAGACTCTTTCTTTTGGCGGCACCGCAGGACCTCTCTGTTTTTGTGCGGCACCTAAGACTCGTCTTTTTGTGCGGGGCACCTCAGACCTCTCTCCTTTTGTGCGGCACCTCAGGACCTGTTCTTTTTGTCGGCACTCAAACCTCTCTCCTTTTGTGTGGCACCTCAAACCTTCTCCTTTTCGTCCGGCACCTCAGACCTTTTCCTCTTTGTCTGCACACCTCAGACCTCTATCTTTATGTGGGACCTCAGACCTCTTTCCTTCTTTGGGCTGCACCTCATATCTCATTCTTTATGTGCGGCACCTAGACCTCTTCCCTTTGTGCTGCAACTCATACTCTTACTGTTTGTAGGCACCTCAGCTCTTACTTTTGTGCGGCACCTCAGACCTCTTTCCTTTTTGTGCTGCACCTCAGACCTCTCTTCTTTTTGTGCTGCACCTCAGACCTCTTTCCTTTTTGTGCGGCACCTCAGACCTCTTTCCTTTTTGTACTCCTCTCTACTTTCTGTGTTTTTAATTTCAGCATGGTATGATATGAGGAAAAAAATACATTTCTTCATGCTGATTTAAAATGTTTTTTTAAATCATGTAAATGACATTAATTTTTTTTTTCTTGCAGAAATGCTATGAACAAAAACAGTACAAAAATGGGCTTAAGTTTTGTAAAATGATCTTGACAAACCCCAAATTTGCAGAACATGGAGGTAAGGTGGATGAACACATACATGTTACCTAGCAAAACTTTTTCTAAGAAAACTGAGAAAAACTTTCTGTTTCTGTGTTGTATTCTTTATTAATGTTAGGTTAATTGTGTCAACTGCGACAAAGTCATGAAGCAGTTTAGTATAGTCAAATAAAAACAAATCTAGTATCAGTTTATTATATGAAGTATCCAAAAATAAAATGCCGCTACATTGTAACGATCTATGTTGTGATTGAAACATATTTTACATTTATTACAGAAACATTGGCTATGAAAGGGCTGACACTGAACTGCCTGGGAAAGAAAGAAGACGCTTATGAGTTTGTGAGAAAAGGGCTGCGCAATGACGTTAAAAGTCATGTCTGTATCCTTCGGAAGGTGTTTCTTTGTGACATTTTTATATTATTATTATTCGTGGAAGGTTCTGGTGACTACAGTTTATGAAATTAAACTAATGCTCCCAATGTTGCCTAGTATTGTCACAAAACTGAATGTTTGCAAACTTAGCCACACAAATCATCCCTTTCCATACTGCCATAAGTATTATATTCAGGTGTTCTATTAAGATCATTAGAAAAACAAGAACTTTGCAAACATTTGTGGAAAATGTGTTGTTTAAAGTAGCTCAGTTCTTAATGGGATTCCAATTCTCAAATCACAAAATATTGTGTCTGCTACTGTATTTCACAGAAAATAGGATATACTCATAAATGAAGCCGTAGCAGGATTTCTAAGCATTTGCTCAATATAAGCCATACCCCGAAAATAAGATGTTGATGGGTGTGGCTATGCAGCATACCGGCGCGGAGTGGTAAAGAAGCCCTTTTCATCTGCCCCATTGTGACAGCTGGTATCTTGGAGGTGACCGGAGAGGTGCGGGTAGTCCCATCAACAACATCAGCCCCCCCTATGAGGTCCCGGTCGTTCTGTGCGTGCTGCAAGCTCAGGCATAGTGCAGTGGTTTCCAAACTGGGGTGCGTGAAGGCATTCTAGGGGGGCGCAGGCCCTCATTCTTAACCAGTGTTTGAATAGGGAGGGGGGCTCGATAATGTTCCTTAATAGAAAGGGGGTGCCCTGCAAGTAAAGTTTGAGAACCACTGGAATAGAGGGAGACATAGAAAGTGAACGTCTTAGTAAAGTGAGGAGCGGGACACTCTGCTTTAGGTATTGTGTGTCCCCAGGGGGGAGAAGTAGAGCTGTGGCTGCCATTTTACTCAGTACTGTGGGCATCTCCCCCAGCACCAACCAGCAACAGTCTGTGGGGCTCTCTCACCCCACACAAACTCCTCCTGAAAATAAGCCACAGTGTGTCTTGAGGAAAAATAAATATAAGACAGTATTCTTTTTTTCTACAAAACACAGTATATGTTCCACTTTCTAAGAGGTACTATTTCAAAGTAGATGCGTTCTCAAACTCAGAAAGTTATCGAGTGCTGAGTTGTCATTGTTCTGTTGGCTCAGTAACTGCAAGGTTCCAACCTAACTTAGGTATTAACCTCTGCATAAAATATGTGCCAGGAGCTTTATGTAAAGGGGTTCCATGTTCTGAATCACCAATTGCAATGCCAAATTTCAAACAGGGCTTTGTAAAGCACACCACCATGGCCTCTGTAGCAGTGAAAACATGTTCTCTAGAATCACATTTCTCTGACAGTCTGATCATTGATCCTAGGCACCAGAAGAATTTTACATGACTGACCGCATTGTGCCAACTCTCACATTCGGTGGAGGAGTGTTAATGTGGGTATTTTTCATAAAATGGGCTAAGCCTCCCAGTCCCAGTGAATAGGCATCACAATGGTACAGCTTTGTAAGCCAGGCCTCCCCATCTGATATCAGTGCCTGACCCTTCAAATGTCCATCTGGATGAATGGCTCGAACTTTCCACAGAATCACTGAAGGTGATGATTACCTTTTGTGGCTGCATATGTTATCTCTATATTGATACCTATGGATTTAAAAAGCCTGTGTATTGTGGTCCGGTGCTCACTTCTATCATTAGTGCTATACATAAGGGCTTGTTACCACTAGTGCGGCCAAGCGGATGCCTGCGGGCGGCCGCGCCCAACCGCGAGGCACGCGGTTGCACGCAGTTTCACACACTTGCGGTTGCGCACAGTTTTTGCAAAGCGTTTTTTTTTCTAATCTTCCTGCTGAATTGCATTATGGGAACTTCATGCTGTATTCTCCTCATGGAAAATATCAGGATGGATGCCTCTGACTCTTCTTCAGATGATGAAGTCTTGATGATGTGTGATGATGTGTGGATTGGGGGTACATGGGGGGCCTAAATGTACAAATAAATGAGTATTTACAATTGTTGCAAGTCTGTGTCACCTCACTGCTTCTCCAACAACTTTTATTTTACTTTATTTTTCTCAAGAAGTACCCCCTACTTCTTGAGAAAAAGAAAGTAAAATAAAAGTTGTTGGAGAAGCAGTGAGGTGACACAAAGTAGGGTCTTCCTGTCCTCCAGTCCTCCTGACCGCGCCCATAGGGAAACAATGGATGCGGACGAAATCCGTGCCCTCTTCTCTGCACAACCGCGCCAATCCGCGCCCATTCATGTCAATGTGCGCGGATCGCCGCGGCGTGCCGTTAAAAACTCGGTATGCTGCGTTCACAACCGCGTCCGCTCCCGACCGCAACCGCGCGCATTCGCGCACAACTGCATACATGGAAACTGCCACTTTACAATGTATGCGGTTGCGGGCGGACGGAACCGCATGAAACCGCGCGGTTAGAACCGCACCTAACCGCCCAGTTCCGTGCTAGTGGAAACAAGCCCTAATATATATCTCTAGATGATTCATGACTACTAGTAAGTAAATGGTTTCAGTGATCCATTTGTTTTCCTTAATGTTAGAAAGGTTGGCATGTGTATGGTCTACTACAGAGATCTGACAAAAAGTATGACGAGGCAATCAAGTGTTATAGAAATGCACTTAAGCTGGACAAGGACAATTTGCAGATACTGCGGGACCTCTCATTATTACAGATACAAATGAGAGACTTGGAAGGGTACCGGGTAGGTATATCTACATTTACAAGACACATTCATTAGAATTTTTTTTATTTGTGATATTTGTTTTTTTGTTTGTAAAGCTGTTGTCTTTTTCCTCAAGAACCAAACCACTAAAAAGGTTCAAAACAAGGGTCTTATGTGTCCTCAAACCCCAATAACAATATTTTCCCTTAGGCTAGGCTTCCACGAAAGTTATGGGCTGCGCCAATACCCCCTGAGTTGACCAGGTCAACGTCGTGGTAACAGGCAGTGTGGTAGACCTGTATATGGATGGGCTGCGTCTACATCCCCTTCAAGGGATGCAATTAACGCAGTGGGTATTGGCACAGCCCATAATGCAGTGGAAACCTAGCCTAACTAAAAAAAAACTGGTAAGCTTGGCCAGCAGAATCTCTTTTCAAATACAGTGTTGGTGTCATACATCTCTTCTCCATTCTTCCTCCTCTTGTAAACTATATGCTCTAGAACACTGTATCAATGTTAACACAGGTTGTAAATGCTGAACTGTCACCCTATCACCCTATACTGCTTGGGTTGAAAATTGTGTATTAATGTGTTTACAGTTTACAGTAGAAGTATCTTCCTTGCATTTGAGATGAAGCAGCTTTAAATAAAAAAAATCTTTATGGTAAGCCTTCCAGAATCTTAGGTGATTTTAAATGTAAGCATTTGATAAAAAAAAAATACACCTTCAGTGGAGTATATCTTAAAATAACTGTGTTTTATAACATTGTCTTTTATTTTACTTCTGTATTGTCTCTTTAGGAAACTAGATATCAGCTCCTCCAGTTGCGACCTATGCAGAGGGCATCTTGGATTGGCTATGCCATAGCTTATCATTTATTGAAAGACTACGAAATGGCCTTAAAATTGCTTGAGGAATTCAGGAAGACTCAGCAGGTGTAGTACTAATATAGATTTATTGGCTGTCACATTTTCTGTCCTTTAGGTGTTTGTATAAATGTCATCCTGCTTTACATTAAATGACTGCATGTGTGAATAGCTGATACCTACAGTTAGTGGAAAGTTGTGTTACTTTATAGCATTGCAGCTGTTCTGTTATGCAAATACAGATCTTTAAAGCGGTTCTATACCAAGATTAAAAAAACACATACATTACATTGACATAATACTCACCTGTCAGCAGTATACATCTGTGAAAACTGCTACAGAATAAAAAAACAACATGCTTAGCTTCCTTACCTCCTTATTCCTGGAGAAATGATATAGAGAGAAGCAGTTCGGCCCATTCATACTTCATTCTGACTAAGGAACTGTAATTCTATAAAACGGCCACTAGATGTAGCTTCTTTTACATTACATTAGATTCTGCAGATATGAAGCTGCAATCCTTTTCACACGAGACTATGGACTTCATCCCAGATGCATTTGTGGTGAGTCCTTACAACCTGGCAGTGGCCGGGTTCACACAGTGGGAGGGGAGAGCCCGAAAATCGCCCCTCTTGCTGTAAGGAAAATTTTTTTAAAAATTTGAGCAGTGATAGCTTAATTATCAGCAGCGCTGATAGTGTAAAGTGTCCAGGGAGGTGGTAGGTCCGCTTTAACTTCTGATGTCAGAACTCCAACCTGCTCTCCTGTGTTGTATTTGTGACAACTTTTTAACCTCCCTAGCGCACCGCCCGTACAGAGTACACTGCCTGCCGTTTCCGGCATCTCGCCGGAGCTCTACGCGCAGCTGTTGTCAGTATTGACAACAGCTGCGTGAGAGGGGAAGCCGGCGCTCCTCCATTCCATGGAGGTCTATGGCGCCGCCCCCTTCCGCGTCACCGTGACGCGATCGGGGCGGTGCCGCCAACCCGGAAATGCTGCAGCGATGAAGACAATCGCTGCAGCTTTCCGGGAAGGCATAGTGTCTCCCCGCTGCCTGCTTTCCCGGCGGTTGAGGCGAGCCTGAAGCTCGGACGAGCTAGGCTTGTCTCAACCGCTAGGGAGGTTAATAAGACTGTTTGTTCCACTAAAAGACTTTAGTATTGGAAAGAGCATATCTCTTGCTAATTATGTGTTTTTTTTGAGTGAGATAACAATGAGTTTAACTTTTTATATACTTTATAGTCATTAAAAGAGTATTAAACAAAGAGCCATGGGAGAATAGGGTTCTACAGAAATAATTGAATACAATCATTAAACTTTTTTTCTTAGTTGTAGAACAATAATTTGCAGTCCATAATTTGGCACCCTTTTGTATTTTTTCTGTCTTCATGTCCTTTGAGAAAATAGTTGTCCATGAACATGCAGATATATTTTTTCATAAAATAACAAACTTATAAAAACTTTTGCCAATAAATCCCTTACCTTATCTGATGATGTTTGGGGCCCTTATCAGTCTAGTTATAAATTATCCTGAAGACTTTATGCAACAGCACCAGTGTATCTTCTTAAAGGACCTTTACTATATTTATACAACGTTCTACAGCCTATTTATGCTTAAAGTACAAAAAAAGAAAAAAGGTTCATGTACGGAAGATCATTGAGTAGTGTTCTGTTGCAGTGTAATTTTGTGGTTATACCATTTGCTGTGACTTTGTAGGTACCTCCAAATAAGATGGACTATGAATACAGTGAGCTAATTCTCTACCAGAATCAAGTGATGAGGGAAGCCAATTTCTTTCAAGAGTCCCTGGATCACATTGAAGCATATGAGAAGCAAATATGTGACAAGCTTCAGGTAGAGGAAATTAAAGGTAAATTGTTTTATCCATGTCATGTCCAGGAATTTGAGCACCTGGCCTCCTATATAGTGTGTACACAGGCCATTTTACAAATGGAAAAAAGCAGTGCTGTATATGTCTTGCTGTAGTATACGATGTGACCAGCAGGAGGCAGTAAATATTCTATCACAAGGAATAATTAGAAAACTTGAGCAATTAGCAACCCATAAGGTTTTAGCCCCTCTTACACTAATACATGCCACTTATTGTAAGTCATGCCACCAATTAAAGTAATTCCATCTTTGTATAGATTGTGACGTCTGAAGGAGAAGGTTGGTAACATAAACCAGTGCTGTAGAGTCGGAGAGATAAATTCTCCAACTCCTATGTATTTAATATGCTAAAGCCTGCCATACACCCACCGAGCGGCGGCCGATTTTGCCGCAGAACGATTTTGCCGCCGAGGGCGCTCACGGCCGTCGGTGGCAAAATCGCACGCCGATCGGGGGTGCCCACATGGGGCGACAGATCGCTGTCGCCCCACAGCTTGGCCGGCCAGAGAATGAACATGTCCGATGTTCTCTGGCCGATGCCATTAACTTCAATGACCGGCATCATCATTGAAGCTAACGGCCAGGCACACAAGGTGCCCGCCGATGCTTACAGCTTGGGACTGCAGCGTGATGACGTCATCACGCTGCTTTCCCAAGCTGATCTTAGCAGCTCTGTCGGCCCCCACTCGGTGGGTGTATGGCAGGCTTTAGTAAACCCACCTTAATTGTTCTGAACTTCTGCTGAAGATAGGACAGTGAAAGGCTCCAGCAAGAGGCAGGGGGGAAGGGGCACTGTAATCACAACCGAACTTATAATAAACTGATAGACAATTTTATCTATACTCCTACTCCTTAATATGATTACCCTAAAATCCCATATGCCTGCCATACACCCACAGACGGGGGCTGACAGACGAGCTACGATGAGCTCTGGAATGCAGCGTGATGACGTCATCATGGTGCATTCTGGGGCTGCTTTAATCGGCCGGGCTCCCTTTGTGTGCCGGCCATTATTGAAGTTAATGGCATCGGCCAGAGAACATCGGACATGTCCGTTCTCTGGCCGGCCGAGATGTGGGCACACACCGATTGGCGGCCGATTTTGCCAATGGCGCGAGAGCGCACGCCCGTCGGTCAGCGGCAAAATCGGTCGCTAATTGGCGTGTGTATGCCAGGCTATAGTCATGTTTGAAACTAACAATCTAAGTATTTGTAGCCTCAGCTAAATTACAACAGTTTTTCAAATGTTCTATAGCTTCAGTCTTGAACTATTGGCTATCCATTCCCTTCACTTATACAAGCCTGCAAATAATTATCAGCGAGAGTTAGGCTAGGTTCACAGTGGGCGTTGTGTTCCCTGTAACAGCGGAACACAACACAATGGAAAGCATTACATTTAGTGAAGCATACAGTCACTGTGCAGCATGCTTCATGGTCACTTAACGTGTTCGTTATGCACTGCATGCATTGGGCTTTATTCTTATAACAGAGAAGTAGTTTATTATGACTGTTTGAACTTTTTTTTATTCCCATTTAAGTTTAGTAGGAGCTGGAGGCGGTCCATTTTTTGTCAACTCCGACTCCAGGTACCCAAAATTGCCTTCGACTCCACAGCCCTGACCTAAACCAACCTTGGTGGCTGTGGCTGGGGTGGCTAGCCCCAGGGACTTTCAAGGCAAATAACGTGAAAGTCCCTGGAGCTAGCCACCCTGTTAGGTTGGTTTGGGTTACCAACCTTCTCCTTCAAAAACATTTTGTATACTAATTATTGTTATTTGGGATGTTGGCAAAATCACTTGTTGAAGACCCTTCTGCCCCAAATATTATTTAAATAGATTGTGAAGTAATTTACAAACACAAAGTCTTTCTAAAGCCCCCCCATACACCTTAATATCGATCCATACAATTTCCATTAGATCTACCAACAACTGTGTAGTATAGTGTCCTCCCTGATAGAATACATAGTGATTGGAAGGTTCAGAAAGATCCTCATATTACATGGTTTTGGTAGAACAAAATGTGATTGTACAGAAATTGTATGGAAAGATTGTAAGGTGTATGGGGACCTTAAGGCTTTGCCTGTAACATGGGTGGTTTATGGATTTTTTTTCCCCTGGTCTATAGGCTCATTCTGGGGTCAGAGCATTTCGTTACTTGTGACATATCCTCTTCTGTAACAGTTTCTAAGCATTGATTAGGTTTATAAATTTTTACCAGGTAAAATGCAGTATAATGTAAATAATAAACAGAAAATACTTTCTCAAAAGGATAACAACATACCGATATTTGATATGCCAAACATTTGTAAACTTTGGTGATGTATAAAACATCATGCATGTCTTCATCTTTCCCAGAGAGTTGTGAGGATTTAATATCTTCCCTTTGTTTTGAAGGTGAAGTATTGTTAAGCCTAGGAAGATTAAAAGAAGCCACCGAAGTCTATCGAGAACTTATTGACCGTAATCCTGAAAACTGGAAATACTACGAAAATCTGGAAAAAGCCCTGATTCCTGGTAATATGAAAAATTTATTAAACATTTGTTTCTTCTATAAAAGTGATGTTAAAAATATTTAGTGTATAAATGTTAACTTGAGCTCTCTTTTTTTCCTTTTTTATGTTGGCCTAAAATAAAGTGCTGGTACAAATACCTGTGTATAGACAATACATCATAACAATTCTTTTTAGATTCAGACTGTAAAGTTAAAGAGCGAAGCTGTTGTAGTTGGAGTTAATCCTAAGTTATAATACAGATAGTACTAAATTCCAGCTGTGAGGGCCATTTCACACTAGCCGCTTAGCAGTTATGGTGCATGCTTTAACCGGTAACAGATGTGTTAGCAGTAACGCTACTGCATTGGCTACCGATTATAAAACCCTGCATTTCACCATTGCATAAAAGTGTACAGGAGATGATTTTATCCCCATGTATCTAAGCGGTAGAAGTAGGAAAAACAAAGGGGGAAGGGGGAAAGGGGGGGGGTTACCCTCAATGGGGACTTTTTGTTGGCAAACCTAGCCTTCTAGCATATATCTTCTTAGGGATAGCATGGATGAACTTTAGTTTAAAATTTTTTTTATTCAACGGGAACGATTTGGTTTACATAACACAGCACAGATACACTACACAGAAATACAGTATACAGTAATACTGAAGCCATAATGTTGCAAATTTATAACTGTATACACATTCCATTTGTTACAGAGAAACAATAATTAAGACGGACAAAATTTATATTAAAACCCGCAAAAAAGTGTTTAAAAAGGGAATAAATGACAAATATTGTGACCTGGTTGTATTAAAATTGGAGAAGGGTCATTTAAAAGGGGACTCCGAAAAATATATATTGAAAAATATTAAATGATACTAAAATTGTGACGAGTGTCTAGGAGGGTGAAGTGAATAACAAGGAGTGCGCTCCAGTGTTAATAAATGTTGAAAATGTGAAAAAAAAGGAAAAAGGGGATAATAATGGAGATAGTGTATAAAGAACAATTCAAAGTGTATTGAAGAATAAAGATTTTTATAAAAAGTGACGGGAATTACCATCCAGTGTCCGAGTAAAATAATAGTGACCCCATACTCCCACAATAGTAGGTGAAAGGTAGATTATTATGATCAACCAAATATTTAAGATTCTTTGTTATGTGACTTTCTCTATAGCAAATAATTGATACTTCTCTTGCAACATGTAACTGTTTAATCCTGTTCTGAATGTACCTGTACTAGCTATGTATAAATATGACCTTGCATTGTTTGATATGTAAAAATAGGCTGCAGTTATTCAGTTACTTGATATATAGCATGATAATCAACACAATATAGATACTATGAAATTACTATAACGCGGATACTATGTAATCACCAAATCAGACATTATATATAGATTTAAGAAAACAATAATCCAATTAACAGTATATGGATTTCACCTTATCTGCTTAAGTCACATCTAATATTTATTGATTTGAATTATATATCTAATTGGCTATTTGGATCTTTTTCTGGGAATATAGATGGTTGTTAAGTCCTGAGGAAGCCCACTATCAACGGGCGAAACATGTTGACCATTTCAGCCATCTTTTAACAGACTGCACCTGACTATTTGTGTTTCAGGAGTAGCTGTACCTTATACTGTATTTCTGTGTAGTGTATCTGTGCTGTGTTATGTAAACCAAATCGTTCCCGTTGAATAAAAATTTTTTTAAACTAAAGTTCATCCATGCTATCCCTAAGAAGATATATGCTAGAAGGCTAGGTTTGCCAACAAAAAGTCCCCATTGAGGGTAACCCCTTCCCCTTTCCCCCTTTGTTTTTCCTAATTATCATTGCAAGGGGATGGGCAAACCTAACCTCAAGAGCACACTGTTAGCCACGACTCCCCCTATCTATCTAAGCGGTAGAAGTTATTGAGTTGATTCCGTTAGGTTTGTTACCCTTCACTTATCGGTTCATCACTCTTCTGTTTTTTTTATATGATGTTCCGATAATTTGCATTGGATTGGTGATGTGCCACTGTTGTTTTTGTACTTTTTTTTGTTGAGAATATATAATAAAAATATTGAAACAGAAAAGTATACGGGAGATGTTTGTGCTGCAGAACCACAAATGCAGGCTTTAGGGCATTTGCTTGAATGTGCTGCTTTGTACATTAGTTCAAAAGGTGAGGCCAGTGTGAAAGGTTTCCTATGGAATGCTTTTTACTTCATGTTTCTGCAAATAATTTGTGGTACTGCAACACAGATGTGTCTGGTGATATAAATAAAATATAAAAATATAAATAAAGACCTACAGTCTCCTTCCCTCCTTCTCCTTACATCTGGTTCTTCAACAGGCTCTCAATAATTGTATTCTATAAATTAATACCTGCTTCTAAATCTTCTCCTTGAAAGGCAATAATTGAAAATGAATACTGTTCTATGATTAGTAAAGGAAAAGGGAGACATGTACAAATAGAATCTGTTAAGTAAACTAAAAGAGCATGTTTGCGCACCAGAGGTACAGCTCTACTGTACTATTCACTGTCAATGTAATTTAAATGACTAAAGACAGCTAGAGGAAGAGCTCAACATTTTTATGTTAATTCTTAAGCTTTTTAAAGACATAATGTGATTGATTCACAACTAGTGGATTCCGTTCCTTAGTTCTGTGCACATTCTCCATAGTACCATCAGATACAAATCCACGAAAATGCCAAGATAACCCATGAGATACTTGAACGATCGACTGAAATTTACCAACATGTCCACACAATGCTAGATCGATTTAGCTTAAAAGGAATTGATTTTAAAACAATAGTTTTTTAAGCCGAACAGAAAAATCGAATTGTGTATAGCCAGCTTTAGACCTGAAAGAAATCTGACCATGTTGATCTTCTTTAACCATCATTCAGATGCTGGATTAGTGAGTCATTGGTGCCCAGTACAAGTGAGTAGGTTAGAGGGCACAGTCTTTTTAAAAGCAATCTTTAGGCCCCCATACACCTTACAATCTTTTCATACAATCTCTGTACAATCAAATTTTGTTCTACAAAAACCATGTAATATAAGGACCTTTTGTAAACCTTCCAATCACTATGTATTCTATCAGGGAGGACCCGGCACTATATAGTTGTTGGTAGATCTAATGGAGATTGTATGGATCGATCTTAAGGTGTATGGGGGGCTTTTCAAATTTCTCTCCTAGCAGATTTTTTTTCAGGCATTGCTTACCCTCAGGCTTACACTCAGGCAGAGAGAGAATTTAAAGTCATCATCCCAGAAATATGCAGTAAATGGATTATTTAAATTGTAGTCTGTAATCATTGCATCATAATGCATTGCATCATATAGTTTGTTAGTTTAAAAAAAGTTTTTGGTGATTCACAAATATCACCAGTTAATTGTTTTTCTTTTAATTGTAGCTAATGTTGAAGAAAGGCTTAAAATCTATGATGACCTCAGTAAGAGATACCCACGAGCAGTTTCACCAAGAAGACTTCCGTTAAATTTTATTACAGGTAAAGTATTTGGGTATATCACCAATTTTAGATTTCTTATTTGTCTATTGTAAGAGAGATACCTTTTTGTAAATACAAATGTTGCTGTTCCATGATCTTTAAAGGAAAAGCTACGTATCGCTCTGAGGCTTTGTATAGTAGAATTATTCAAGATTAGCTTTGAGTAAGAAAATACATTGACTAAGCCAGTGGTTATCAAACTGGGGGGGGGGCGCAAAGGTATTCCATGGGGGCGTTGGCCCTCATTCTTAACATGTGTTTGAATAAGGAGGGGGGGCTCGATAATGTTCCTAAATAGAAAAGGGGGACCCTGCAAGGAAAGTTTGGGGAAACCACTGGACTAAGCTTAGCTTTAGCAATACTGTATTTTTAAGAAGGTATCCATCTGCATCACCTCTTTTGGTCTTACCCCCCTGGCGTTCCTGCCGAGACCAAGCCGTCCAGTGCTGACCCGGCGTAGATCGGAGCCCCAGCAGTTTAAACTTACCGATCTGTGCTGCTAAGGTGGCTCCGAACGAATGAACGGGCTTCTGCACGGAAGAGAAACTTGAAAAAGAAGAAGCAGAGGCAAAATTAAACAGAAGAGCAAAATAATTACGGGCATGAAAGTTGTGAATTTGTTGTTTAACCTTTGCTTTCCATTAATAAGTCATATACTAAGGAACAATCTGACTTTTGAATGGATTCCCACACAATCGATTGTCGTTCGCGGTCATCGATTGTTCTTGAATTTTTTGCATCCAGCCTTTCCTCAAGCGGGATCAATCGAAGAAAGCTCAATCGAACAGGGAACCAACATGTTGGTAAACCCGGTTCGATTGCCATTACTTTGGACAAGGACCAAGGTTCCCCATCCAAAGTAAACCCATTCAAATTCAAGGGTTCATAGATTTAAGGAAAATTGACCCCTATATGCCCACCTCAAGGCAGTCATCTGTTATCTGCTACTGAGAGATTCATCTTAAGCTAGCCATACACATGTCAGATTCCATGGCCAATTGATCACTCACCCAATTGATTCCGGCGATCTCAGCGGGAATGGGAGCTGCAATCAATCAGCCAATTAAGAGGATCCGATCGCTGCATACCACCTTGTCCAAGTGATCGCGTCCAATTGATCGGGGGCTCAGAATTGGATTGATTGATTGCAGCTCCCATTCCCGCTGAGATCGCCGGAATCAATTGGGTGAGTGATCAATTGGCCATGGAATCCGACACGTGTATGGCTAGCTTTAGGGAGCTTCCTACAAGGCTGGAGAAATAACACGGTAGTGCTCTGCTATGTATGCAAATACTCAGTACCTTATGAGAATTGTATTATTTAATTATGTGTGTCTTGTTTATTCAAGGAATTTTCAAGTAGATAGTAAAATAATAAAAAATTGTATACCCACAGGAACAGCAGAAGTTTGCCATTTAAATTGGTTTACACATTAGTTTCACAAGTAATGAAGCATTTGCGAAAAAAGTCTGAGCTAAACAATTGATTCCCTATTTATATTTGCATTTCGTCATATAAATTTAAGTTCTTGCTTTTTTTTATGTCTCTAGGCAACAAATTTAGAGATCGAATGGATAAGTTCTTACGAATCAACTTCAGCAAAGGTTGCCCTCCATTGTTTACAGCATTAAAATCATTGTACAGTTCTTCAGAAAAGGTAACTCACTCTGATTTTTGCTTTTGATTGTCATGACATATCTCATGACATGTGTTTCTGGTCTCTATTGCCCCCTCTGGATGTGCTGTTTGTTTTCTGCTCACCCTTTAGGTGGTTCGTCATCACTAACTTATTTAGTAAAGCAGATTGCATTACATGATGAATTATTTTTAACTGAAAGATAACTTCAAACTATGCTTTTATCACTGTGCTTGAATCGCTGACTGTTTATGAGCAGATGCAACCAAGCACATTAGTTCTGTGTTCACAGTGTATGTTCCAGAACCACTGTACTAAGTGGTTGCAGTGTTTGTGAAAAGGCTCATCAGCATCATCCACCATCATGATATTGCACAATCAATGGGTTGACCAGCCAGAAGTGTTTACAGTTCCCGGGTACTGAGGAGATGTCAGCATGCCACTCCCAACCGCAACTATGAACTATGCCTTAGTACTGGCTTAATCCCAGAGAAAATGATTATGATTTATCCAAATAAACTACAATCACACATTGATGAAGGGGAGAGTAAGTGGCATGAAATGCTGGCCATAGACATGCAAGTTAATCATCCATGTGGCTGTAATGTCACTGAAGTCACTTTGCTAAGTAATCAGCTTGAACATAGGTTGAAGAATACATTGCTTACCCTTATTTTTCTGACGATAAGACGCACCCAGTCTTTAGAGCAGGAAAGTGTTCAAATGAATTGGGGGAACAATCCCTTGCAGTACCCAATTTCAGCCACGAAAATGGTGTCACTAGAAAGCACACTTCACGGCATCTCATCTTCCTCATACACTGGAAAGGGAAGAGGGTGCTGAGGGGGAGTTGCATTCATGTCTCCCTGTCCCCTCTATGGCTGTGTGTTTTAGAAAACTGCCAGTGTGAGTGCAGCTTTCCCCACACACACTCTGCATTGGTTATATCTGCAGGACTCTGCCAAGTTGGACCATAAGACACATTCGGACCATAAGACTCTTATAGTGTGAAAAATATGGTAGCTTTTAAAAAAACAAAAAACAAATATAGAGATATTGATTTATATGTTTTCAATGTGTTTTATCCTACAGGTTTCATTAATACAAGAACTTGTTATCGGTTATGAAAATTCATTGAAGTCCTGCGGCTTGTTTAGTACCGATGGTAAGTTTTGTTTTTTAAAAAGATTGCTCTTACAGATCATTTAAGTTTAATGTTTGTTGCACGATGATCAAAAGCACCTTGTTTATGACCAGCTGCCAGGAGAGTTGTTACTTAAGGCCCCCACACATGTACCGAGTGGGACTCTCACACTCTGTGTGTCTGTGTGCCGGCCGTTATTTTCAATAGGGGACGCCGGTCTCCATTGAAACTAACGGCATCCGCCAGAGATTATCCGTTCTTTAGCCGACCGAGCTTTGGGGCGACAGGGATCTGTCACCCCAGGTGGGCACCCCCGATCGGCGGCCAATTTTGCTGTCAACTGACAGCCGGCAAAATCGGCCGCCGCTCGGTGCGTGTGTGGCGGCCTTTAGTATATTTAGGGGTTTTATCCTGCACTGCCTTCACCCAATTTTTCTTATCCAATGGTATTTGCGTACTCATTGTCTGTCTTTATGTAAGAGATAGCAAGAAGCCTTGAGTGGTCATTATAGGGAATAAGTGGCTCAGTGGTTGGTATGTAAACTGATGTAAATCCCCAATTTTTTTTTTCATATGGCATCATGGCTAACTGGTATACAGTTTTCCAAAGTAAATAATTGTTTGTAAATGGGTTGCAAAGTTGAATAGCTTTCAGTTATGACCCTTACATTAAATGTATGGAGAAGTATACCCTTTCATTTGCCAGATCAGCAGGAAGAAGTAAATATTTTGTAAATGATTTACTGACTCTTGTTGGATATTGAGGCTTTATAAGTGAAAAATAGAATCCTGTCACTTTTGACGTTTGTTTAAAGGTCGGTTTACCATTTTTGAACAAAAAGTGTGGTGATAATTGTTCTAATCCTAAAGGGGGGCATACACGGTTCGATACCCATTCAAACAATAAAGCCTCGAATGCAGTGTGATGACATCATCACGTTGCGCTCTGGTGTTTGTCTATTGACTGACGAATCGATGCACACCCCTTTACGCAATCGATTCCCATGCAATACTTTGGATGAGAGCCCCATCCAAAGTAATGGCAATCAAACAGGGATTTACCAACATGTTGGTTCCCTGTTCGATTGATCCTGCACGAAGAAAGGGTGGGCGAATGTGCACGGCAGACGATTGTTCAGGAATCAATTAAAAAATTATGTGTCGACACTGGTCATTACATCTAATGCTGTGTACAGAAGCTTCATTTCATACATTGGGAATAGTTGTTCCCAAAAGCAAGAGGAATAAATAAGAGTGGGGTAGAAAACAAATAAGCTGCACCCTGCTGCAACCTCCCCCAAAGGATACATTGGGCAGCAGGCAGATTGGCCATTCAGTTATGATAATTAAACATTTGTGAGACCCTTGGCTGACTGAATATAGAAGTACAATTGAATGAGATTTCAAGGTGAAAGCTTATCTGAAAGTCCTTGAGAAGCTCAGCATCAAAAATAAAACCCAGTGTGAGGGAAAGGGAGATTAAAACGTCTAGATTTTCTGTTCAATCAACTTAAAAATATAAATTTTTCTGGGTCAGGGAAATTGGTGATTGATTGTATGTTTGCCAACTGTAGTAACAGATATTTGATCAACTTTTTTGTAGATAGACTGAAAGTGAAATGAATTTCAATACAACCAATTAAAATTTACCATCATGTCCAATCCTTTTTCAATAATTTTTTTTTCCCAATTTTATTTGTTTTAGGTTGATCTAACCATGTGGGCTGCCATAGATTTTCAGTCAATCAACCAAAAAAATTGATTGAATTAAGTTGATTGGATGAAAAAACTAGATGTGTATGGGGGCCTTAAGGTTATTTGGGCAAAATAGAATTATTAATGTTTATATTATTACAGATAATGAAGAGCGAGAGCCGCCAACAACACTTCTCTGGGTTCGGTATTTCCTAGCACAGCACTTTGATAAGCTTGGTCAGTGGTCTGTTGCCTTAGACTATATCAACTCTGCCATTGCTAGCACTCCAACATTAATAGAACTATTCTACATGAAAGCCAAGATTTATAAGGTAAAAATAAGAAATATTTTATGTTGAAAACTTTTATTTAGATTGAGTAGCAAACAACTAGTACCAAAATAAATAAAAAATTTGAGCATGAGAGTCCTCACAGGCTGATGAACAGAAAAGTGCGCCTGTTGTACGTAACATAATTGTTTATTTACGACCACTCAATTCATAGAAATGGCAATTAATTGGCAAGAAAAACTCCTTTGTGTCAGTTTTTTTAATAATTGCTTCAATTTCCATGCTATAGCATGTACGTTCTGGCAATAGAGTGCATCCACCTTGGAGAGTTTCAAACCTTCTAAGCCACAATTGAGATTTTTTTTAAACACCGCTCACATTTCTTTTTTTGCTTACGATGCACTACCCTATATATGTAAATAGAGTTGAGAACCACCATTTAATGCTTTTTACAGTTGATCGCCACTTCACAAAATATGATGATTGCTTATGATTGTAAATACATCATGAAAAAAGTGATCAAATTTAAAAAAGTGGTGATCTGGAGAATTCTCCATTCTAAACTTTTTATATGTTCAACTAAGTTACATGTAACTAAGTTCTCTTCCATGTTGCCAAGTATATGGTGCCTTATCTAATTTATGTACCTTCAGAGGTTATTACGCTATTTCTCATTGCCTTTCTCATTTTTTTACCCAAGCATATAGGAAACCCCAAAGAAGCTGCTAAGTGGATGGATGAAGCTCAATCATTGGATACTGCAGACCGGTTTATTAACTCCAAGTGTGCAAAATACATGCTCCGCGCCAATATGATCCAAGAAGCAGAAGAGATGTGTTCAAAGTTTACAAGGGTAAATGTGTAGACCTCAGTAAATAAACTATTGTGTTTCTGTGCCAGACTCCCCTTAAGGGGCTATACCTGCAAATCCTCTTTGTTATTTGTTACTAAATGGTCTACCAAAAGTTGTCCCTGAAACTGCATTGTTTGCACCCATTCTTTCAGGAAGGAACACCTGCCATGGAGAATCTGAATGAGATGCAGTGCATGTGGTTTCAGACAGAGTGTGCCAGTGCCTACCAGAGAATGGGAAAATATGGGGAAGCATTGAAGAAATGCCACGAAATAGAAAGGGTATATACAAAATATACTTGACATATCTTTGCATGTATTTATTGTGGTAAATTGTGTAGATGTGATTACTGTTTTCACACTGAATACTAAGGAATCATTCACACTAGTTGTGCTGCAGTGTGCAGTACAGTACGGCAACGGAGCAAAGCTGGAGGTAATGCAACCTGTGTACCTTTTGCACTAGGCTCACATCACACTCTGCGAAACAAACACATTTTACAGCAGGTGCCTGCAAAAATGCATGCTGCAAGAATGGGCGCTAACGTTCGCGCACACGCCTTGCAGCATGCATTTTTGCAGACGCACATCAAATGCGTTTGTTTTGCCGGTAACGGGCACCATTAGTGTTCATGGTAGTGTTACTGCTACAACATCTGCTATCGGCAAAAAATGCAAATGCAGTGCGATTAGTGTAAACGAGCCATAAACCTGGACGTGCTCACTTTGCGCGGGGAGGTTAGCTAGTTAGGTAGAGGGCAGGGAAGACATCAACAGCCGCAGGATGTCTCACTAAGTTGCTGTCACTTGTAAAAAAAAAATAATAATAATAATTTGTGCAATGTAGAAATGACCAACTAAGTAGTACTTAACACAAAATAGCATGTATGCACACTTAGGGTATGCAGTCTCACAGTGATCAAATAATAAGTTTAGTATATATTATGTTATATTAATCTTTCAGCATTTCTTTGAGATTACCGATGATCAGTTTGATTTCCACACATACTGTATGAGGAAGATGACCCTGCGAGCATATGTAGATCTCCTGCGCTTGGAAGACATACTGCGGCAGCATGTCTTCTTTTTTACAGCTGCTCAGACTGCTATAGGAATCTATCTAAAGCTGCACGAAAACCCTTTAATGAATGAAAGTAAAGAGCAGGAAGTCAACTCAGGTAAGTGCACCTTCAGTATACACTGGCTGATTTGAAAGCTTCCGAATGGATTTCCAAAGTTTGTGTATATATTCTGCAGCTTTTATATTATTGTTCTTTCAATTGTGAATATGATCTTTCAGTATTGTTGTATTTGTTAAACAATATGCTTTAAACTAGATTGGAGGTATCCATGTGAAAGTTTCTGAGAGGAATAAAGAGGGAAAATTAAAAATCTAATCAGAAACCTCTTGTGCTTTATTGTCCAGTCTCATTGTGGCGTGTGCGCTAGAACAGGCTGCATTGCTGAAATGTAACATAGCCGTCACACACTGTAGAATTAGTGCTCATTTTTCAGGGTTGTGTTCTACAGAAACATACCTTGTTTGTTAGGAGAAACTGTTTTTGTAGATCGACTAGTTGTCCTAAATTCAAATGTATATATTTACAGTTGAAATTTTGAAGTAGTCCAGCATAAAATCATTGTTGATTTTCATACAGAAAACCTCTCGGCCAAAGAGCTGAAGAAAGTTTTAAGTAAACAGAGGAGAGCTCAAAAGAAAGCCAAACTGGAAGAAGAGCGTAAACATGCGGAGAGAGAACGGCAGCAGAAAAATCAGAAGAAAAAGAGAGATGAGGAGGAGGAGGAAACCAGTGGACCTAAAGAAGAACTTGTTCCTGAAAAACTGGAAAGGGTAAGCCAACATTTCAATATAGATGAAATGTAAAAGTGTACAGTACACTGCCTGTTATCTGGGGGGTTGTAGTTTCCGGTTAAGTCCGAATATGCATGCACACCATGTCCCGGTGCCCTCCCTCGCACGCATATCCAAGATATATGCCTGCCGTGTTCCTTTTTCTTTTTTCTGATCCCCCGGGTCAGTAGCTCCACCAACAGAACTTGCATAGGGCCCCGAAAGGCTAGAAACAGCACTGGTTGAGTAAATATATCTTAGTGGGATGCTGAGCTTGTACTATTACAAGGACTAGTTAAAGTGCCAGTAAACCATATCAGGGTACTTTATATGTATACCATTGCTTAACATATCCACCTAATATCACTGGGACAACAACAATATGTTGAGAATTCTGGTACTTAGATTTATGTAGATGGCATTAACATTTGTTATTTATTTTGTTGGACAATGTTTAACAGGTTGCAATATTTTGCATCCAAAAATGTTTTCCATAGTAGCTGACAAGATGAGTAATATTTTGGTTTAAATCTTTTGGACCCAAATGCTGTTGCCCTTGATGGATTGTTTGTAATGCTCAATAAACAAACACCGGCTAAAAGAGTGGCCCCCTACATTACATCATCATGTAGGAGGGAGTACACACAAACCACTATGGGGATCACAGGACTTTCTGTGACACATGATATATGCCAGCATGTGATTCATTTCACTTGATGAAATGTAAAGTCTTTATTTATTTTTTTCATTTAAGACCTGTTCATTATGTGTGAGTTTTAGGCTGTTTTAACTACTGGTAATTATTTGCACAATAATCACTTCTAACTTAAAATAAAGAGTATACAATAACGTCATACTGTCAGTCATTCTAACAGTGATTACCAGACCACAGTATTATTTCCTTCTTATTTTCTGAAGCCACATTAATAGAAGCATCTCTTTCTTGGCTCTGATACATTGCCATTGTATGTTGTTGCCCTTTCCTGTTCTTTTGATAAATGTTTTTAAGGTGATTTCAATTTTGTGGCAGTTATTAATTTGTCATTATTGTATCTCTAACAGGTTGAAAATCCCTTAGAAGAAGCTATTAAATTCCTTACACCATTGAAAAGCCTTGCAGCGGATAACATACATACACATCTACTGGCGTTTGAAATTTATTTTAGGAAAGGTAATTAAATGGTCAGTGTTGTGATTAGAAATGCATTTTTGTGACATTTGAGAAGTGCGCTGGTTTTTGACCAAATAGACTCTGCTAGCACTTGGCTGTCAGTCCTCCTTCTTTCTGTACCCTTCTGCATCTCAGTGTGTAGGGAATTCCTTAGCAGCAAAGAACAAGTAGCTCTATGAAAGTGCTTTAAAAAAAAACAAAAAACAATTGGAAATGCATTTTAAAATTTCGAGAGCCAATGATAGTTTGTGTGAGTGTGTGAGTTAAGTGAGGGAAACAAAGATCAAATTGGGGGACAGAAGAGGCAAAGCAGGAACTCGGTGGTGCACAAGTAGGACCATGAGAAGAAGATGCAGAACTGGAGATGCTTTTTGAGAAGAAGACTGGAAATAATTATTTGCAAAGTGAAAGTGTTGCTTATACTCTAGACAAAAGTCAATGTGCAGAGTCCAATAATCCATCTAATTTTGTTAAAATGTTACGTTTCCTAAAATGTATTCGGATGCTGTTGATTTCCTCACTTTACATTTGATGATTACTGTTTGCACTTTTGGTGAATACTATTTATTTTTTATTTATTATTATTTATTTCTTCTGTGCAGTTTAATGAAAGAATATTTGATTTTTTTAAATAGGCAAATTCCTTTTAATGTTGCAGTCTGTGAAAAGGGCATTTGCCATTGATAGCAATAACCCCTGGCTCCATGAGTGTTTAATACGGTTCTCAAAATCAGGTAAGAGCATTTCGTTCTATAGTGTAAATACACTTTTTGGACCATTGTCTGTACCTGATTGTCTCCTCAATTCCTTTAGTTTCAGATCACAGCAATCTCCCAGAAATTGTGCATAAAGTCCTCTTACATGAAATGAAGAGTATCTTTACTAACAAGGATCTGGAGAGCTTCAATGAAGAGTTTCTCAGAAACAATTCTACCTCTATTCAGCATTTGCTTTCAGGTAGAAATGCTTCGTTGTTTTTTCACATTCACATTGATTACTTGCATATAGCTGAAGATAACTCTGATTTGTATCAGCTTATTCCTGATCTGTGTATCATTTTGAGTACAGGGTGGAACTTGTTTAACTGCAAGCCTGATTTTAAGATTTTAGTTCGGCCTTAAAGGTTACCTTTTACACCTTTCTTAAGTTTGGGTCTAAATAGAGTGGCCAGCCCACATATTGACCTGACCAATACCAAGAGCAGGCCAGCAACTGACCAATGCTGGTGAAAGTTAGGCCATATAAACCTGTGCTCTGGCTCTTAGGGGCAACAAAAAAAAAACACATATATTAAACAGTCTTGAGTTTCCTTCAATTTAAACAACAGTATAATAGGCAGACAATAATTATACCTGTTGGGTAAATATAGTGTACATCTTGTGACGCAATTTATCTTTTCATTTGTGTCTTAAGGTAAGCATACACGGTCTGTTTCCCTCCTTATTTTTTGGTCGACCGCCGTGCACATTCCTGTGGGTCGCTCGGCCGTGAATCGGGTGTGCTTACCTGGACAGATCAACCAGGATAGTCCCGCATGTTGGATGGCATGGTGATCCGACATGACAGTAAATTCCTGGCCAATCACATTATTTTGCATGGGCATCAGCATCCCCATTCAAAGTAATGTCCGGGAAACAAAAGGGTGCCCACAGGTCCTCCGAGCGACTGGCTGCGACGTGATGATGTCACACTGCAATTGGTCTCCCAAGAATCCCCCAGCCATCGCTGTGTGTAGGGGGACCTTTTGACCACTTTTGTCACTTTCTCCCCATCATTCTTTTTGCAGGTGCGAAGATGATGTATTATCTTGACAAGTCAAGACAAGAGAAAGCAATTGCCATTGCTATAAAACTTGAAGACACTGATAGAAATGTTCAGGTAAGTTTGTCAAGTTAGTATAATGGTCACCCCCTTGACATTTTTTCCTGATTTTCTTTAAAAGACAAACATGTTGCACTTGTGCTATTAACCTCCTTAGTGTTCATGACGAGCCCATCTCGTCTCGGAAAGCTACAGTGATGCTGCTTCCAGCCGCATTTCCGGGGCTCTGCGGCTTCACTGATCGCGTCACGGTGATGCGGAAGGGGGCAAGGGTGAGCAGTGCCATAGACCTCTATGTTAATGGAGGGGCCTCTGCTTTTCAGCCATCCCAGCTTGTGTCATGAATGACACTGGCTGTGTGGAGAGGGGAGGGGGGAGGGAGGAAATGGCAGGCAGTGTACCTCGTACACTGCTGCCATTGCTTGTACCACACTGTTAAAAATGGTGCGGTACAGGCGGTGCGCTAGGGAGGTTAAATAACTGTCACAAACTTAATTCCTAGTGAAAAGCTAAGATTTAGCAGAGAAACATCACATTTCCACCTCTGCCAGACTGGCTTGCAATGAGCATGGCTTATGGCTGTGTAAAAAATAGAACTGGTAGAACAAAACATATCCTTAGGGCCCCCATACACCTTTAGATTTCTCTGTCAGATTTCCTTTAGATCTCTTTTTGTTTTACCAAAACCATGTAATATGAGGGACTTTCTAAACAATCAAGTCTACCTGTGTTCAATCACAGAGGACCCTATACTACATAGTTGTTGGTAGATCTAAAGGATATCTGACAGAGAGCTCTAAAGGTGTATGGCCAGCTTTAGTCAGGTCCTATATAGCTGTATCATCTGTGTATTTAGTGATTGTCCTCTAGGATCAAAATAAAGGCCCCCATACACGTCTAGATTTTTCAACCAATCAACTTAATTCAATCAATTTTTTGGGTTGATTAATTGAAAATCTATGGCAGCCCACATGGTTAGATTAACCTAAAACAATTAAAATTGGGAAAAAAATTGATTGAAAAAGAATTGGACATGCTGGTAAATTTTAATTGGTTGTATTGAAATGCATTACACTTTCAGTCGATCCCCAAAAAGTTGATCAAATATCTGTTACTGCAGTTGACAAACACATACAATCAACATACAATCAATCAAAAATTTCCCTGACCCCAAAAAATTGATCTTTTAAAGTTGATTGAACAGAAAATCTAGACGTGTATGGGGGGCTTAAAGCAAACAAAAAGAGGTGAAAGATGCAGCTGACTAATATATCTAGTAGAAGCTTCATAGTCCATCTTTTGACAGAATGGTTTCAAAATTCACTGGACTATACTTTCAGCCTAAGGATTGTAAAAATTTGCAATAAACGTTGGTTTCCTGAAAAACTCCATCCTTACGTTTTGTGGTAAAGAGAAGCAAAGTTAAATAAATATGTGGTTTTACAATGCTTTGGCCTTGTGAGAGGGATATCTTCCCTGTATTTAGCAATATTAATGTAGACTTGACCTCCTATTGCTCCAGACGACCATCTACTAAAAGGTTCAGAACTCTAGAATGCCTTATCATTTGCTCTGTACTAACGTAGTGGATGGATATCTACCCAAGACTCAGGAAATAGGACAATCAACTCTAATGTCATGCTTTATACATCATATACCTGAAATGGCAAAAAATCTTTTACTACTCTGTGTAATGGGGGTAAAAAAATTATTTTATGTAGTTAAATGAATTAAGGTATGATGAAGTAGGAGGAAATAGCTTTATGGTGTCAGAAACCAATAACCTTATCAGAAGGGATGTTCAGGGCCACTATTTTCTAACCTTTATTCTTATTTCTGCACAGAGTCTGACAAAGGTCTTGGAAGCCCTGCTTGATGGCAGCTTTGGAAGCTGTAATACTCAGTATGAGGAGTACCGTGCAGCCTGCCATAAACTTTTCCCATTTACACCTGCCTTTATGTTATCTGTGAATGAGGAAGACTGTAGCAGTGGACAAATAAACCACACCGCCCTCAACCATGACGTACTCTGCAATGAACTCTAACACACACAGCAAGACTTCAGGAGACAAATGTTCAGGGTTCACGTGCATTGAAATGCATGGCAGATCTGAATGTGGTTCGCTTTGTTGTTATGGCCTTTTGGCCTTTTATTCTTTCTCTCACCGAGCCTCCCAAAGAAAGGCCATTAGATCAGTATCTGTCATGTTTGCAAATGCACAGTTTTCAGTCTTTTTCTTTCTTCAAGGAGTTTTTTTAGATGACTCTCTCTTCTGCAATATGAACAATAAGACAGGGCAAAAATGCTTTCCTAGAATTTTGCAAATCCAGTATGCTATTTTGCATCATATGTAGCAGTTTTAGTTGGGCGGAGTACTTGTGGCTTAAAGTTTTTACATGTTTTGGATTCATTTTAAAACAATGTAATTTTTATGATTCTTTTTAAAACAGTGCTACGTGTCAGTGACCTGTCATGGGAGGCACGGCTGCCATGTGCTCCCAGCAGGCATAACTGTTTGCCAACCATAGACACAGTTCAATATCTTATTGTTATTTTTTGAAAGAGAATGCAACATATCAAGGAAGCAATATCAAAATGGAATGTCTGTGTTTTTGTGTAACTTGTGTGCATTGTGAGGAAAGTTTTTATTTTTTCCAATTGGCTTTTAGACTGGTCAGCCAAATAAGCTGTCCCCATGGGTTTGCTGTTTTCTTTGTTCAGAATCAATAATCTAGTTGTCTCAAGTTTACGTTGAGAGTAAATGAACGATGAGGCCTTTTGCAATGAAGATTATATAAGTGCTGTTACTTGCTCAAACCACCTTTTATATGAATGCCTGAAGTATTCCCATTGAAGCACGCCACAGTGGAACTCAACTTTCCATTCTAGGTCAGAATGCTGAACTAATTCTCAAGCCACCCTTCAAGATTCTGACATTATTCATCACTACTGCATTATATAATGTAGTTGTCCTGTTGTGTTTGGTCTGGTGGATGTGCAGTTGATCTTAATTTGTAAAACAGTTTTTTTGTATTTAAAAAGGAAAAAAAAAAGCAAAGCACAATTAAGTGTACACATGTGTATACTACAGTGTGCAGAGTGGCAGGAAATATATAGCGATATCAGATATCTGTTGTAAATGAACCTCCTATTAAATCAGCTTTTTCCCCCTAAAGCAATACACAAACATAGTGGGTCTGATTCCTGAGGATTGCACTTACAACAGGAACATTCTACACAGCTGCTTTCAGATGTTACTATGCTTGCACTCACATCGGATTGGGACGTTGGATGAAGAATAGTGCAGACTAGTGAATTAGAGTATTTGGCTCTGTGTAACAATTTTACAATGGGCTAAGGGCTTCAGAAACATACAATGGGCTAGGGGCTCATCATGGGCTAAACGAGCGATTACCGCCACCCGAATCCCACTTCAGGAGTTCGCTAGTCAGTTTTTGGGCTTTCCCCATTAGACCTGTCTAGGCAAGTGTGCGATCGTTCCCAGACAGGAGCTCCCAGTCTTTTCTGAAAAGATTATGTAAACTTAGCCAAAAAAGCAAAACATATTTATAAAAAGTTGTAAAGAAGCATGCACAGAGGGTACTCCATTGTGCATGCACAGCACTTCTTGAAAAAGCTAATGTATTAACCTCCTTATGTTTTGAATAGGGGTTGCAGTGCTACCTGTACATAATTTGCCTTTTGTTTCTAAAATAACACTGCATCCAAGGTTTTTTGTTACACCATTTGTAGTGCATCTTACTGTGGCGATAGCTTGGTGTGCACATGCCATAGTAAACCTTTTGGAAAGGAAAGTATATAGAGAGGAGCAATTGAATGTTCAGTGCACCCAACCAGTAGCCACTGAACATCATTGATGCAAACTGATAGATAATTCTCATGATAAGGCCCTAAGATGCAAGTTCTGTGTAATGATTTAAAGTGGCCATACACGGTTAGAAGTCCTTGGTCCTTTGGCAAACATAAAATGGAGCAGTCATAGGACATGTGGGTAAATTCAATCGTTCAAGTATCTGACGGGTTTTATTGGTATTTCAAACAATTTATATCTGATATTACTATGAAGCATGTGCACAGTAACAAGTATCACCTGAGTAACTGCATGTTTGGAAAAGTTAAAGCGGAAGGGGTGTTGCCACTGAAATTGGAGTTAAAGGGCTCATTGACTCTTTGTTAGGGTATCTTAATGAAAGCTAGGTTCTCTTTTTAGATTGTCGCTATTTTATTATAATGTCCAGTAACCATTCATTGCCATTCTAATAATGTGCTCTTGTTAGTCACAGAGAATTTTTATCTTCCATCAATGTGTAGTTGTGCCATTGATATTGAATGCCTAGAAAATCAGAGGTGGCTGCTTGGTTATATAATTCTGGGCAACAGATGTCAGTTTCCAGGCTGTGTGTATACATCCATTTAATCCAGGGGGTTGGTTTGAGATCTAGAATTATTGTCAGTGGTATTGCAGAGCATGTTTTATCTGTTCATTGCACTGGAGTTGTGTGGTGTTCATTATCATTTCCTTTACAAAATCAGCAGCTGTTTTATCACACTTTGTTACATACGTTTACAGCTGTACCATGTGTTATTATAACCTTTTGCATTGCTACAAAGAGGTTCTATTTATTTCATGTGATTTATAAATAAATTCTTTGTAAGAGTATTGGCTCCCTTCTTTTATGTGGTGTGGGGGTATGTTTACACCCAGGCATTTACAGATGGGAAAAATGCCCGAAAAGCACTCTTCAAAGTGCTGACAGGTTGCGGCAAATGCTCAGGGGGTTATTGGCCCAATGACATTTAAACACATCATGAAGCATTAAAAAAACCAGAAAGGGCAACGCTTGAGAAACAGCACATTTTCTGCTTTTAAATGCTTTTATAGTGTCCTATCATTTCCTACACCGCCTGGGACAACCTTCATCTTTCAGCAGGAGAGGAGCCAGAGCTCAGACTCAGATTGAACATCTCTGGAGAGATCTTAAAATCCCTGTATACTGACAATTCCCATCCAACCTGATGGAGCTTGAGAGGTGCTGCAGAGGAATGGGTGTAATTGGCCAAGGATAGGTGTGCCAAGCTCGTGGCAAATTCAAAAAGACTTTAGGCTGTAGTTGCTGCCAAAGGGGCATCAACAAAGTATTGAGCAAAGACTGTGATTACTTATGTACATGTGATTTCTCTGTTTTTTATTTTTTATAAATTTGTCAAAAAATTATGTCATTATGGGCTGTTGAGTTCTGAGGAATTTTTTTTATTAAATCCATTTTGGAATAAGGCTGTAACATAACAAAATGTGGAAAAGGTGATGAGCTGTGAATACTTTTCAGATGCACCTTTGGGGATTGTTTGGGATGTTCTGAGAGCCAGCCTACCTTTTAGGGATAGCCTAAACAATAAATAAGCAGACTCCATTCTTCTGCAAGAAAATAAAATTGGTCCAAGATAGAGTATTGGAATCTGAAACAGTATATTTATCACACCCTGCACCTACCCACAAACTAGCCAACAACCAAACAAAGATCCTTTGTTGCCTGACTCCTATAGAACTATGCCATAGTTTCCTGTTGATATAACAATTAAATTAGTATTGAATATGCCCATTAGGTTATGGTTAAATACAAAGTTTATTGAGCCCAAACTGGATTTATGCCTAACAAGTCCATGGTCATTTGAAGGATATATCTTAATATGCAACTCTACTTGGATGACCCCTTTGAATGAGCCCTTGTGTCTACAGTCACCAAAAATACCTTTGCATTAATTTTAATGGGTCACGTTCCTTTATCCAGCTGCAATGGCCCAATTAAAATTAATAACGACCTCCGTCGCGCCTTCTTGTTAAACAGGAACGGTAACAGGGATGCTCCCTGTCGCCATTGCTTTTACCATTGAACCCCTTGCTATCTTACATTTTTAAAACCGTAGATTGTTTAGAGCCCTCATCTGGAGGAGAAAACACTCTCAAACAGCATTATTGATTTGGTACCAGACATTCAGTCCAACTTATCCTCTGAACAATTACCGTAACTTATCAGCACTCACACTTTAAAAATATCATGCTATCTGGTCCCATTGGCTTACAGTTCATCCCAGTTTATGAAGCCTGTGTATTTATTCTGTTCTCTATCTGTTATCCCTTGATTTAAAGTGCCCCTAAACTCAACTATAAAATGTAAAATACATTTTTACTTCGGAGCTGTCCTAATTTCTAATTCCAAAATCCTAAAATACAAAAATAAAATGTACCATACTTATCTGACATGTTTTTTTTTTCTTCAAGGGTTTAATAGCTGCAGTTACATGTATGGCCACCAGAGCGCGCCAGATACAATTGCTTTAAATGACAGAGATCTTTGTATACAGACGTGATGACATGACAGCTGATGGTTAGGAGCCTAAGGAAAGTGGAGGGGCAACCAGGGACTTTTAGGAATATCATGGATTTTGTATCTTTTTTTGTCACAGATGGTTCCAATAATAGGTAATAGTAATGGGGTTGTCAGAGAAAGACACAAAGTGCATCAGGTATGTTTAGGTATGCTTTAAGATTTGTTGTATTGCTAGAAAGTGTGACAGGGATTTGAATGCTTATAACACACAAGTTCCTCTTCATGTTCAGCTTTCTAGCAGAAGCCTGAAAGGGTTTTGTGCCAATATTGACTGGTATTTGTAACTGTTCATAATTCCCTCTATCTCAACTAAGGCCCCAGTTCCACTGTGCCATGCTTCACTGTGGGTATAGTGGGGTTTTTTTGTGATGTGCAGTATTGTTTTTGCGTGAAACATATTTTTGGGAATTATGGCCAGAAATATTTCAACCTTGGTTTCATCAGACCTTTTCCCATATCCTTTTGGGAGACTTCAAATGTGTTTTTGCAAAATGTAGCCTGGCTTGCATGTTTTTCTTGGTAAGTTAAGGCTTTTGTCTTGCCACTATACTATACAATACTGCACATCACCAAAAGAACACCATGCCTTTAAGGTCACATTAAAGGTGGAAAAAGTTCTGAATTGCTTTATCTTTGTCTTATTTTTGTACAGCACAGGAACCTGACATTTTACAGACTTTATATATCCACTGTATGTAACAGAGTATGCAAAAGTCAGAGCTAATCTGTTGTGCAACTGCTGTCAGCCACACAAAAGACTTTATTTATTGATACAGATTGTTAACAACTGCTAATGAAGTCCTTCACGCACTGTAAATAGGCCTATTTTGTGTTTAGGAGGAGCACACTAAGTGACGTCTTCCAGCTATAAATTTTCTCAGTAACTTGTCACAACAGCATTATCATGTGGTCCCTATTCAGCTAGGCACAGGTCACACCCGGGGCTTCATAGTTAGTACCCCCAGGCAATGTTGATGGAATTGGAGTTTTCTGAGGCTAGATGTAGATGTTTTTTCTTAGTACTGAATTATACTGCCTTTCCTGCCCCTCTATTTGGAGCTTCACATAAAAAAACAAAACATTTGCAAGTAAACATTAATTCATGCCTGATTTGTTTCAGGACCTTCAGAGACGTATAAGCAACGTGGCAAGTGGACAAACCAAGTAAACAATCAAAATCTGATTACCATATGCGGCTGGAAAACATACATTCTGCATCCAAGAATCATTTGAAATGTATTACTGACCATTTCCCCTGATATCAAAATGAGTTGAGAGGAACTAATATTCCAAATATTGATGGGGAAAACCAGGCTTTAAAATATGGACTTTTAAAATAAAATGTTTTACTGCATCCATAGCTTTTAATATACACATTGAAACCTCAAAAAGTTGATAAAGAAAACTCTTTTCCATATCATATTCAGGTATTAAGCCTGAAGAAGGGATCGGAGACATCCCGAAAACTTGAAAGCCAAACTTTCTATATCATTTTCTCAAATACATGCACGTGTTACATTACAATACACGTGTTACATTAATGTAAAGCTTTGTACACACATAATTTTTCTTTACTAAACTAAACCAAACCAACCAGGAGAATGAATACACGCTAATTTCCTTTACTGGAGAGGGGAGGATGAGTTGGCAATGCATTGCATCCTCCGCCCTAGGAGACAATGGTGGATCACTAAAACAACAATGACACACAGCTTGTTCCCCAAGATGGCCATCCAATGTTATGAAAATAATATCTGTGAAATGTTAGGCTATGTTCCCATTTAGGCGATTAATTGCCTGGCACTCGCGATTTTCGAATCGCCAGGCGAGTGACCAGGCGATTTTCACCCTCAAATTCTTTGTAAAAATCGCCTCCATAGAGAATGAATGGACGCAATTTTTCGTTTGCTTCCACAGGCAATACAAAATCAGGAACTAAAAATCCGTGCACAATCTTATAAATGGGGACAAGCCTATTCAAAATAATGTGCACAATTGACGGCGATTCAGCGCCAGGCAATTAATCGCCTAAGTGGGAACATAGCCTTAGTGTTGTGCCGCAGCCATATGTAATCCAGTCATCTTCCTGCTCTGTTGTGGAAACTGCCATGCTGTGCAGAATAGTTGTGGTATAAACACACACTATGAGATGTTTGCAAATGAATACAATTTGGAACTCCTGTTTACACTTTACCTGTAAGCCGACCTTCAGGGATAGTTAACCAAATTGTCTTATACTAACTGTTTTTCCTTTATCATGGCCGCTTCTGTGTATACGCTGGAAAGGTTACATTAGCTCTGTACAGTACGGTGTGCATGTATTTTCCTAAACTTTAGGAGGAAAGATCTAAAGCTTTTGGCTCATGTATTGTATATACCCCGAGGGTCTGAATGAGTAAATATATGGCTTTGACTTTGAAGAAAGGTTATGCCATAGTCTAATTCATGTAATAATTTAACATCCTTAAATTCTTGTTTTGATCACAAAGAGGTTCACATGACCTCAGTTTTTTTGCGTGTCATTCAAGGTGACATGACATGGTTCACTGACACACAATATATGATAGCTTTTTACTGCCTATAGTTGTCAGAATGCTTATTGTGGGTCTGTAACCATTGCCTTCCATGCTACATGTTACACAAGGATGGCTAATGCAACCGCTAAGCTAAGCTTTAAAATGCTAAAAGATAATTAAGTTATTAATATTAAATATTTCTATTTAAATTATTAAATATATCTGTTGATCAGGGTTTCTATCATAAGAATTTGTAGGCACACTAGCTCTTATAATCCTAATCTGATTAAGGACATTATGTATGTACAGTATGTATGAATTACCTTCAATTGGCTCATTGTATTTCTACAGATGATCAGAAACAATGTGTATTTTATAACTAGCCATGGAAATTCTGCCGCCTCATCTTTTCTCCCTAAAGACACAGTTTTATGTTGATGTCAGGGGTCAGTTTGTTGGGGTAAGTTTTATAACATTTCTCTAGGCTGTGGGATGAGATTATGCATGATTGTTATTTAATTAAACTTTAACCCCCCTAGTGTTTCTGACGGCACCATCTCGTCCAGCACTGTCCTGCCAGTACTGCTCTGGATGAGATGGTGCCGTCTGGCACAGATCGGAGCCTCGGCAGCGTATACTTACAGTTTTGCGCTATCCTGGTGGCTCCGATCATCTGAATTGGCTTCTTCACTGAAGCCAATGTCGCCCCCCCCTGAGTGACGTGATGACGTCACATAGTGGTGACGGGACATTCAAAAGTAAATTGCACGAAAACAGTTTTCGCAAAACTGTTTCAGTGTAATTCCCCTTTTGAAGTTATCCCTCTCTCCCCTGGTGTGATGTCACCCAGTTCATCACACCAGAGGAGAGAGGATGCAGAAGGGAATTGTACTTGATACAATTACAATACAGTTCAAAGTAAAAAAAAAAAACACAAAACATATTTCCAACTAATTTAAAAAAATTATTATAAACAAAACATAAAAATGAATACATACTGTTTTGAAATCTATCATACAAAAGAAGTATTTTAGAGATTTTATCATTCAAATGATACCTTTTATTTATTTATTTTTTTAAATGTATTTCTTATTATTTATTAATTATTTATTTATCTAATTTTCTTATTATGTCCAGGATGTCTACTAGACCCTTGTACAGACATATTTTGGGAAGTTGCAGGCCTACAACATAAAAAAACTCCATTTAAGTCTATGGTGCACTTTTGGTACAGAAATCTCGACTTTGCAAGTGTGCTAGGGAGGTTAATAAAGTTTTAAAATTTAACAAAAAGATGACATAGCTGGAATGATACTAGCAAGACAACAGGAATAATAAAAAACTCACAACCATTACATCACAAAGATGTTAGCAAACATCAGTTAAATGTCAGTTAATGAAAACATCATCTATATTCAAAAACGCTGGAGAAAGAGACCTCACAGCTCTCCAATCATAGAAGGTGCTGCACCAACAACCCGATCAACATATTGGTCAAGGCATTGCTTACTAACCAAGAGAAAACAAAAAATGACAAAAAGAATACGGGAAACAAAAGTGTATGAGAGAAAAACTTTAATAAAGGCTTCCATGCGGTTGTAATTATCCTCTATAATTTTCACATGATGGAGTCTTTTCCAGCCATTCTGACAATAATAGGTGGGTCTTCAGACAATAATGTGGGATGATCGTCCACGATCATAAAGAAGTGCAGTGTGTCTTTCTTTATGGACTTTTATGATGCCGGTAACATTGAATGATGAGTAAAAGCTCTGGAGTGTTGGGCACTATGAGATTTCACTGCAGACCGACCAAAACCGATTCAAAGTAAATGAGAGCACACAAAGTGTGCCCGGACGATTCTCTGCATGACCAGCCATGCGTGATGACGTCATCACGTGTGGTCGATCTTCCAAGAAATATGCTCGGCATTGAGACGTCTATTCCAGTCTTCAAACCGCTTGGCACCCATAGTATGTGGAAAGGCAGGATTATCAAATACTGGTGTTAGCAGGCCTGGCTGGGCGGATACTACACCAGCGATTCTTAAAAATATGTCCAGCAATGCTCGGGCAAACTAGACAGTAGCTGGTATGTCATATGTGGGGAGTTCTCAACCCTTGGACATGCCGAAAATTCATAGCAACTAAAGTGCTCTCCAAACCCACCGCACTGCTATTATGAACCCAATCAATCAATGTATAAAATACAGAAGCAGCATAGTATGGCTTATGTTTGGTACGCCAGCACCCCCACTAAACATGGGTAAAATTTGCTACAGACTGCACAACCAACATGACATGGGCAATGTGTTCATTTTTGGAATTCTGATAATGCAGCTGTAAAAACCAAAGTCTTTGAGAAAGTGTGGGAATGAAAAACATGAAGCTATCTCTTGGTTATCCCTTCAGAAGACCTGTATGTCCAGATCTGGCCTGTACATGGCAGGCTGATGTGGCAAATTTCACACCTTACTAGAGATCTGGCTTTCATTGCAGGCGTTCAAAGACGATGTTTCCAGCCAATAAAGTGTTCCCAGCTGCACCCCAATGTTATTACAGACAACAAGCACATTATAATTCTCCACCACAGTTATCTTTTTTACCAGGTTAGGGGGCATTTTCAGACCTTTCAGTGCTATTCCCATGTAGCTCTTCACACCTCTGTGTTTTCACATGTGTTATTACTGCTGGAAGAAGCAGCTCTGCATATTTCCCACTGTCACGGTGCATTGCCCAGGTTCCCAGACTCCTTCTCCTGAATATCATTGTACAGACTCAACTAAAGACTCTAAACTATGCCCCAGTGATGTACATCATTGGTCAATAGATTATGATTTCCAAGATGATTGTACCCTAAATCCTGCAGTTTTCTGCACCATTTCTTTTTAGTTTTAAAATTAGGAAAATGGTACACATCTGTGTCTCACTCCATTATCTGAATGTATTGGCATATTAGTTACTAGTGATGTCACGAACACGGAAATTTGCTGTTCACGAACATGAACATCCACAAATGTCCGCAAACCCGGCGAACCGCCATAGACTTCAATGGGCAGGCGAACGTTAAAACACAAAGACTCTTTCTGGCCACAATAGTGTTGGGAAAGTTATTTCAAGGGGTCTAACACCTGGACAATGACATGACAGAGGGGAATTCATGGCAAAACTCCCCAAAAAAATTATGTCATTGACACAGAGATGTAAAATTTCCTCTGCCTGTCATTTTTATCAGATTTCCATACAGCAGATAACTCTGGGTGGGCACTGGACAGTTGGCACGAGTCTGTAATGAACGTCAAGCCGTGCAATGTATATTTACACCCTTTTTTAATAGGGTGAAAAAATGCCTGGGTATTACCCTGCCACCAGATAACTGTGGGTGGGCACTGGGCACAGACAGTTGGCAGGAGGCTGTAATGGACGTCAAGCCGTGCAATGTTTATTTAACCCTTTATCAATAGGGTGAAAAAATGCCTGGGTATTACCCTGTCACCAGATAACTATGGGTGGGCACTGGGCAGTGTGGACGCACACACAGTTGGCACGAGGCTGTAGTGATGAAAAGCCGTGCAATATATATTTGTACCCTAAAATAGGGTGAAAAAATCCCCTGGTGTAACAAAGTGCTACCAGATAACTATGGGTGGGCACTGGGCAGTGTGGGCGCACACACAGTTGGTACGAGGCTGTAACGGACGGAAAGCCGTGCAATATATATTTGTACCCTAAAGTAGGGGGAAAAAATCCCCTGGGGCAACAAAGTGCCACCAGATATGAGCACTGGCAGTAGGCACTGT
>CM070033.1:50343639-50377220 GCA_036250615.1 Ptychadena robeensis | reverse complement strand
GGTCAAAGTTTCTGCAATGTTAAAAGATAGGGGGCGGATCGAACTCACCATGTGTTCGCGAAAAGATGCGAACATGAGGAATTCGGCGTGGATAGTTAGCGGGCGAACAGTCCGCGACATCACTATTAGTTACATTTCTATACTTCCATTTTTTTTCAGAACAATATAGGTAAGGCACCACAGCCTCACCCTAGTGGGGCCTCAGCTTAAAGATGACCCTTCACACTTGGATTTTTCCATTTGCTCAACGTAAAAGAAAAAAATCATTTGAAAATGTATTCCTTTTTACCTGAATCTATCAACCAAAAGTGTTTGACAACAAACATTAAACCGTGATTGGCTGTGATTGGTGATGTTGGTAAAATTTAGCATGCACACAGGGCTTTGGAAAGGAGACCATCAGTTTTGCATCAATCACGCTTTGTAATGGTGCAATCAATTGATGTTAAACTGACAGGCAATATTTAAATTGCACACCTCAATTGAATCAAAGATACAGTATGTCAAGCCAAAGTCAATGTGTGTATGGCCCCCTTATATTTGACCTGGGGGTTGAGACTGTGTGTGGTAGCATGCTTTAACATTTAAACATATGAGGAACTGGCCACTTGTAACTTGACCCTCGTCCCTTGGAAGATGCACACAAGACGTCTGTGAAATATAAGACCTGGTCACATCTAGAGTGTCAACAGCTTTTATCCTAAAGGGGATACAAGGGCCCAGGAATACCATATTCTTTATGATAAGGTCTAACTGTGACACATGTGAGGCAGATACTATAAAAAGCACAATGAACTAGATAGTGGATGAGAAAAATTGCATCTCATACAGATTTTACAGAAACTGGTGTAAAGGATTCAGCAGATCACTTTAAATAGCTTAAATAGTTTGTAACCATTATGATCGAATTGGATTGGATATTTGATGGTTCAGGCTCTTCAATCTCCTAGCCAGTTCAAAAATTTAGTGAGATTGGGCGATGTCACTACTATACTATACTCACTTTGCTGCAGGCACTGACATGAGGCTTTGATAGACCTAGTTCCTTCGATCTTATCCCAAAATATACAGTGATGAAACTGAACACGAATTCCTAGACACACATCGGTAATTGCATACACCCCCAATACACCTTACAATCTTACCATACAATTTCTGTACAATCAACTTTTGTTCTACCAAAACCATATAATATGAGGACCTTTCTAAACCTTCTAATCACTATGTATTCCATCAGGGAGGACCCGGCACTAAATGGTTGTTGGTAAATCTAATGGAAATTGTATGGAGGGATCTAAAGGTGTATGGGGGGCTTATGAAATTATTACAGGAAAAGCACATTTTTAGGGGCACATTCCCAATGTCTGAATGTTCCACTTGTCATAGCAATCTGTCACCTCTGACTCCCCTTATATCTTGGCAACATGCAGTAGAGTCTCTGCCTTTAATGGATTGTGTGCCCCCAAGAAGTCCTGCCCACATCCTCAGATAAGTGTGTACAGAAAGTGAAAAGTGTTTTGAGTAAGTACATGAATACCTTTTTTTTACTTTTTATTTATATGTAGATTCTATGACATCACTTAAATAAACTTTATACAGTAAACAACAAGGAATTAAAAATATATATTTATTTTATTGCCCTATGTACACTCAATTCACCAAACCCGCCCTAAGTAACTCTTTCTTACCATTGCCTTGCTTATGTTTTGCTGTCTCCAATACCCTTTTTGTCACTTTCTTGTGACTTTCTTGTCACTTATTGTGTCACTTGTTGTGTAACAAAAAAGTGTTACTAAGTCATATGAAAAAGGAATCTTTGGAAGTACATTCTACTGTGTCTTGGAATTATTCATGTTAACTTTGTTAGCTTCTTTCCCCAAGAATCTGTGGTGGCTATTGCAGATGCAGGAAAGTCAACACACAACAAACATATATTGTGTCTGAAACAATAATGGATAACTTGGGCTCAGGGCAAAATAAACTGGCTTCAATGTTGATGTGACTGGCCATGGGTATTTATGTTATATGTACTAAGAAATAGACCTTGGCGCTACAGTAGTCTGGTCAACATGGAAGTCGTTGAAACAAGTTCTAAGTGTCATCTAGCAGTCATCCAAGCTATGTGTTTTTTTAGTCACATGGAGAGGATGAGATTGATTTACACTGGATTAAATTTAGTAATTGGTACACTCACTTTCACTTTTATAGCACCATGAGCGTCCATAGGACTAGTAGAGGTTCCTGAATGGAATGTACAGATGAAGCATGTGTAGTGTAAACATTGCATGAGGAGCCAACATGAAGCTGTATGTGTAATGAGAACATACAGTATCTACAAACATGAGCGCTGACTGCGTTCCCAGCAATACTTTGTACTTAGCAAGCTGGGAACACGTATACAGGCTTTTTTAGAATAAAATCTTCTCTGTGTTGTTGCTCTGTAAAAGCCCTCTGCCCTGGTTGATCTCTTTTATGCTTTTTTTTAAAGTCATGCGTTTCTTCATATATACAAAAATGCATGCGTTTTTCACATTACACCTGTGTTTGTATTTTAAAAAAACGCAATGCAAGCAGTGTGAATGGTAACATTGGTTGTCTAATTCTGACTTCCAGCTTCAATGAACTGACAGAGAGGTCAGAAGCATGGGTGATTATCATTGGCTAGAAGAGAAGATTATTCCATGTAATCCGGCCACTTTGTCCCGAATAGGCAAATTTACTGCTTGACTGGCAGTGCACATCCATATAAATGTATTTATTACATTGTCCATCATTTTTGTGAGAATTGTGCCTATTGGTTCAGAAGTTGAAATAATATTTTCTCTATTTGCCAATTGGCTCTTGGTCACTTGTATCATTGAACAATCTAACAAAAAACCTTAAAAAACCTAAATAACCTAAGGGTGTATGTGATTATTGTGCATGCAGTTACATAATGGCCATATTTTTGTAGGAGGTGCTATGCACTTGTGCCCTCAATAATCTTGAAGCAGAACTGCAAAGTGTTGTTCTGTTAAAACCTCTGAGCTCACAAATTTCTTAAATCTGTTCATATAATACAGTAGATTTAGTTTTGTAATAGGAATTTGTAACTCCTTAGACAAGCGCTTAGCTATATTAAATAACACAGACTTATCCAGTTTTCCAAAGAGCTAATTCATTGTGGTGGCTATGTTATAGTATTTGGTCCTTTGTTCTATCCTGTACCTAACTATCCAGTATAATAGGAAAATAATATGAACTTTGTGCTTTCAGAAGAGATTCAATCTTAGTTGTGCCTTGGAGATTACAGAACCAAATATAAGAGCTTTAATTAAGCCTGATAAACTTGCCAATATAGTAGAATAGTAGCATACAGGTATTTAGTGAGATATCTAACTAATTGGATTTTAACAGGAAGAGTCATTGCGGTGACAAGTTCATGTTTTTAGTGTACACACAAAATGCTGAATCTAAATGGCTTAAATTTGACAAGATGCCAATGAATATCTTTGAAGCAGAAATAAATGTGTAAAGTAAAACATTTATAGCAGGTTGGTATTAATGAACAGACACAGATTTTCTTCAGGAATTGTAAACTGGCAGTCAAGAATCTGCCTACAAAATGTCTTGCATTGGATATCGTAACTCCCAAACATAAATACAGGAGTAATGTCATACTAACTTTAGTTACTTTGGACCCAACAGAAGACCCAACAGGAGAACACGGAAGCTCTGTTGACAGTGTGATGAGTGGAGAACCATCAAGTAACAGAGATGTATTGGTAATTGGTGGTCAATGGGCTACCTCCAGTATCATGGAGAAGGAAGCGAATCACATTTGTCTTCCATATCTAATTTAACATGGCAAATCTGTTTAAACAAAGAGAGAATCACAAAAGGAAGGTGGATATAATATGTTGCAGGGGCTGGCCATGGGCATTATTGATACTACTAGAGGGCAAAGTATCTGCTACACACATATAAAAGAGGTTTATTTAGCTTCATTAACCTCTAATATTAGCTACTGGCTTACGGTACTGATAGATTCTGTGTTTAAAGGTCAAAACATTTTGGTTTTGCCTTGTAGATACATACACATTCACATGTATAACATTTTTAGGAGATCTGAGCTAGATTGGGTTATTTTATAAAGTTAGGTTAGCATATCTGGCCTTGTTGTTCTCAGGTCTTGGACAGAGTGATATCTATATTGATTATTTGTGGGTTTTCCCTTGGCGCAGTTTCTTTCACATCTCACTGGTCTTCAACTGTAACCTGAAATGACTATGATAGACACATGTCTATAAGCTATGGACTGTAAAGCGCTGTAGAAAATGTTGGCACAATATATATATAAATATATACAGTAATTAAAATCCATTAAATCTGTAACTTATATAAGTTACACAAAGTTTGGTGCAAGTTTTCTTGATGTGTTACTTTTAGAAGTGACCAGTTTTATAAATAACAAAACTGCTTTTGTATTAAATTAACTATAGATTTTTTGTGTTTACTCAATTATTTTAGAAATTATAGTATTTAACCTTTAGTTGTTTTAATTGATAGTGGATTTTAGGTGTTTTTTCAAGGATTTTTAGTAAATCTTGTATTTAATCTTTATCTCAGATATCTGTGTTTGTGTATACGTATTGAATATCATGTAAGATATCCAGCTAGATATGTAGAAACATGATTATTGGTAACTAAGGGATATTTTTCCCTCATCCCCCAGCTTATGGGAAGCTGTTATCTGTAAACAGTTTTAGCATTGTTCTGTTAATAAAGATGCTCATCTATAACACATCCACATTACAAATTCACTCATATAGTGGAAAGTATTTCTAAAAGCTGGACTGAGGGCCCATTCAGTTATGCAAGCAGTTTCATCTAATTCATTACAGCTGCCCATAAAGCTGCAAGATTCAACACAATGCATGCATTCATTAATGATTGGATTGCACCAGTTAACATAGGAAAGTCTTAGCAGTAAAGCCCCACAAGGAATGCCATAAAACAAAATACTAATTAGTAAGGACTACTGCAAAGGATTTGCTTAAAAAGGTAATATATCTTATGCTATTAATAGGAAAGCTATCAGTCATTATAGGTTATAGCATAGGTTATAGCATCACTGAGGTTTGATAACTTACCCATGACCAATACTGCCAACTGAGCTAAGCGGTTATTTGTCCTTAACAACACAAAGAAAGAAAGAAAGCCAATTTCCCCCTTTTATAAGATTACATTCATTATAACATGAATAATTGCATTAACAGCAGGCAATTACATAATTACTTCCTATCACTATACATATACATGATTGAAAATACACAAGGTATTATGGTGTCCCAGGAAAATACAATATTCTGCAACATAATTGCAGCATTATAAGACAACTTTATCACGCCTGTGTTAATCAGGGCTAAGAGGGAAGTTGAATGTAGAAAGGTTTCCTCTACACCAATACTAGAGACGGTTGAAATAAATAATGTTGACAAGATAACTTTGTAAGTTAATTGATAAAGCTGGGAATAGACAGGACAATTTTCCATCGATCCCTGACCAGACTTAGCGGGCGTGATGATGTCATAACGCATGCCTGCTTGTGCCGAGAATCGGCCGCACCCTTTGTGTGTCGCCCATCACTTCGGCTGGGGACGGAGAATGGGATTGGATCAAAATTATCCGTCATGTCGGATCACTGTGCGATCCGACATGATGGCTGATTTAAGTCCAATCCTGCAAGTTGGTGCACCCGATTCCTTGCTGACCCGATCCTGATCAGATGCGGGAACGCGCACGGCATCCGATCGGCGGGTCAGGCCAGAATCAACACATCTATGCCCAGCTTAAGACCATGATCATCGAATCATCACTAAAATTTTTACTAATAGGATATTTTTGGGAATGTTACAAAAAACAAGAGTATTTCTCTAGTTTTTCCATAAATTCAAAGCAGAGTTGAAATTTTGACAGTTGCTGGAGCTTGTTTTAATATACCTTCTCTTGTACTCCCCTGATGATTGGCAGTGCGCACTTATTTGAAGAGAAAGAATAAGTCTCTCACTCTGTCCAAGGGGAGACCGGCATCCCAATAGAACTATGACAAGCAAGAACGTGGAAAAGTGTCTATTAAAGACTTCCCACGTTGTAGATTCCCCCTGCAAAGCAGGAAGGCTGGGGGACTTTAAAGGTCTCCTCAAGTTGGATAAAAGAAATGCAGTGTGCGTACAAATGAAAACAGGTGAAAAGTTTAATAGTAGCTGATATTGGGGTATGCTACCATGTACCAAGATAAACACGGTAAACAAAATAAACATACACTGGTGATATAACGAAACATAGAAGATGAAAATATTATAACATAACAACGCTAGCAGCGGATTCAGAGTATAGGATTATATAGACTGTGAAGTCTTGGGTCCGTTTCCCGAAAAATGAACGAAGTAAACCTGGCCTGGAGTGGAAGAAGGACTGTCCCAACGTATGTTTCGTTAAGGAATTAACTTCATCAGGGGAAGTGGTCCAACATTGGTCAGGTATAAATTCGCTGAGCTTTTTAAATCATAGGGTATCGTGATCAATTTTAATATCAAGGGGCGAAGCAGGGGGAATCTACAACGTGGGAAGTCTTTAATAGACACTTTTCCACGTTCTTGCTTGTCATAGTGCGCTCTTATTTATGAGGAGGAAATTAAGCTCTTGCTGTTAGGGTAAAGCTGACCATACATAGATTGATTAAGCATTCGATTACAAAACGACGCCCAACTGGAGCGATCGCTCCCCCTCCAAATCAATGTCAACCTCGAACAGCAATCCAACATGTTTGTAAATCCCTGTTCTATCACCATTACTTAGGATTGCTACCGAGGTTCACCATTCAATGTATCGTCCAGGGATCGAAGGTGGTGCGATTGTCAAACGTTTACAACGTAGATCTAGTGTCATTGTAATTCTGTGTGGTGCAATACTTCAAACTCTGATGTGTGGTACCACAAAGCACAACGTTTTTGCAACAAGGGCTATATAGCCAATAAACCAGGGAATGAAAGGTTTTCCATGGGAGCATATGATAAATAAAAGGTTATTATTCCCAGTAATATTTTCAGACAATCATCTATATATGTACTTCAGCTGAGAGACACTTAAGTGGCGGATATATCACAATATCCTGAAAAATAGAATATACTTTAATTAACTTTGTTAAGTTGTCCCTATTCCCTATTACCCAACATTTAAATGATCCTTTTGTATGTGACAATTAAGTCTTCACAAAATGTTAGCGTAGAGTCTACATAACACTGGCTGTCCTTTGCTGAAATGTGTGCTGATCTTCTACAGTGAGCCAGTTACATAATGACTAATCAGGCTCCTGGCTAATTATTACATAGAACAACTATTGTAAATCTAATCCCACGGAAGATTTAGCTTTTATTAAATAAATCTTCAACTTTTATATAATAGACTTTTTTTTAAAAAAGTCAGGACTCAGTCAACTACAGCTGTAATTTTATCTGTATAAAGAGATTTTTTTTTTGTTTATTAAAAGGCTCAAAACAGTTGACCATTTTATCTGCATTGAGGCCTTATTGACATTCATGCACATGCCATCTGGGTTTGCATACTGTGCTACCCTATGTTGAGGTATGGCAGCACACTCATTGGAACTGGCTGTCTACTGCACTTTCTGTTGCTGACACACCACACCACAATGCACTGTAATATGTGAGCATGTGTTGTGAGGACCTAAAAACCAACATACCCCTTTCATTACCAAACCAGTTTTTACAGTTTACAACATGCTCATGCACTTGTTTTACCTTAAATATTGTGCTCTACTTACACTAAAGTATCAGTAAGCAGTAGTAGTAGTATACTAAAGTATACACTTACACAGCAGTACATGCACACAACAACCTAACACATATAAAAAATCTTTTATCAATGATGCCTATTTGAGGACTTGGGTCACCTATGCCTGGCGTCATCTATGCCAGGGTGTGAGGGACTTGGGACACATGTGTCTGGATTGCCATACAGGTGAATGGCACGGCTAACCTCAACCCCACATAATTACTGCCATTGGCGATGCCATTGGCTAGCCTGGAACAGCAATACTAAGTGTGGCTGAAGATACTACTTTTGGTAATTTAAACCTACACCAAGCCACACTCTGGATTACCACCGTGTTGTTTATCACTGAATTTCAGTGTTTATGCAGACTAATGGGCAATGTCTATAAAATAATTTTCTAACCCAGTCTTTATTTACAAACATCCTAATTTTAAGGTTTGTCAACTGGCAGTTTTGCAAAATTGAAGTGCTTATGAACCACAGAAACAGTGTCAAGGTGTTTGATATGAAGTATCTTCGATTAATAACCCACAGCCATTGGATCTCAACACTTATTTAATATCCTTGGCATGAACACAACAATCACAAGCCAAGCCTTCTCATCCAACATCCGTGCCTTGGCAGTTGTAAATACATTTCTGTCTGACTAGGAAAACGTTCCCGCAGATACAGCCTGAAAAATCACAAAATCGGCCGCCGCTCGTTGCCTGTGTGGGGGGCTTAGGGTTCCTTATATCTGTGCTGCTTACTCTGAAGCAGAGTAATGTTGATACTCTCTGTCAAAAAATTAGAAAGCATTTACAATGGGTTTAAAATCAGTCTGTACATTGCTGGACACTAAAGCAGGGAACACACGGCTTGATATTGGAGCCGCCCGATGTTCCCTGCAGCAGCATGATGACATAATCAGATATCGGAGGAGCTGGAGAGACAGCTCTGCTATCTCTCCAGCTCAGCCAATGCTTTGCATGGAGAACGTGATTAACGGTCATGTCCAATATCCCTGTTTTCAATATCAAATATCCCGCTCGAAAACAGGGATGGTCACATATGATATGGGCCACAAAGATGGCCGTGAGCACGCACAGCGCTCGAAGCGGCCATCGATCTGGCCCATATCTACACGTGTGTACCCTGCTTAAGATGATCTGATCATACAATGCCTGCCCTTCCAAGAATCTCTGCAATATTAGATATAATGACTTTACGCATTATACTTGACATGAAATGGATTCCTCTGCTTAACTACTGTAACTTCATTAATAAAATTGATTAAATTGTTCCAGACAAAAGTAATTGTAACATTATAACATTGTGGTGTATTTGTAGGTAATCTGACGCAGTAGGCCTATAATATGTTGGAGTCAGCTGATGCCGGCAGTCTCTGTAGGCTTATTTATATGACGTTACTCATCACGTAACCCTGTCAAGTCTCGTTCTTGACTCTTGTTGGTGGAATCATGGGGTCTACATAGCTTCATGACTATCTATAGTCCAGTCTGAGTACTAAAACCATTAACTCATGAGTGATTGCTAAGAAGCCAGTCTTGGCACTTAGCCTAAGTCAGCATGCCATCCATTCCAGCTGTTCAGTCAGGTCTTCTAGAATGATCATGTGCAATGTGCAGCTATTGTCAACAATGTTGTACTCTAAAAACTGTATGGTTTGTAATGTAGCTAATATAATTTTTTTCACATTTATTGCATTTTCAAGTGTGAAAGAGCCCTATCAATTTACTGGTACATCTATGTCTAGTCTATAGGAGATGGTATGGTGTTGAATAAAGTCTGTTCCACAGCAGAAATGCTGTGTTAATGCTATTGACAGACTGCATCATTGTTTTGTATTATTTAGTCCCTTTTCTACTGTTTAGTAATTTAATAATTTCTCATAATTTTTCTTCCCCCTTAGTTACCACTGAACTCATGATATACATTTGTTTTTAAAACATTAAAGGTAATATATGCAGAGAAATTAGGAATGTGTCTCTATTAAATGTGTAAATGCCTTTACTATGCTTTGTGATAGAAACATAACCTGTACCTTTCATGAAACTCACAAGGTGCTAATAATATTTGTGTATTTGATGTATTATAGCTCCAGCTAGGTTCACAAATGGAGGAACACATTTTTATCCTAAACGTAATTACCAATTATGGCTATTTTGTAACACACTTCCATAGTATCACACAACCTCTGCCGAAAATTCATTTAAGGACAAATCCTTGTTTTTTAGTTTTTTTGTTGTCAATTAAGGGAAAATATTCATCTGCATTTAAAATTTAAATCTTTATTATCCCTAACTAAAATGCCCCTCAATTTGCAAACACCCTTTATGTTGAAACCTTAAATATTTTATGCATGAAATAGTTTCTCCAAATTTTGTAGGACTTTCAGTTTCAGTTCAGAAGAATGGAGAAATGAAGCAGAATTACAACAATTACATACAGTTGTGTTCAAAACTATTCAACCCCCACTGAAATTTAGTGTTTTGGCCATTTTGACATTGATTTTGATCATTTCAGTCATCTTGTTTACAATGAAATCAGCGAGGCACTTGTAAGTCAGACAAATATAACATAACATTAATAATGAAATAACCACAAATGTATTTTCTGTGCTCACATCATTATCAGTTTTCTTCAACCCCTAAGTGACATTCATTCTTAGTACTTAGTACAACATCCTTTTCCAGTTATAACAGCTTTTAAACGTGAAGCATAGCGTGACACAAGTGTCTTGCAGAGATCTACGGGTATCTTAGCCCATTCTTAATGGGCAAAAGCCTTTCACATTCTTAGACTTGCACGCTGCAATGCATGTTCTAGCCTTTAATCTGCAACCATGCTCTAGTGGACTTGAAGGTATGCTTGGGATCATTGTCCTGTTGAAAGGTCCAACGTCTCTCAAGCCTCAGGTTTGTCACAGACTGCATCACCACATATCTCCTGGTATTGAAGAGACGTCATGGTACCTTAAACACGCTGAAGCTTCCCTGTACCTGCAGAAGCAAAACAGCCCCAAAGCATGATTGACCCCCCGCCATGCTTCACAGTAGGCAAGGTGTTCTTTTCTTCATAGGCCTTGTTCTTCCTCCTCCAAACATAACGTTGATCCATGGGCCCAAAGTCAACTGCAGTATGCCAAAAGTCATGTGGACAAACCACAAAAGGTTTGGGACAGTGTTCTGTGGACTGATGAAACAAAATTAGAACTGTTTGGGCCCATGGATCAACGCTTGCCTACTGTGAAGCATGGCGTGTACAAGGTACCATTAATTCTCTTCAGTACCAGGAGATATTGGAAGGAAATGTGATGCAGTCTGTCATAAACCTGAGGCTTGGGAGACGTGGGACCTTTGAACAGGACAATTATCCCAAGCATACCTCCAAGCCCACTATAGCATTGTTGCAGATTAAAGGCTGGAACATTTTGGAGTGGCCATCGCAGTCACCAGACTTAAATCCGATTGAGAACCTCTGGTGGGACTTGAAGAAAACAGTTGTAGCGCGCAAGCCTAAGAATGTGACTGAACTAGAGGCTTTTGCCCATGAAGAATGGGCTGAGATCCCCGTAGATCGCTGCAAGACACTTGTGTCAAGCTATACTTCACGTTTAAAAGCTGTTATAACTGGAAAAGGATGTTGTACTAAGTACTAAGAATGAATGTCACTTGGGGGTTGAATAAAACTGATAATGATGTGAGCACAGAAAAGACATTTGTGGTTATTTCATTATGAATGTTATGTTATATTTGTCTGACTTACAAGTGCCTCGCTGATTACGTTGTAAACAAGATGACTGAAATGATCAAAATCAATGTCAAAATGGGCAAAACACTAAATTTCAGTGGGGGTTGGATAATTTTGAACACAAATGTAGGTTGCCACTGCATCCTGTTTACTAACCTCCATACATAGGAAATAAATGGGTATCACTATCAATTGGAAGTCATACAGTGAGTAAGATCCTCCGGTAAGGAATGACCCAGAGGCATTGAATGACAGATCTACAATGAGTCAGACCTACAATGACAGTGAAGTGAGGAGCCGTAATTCTATCTCTGAGTAGACTGAGAACATACCGTCACTGAGCCACACATTATTATGTGTGTATGAATCTATGTATTATGCATTTGGAAACATACACAAATATAGACTGATTTATTACAATCAGATGGGGTAAGAAAATAAAAGATTTAAATAAGGTTACTTATAGAAATCAAAGGTGTATATATGTCTATATACTCTGCCTAGCCAAAAAAGAAAGTTGCCACCAAAAAAAGGTCACACACTCTAATATTCTGTTGGACCTCCTTTAGATTTGATTACAGCACACATTCGCTGTGGCATTGTTTCGATAAGCTTCTGCAATGCCACAAGTTTTATTGCCGTTCAGTGTTTCATAAATTTTTCACCAAGATCTTGCTTTGATGATGGTAGAGTCTGACCACTGCACAAAGCCTTCTCCAGCACATCCCAAAGATGAATCCTGGCATTGTCATCTTGGAATAGGTCCGTGCCATCAGGGAAGAAAAAATCCATTGATGGAATAATCTGGTCATTCAGTATATTCAGGTAGTCAGCTGACCTCATTCTTGATGCACATGCTGTTGCTGAACCTAGATCTGTACCTATTTGCTTAAGCTCCCCATACAATTTAAGATTGAGTCATAGTCATATATCAGAACAAAAATAAAAAACATAGTAGTAATATTGTAGTAACAAAAAGTTAAAGTATGAAAAAGTGAAACATAAAAATATTAATAAAATAAAAAGCAATATTTGTTAGAGGAATGGCAATATGAAGCATTTGGGGGAATTTTATCACTTCTAAGTAGCCTAGTGCTTAGAAAATTACTAACGTGGAAGTTCCATCATTATTGCACAAGAAGTTCTGCTTTCCTGATAGCTTCATGTGAGCAGTTAGACGGGTAGATTGCTCTTCTCCTTTCCTTCCATAGAGTCATTTTCTACTTCCATAGAATTTTTCTTACTGCCCTTACCACTGTTGAGTCGAATGCCCAAGGTATTCCGTCTCTTGTCCTTCTGGTTTCTGATCTGTATGCTGACATGGTCAGTCTGAAAACTTGATACACTGCGTTAATAAAAATGGACTATTATGTCTATGGTTCAATTTTTATGTGCTGTTAGTCACTTTTTTTACATGGTTATTTGATTATAACACTGGTATTTATAATGTATTTGTTACATTGTAACTTGGTTATATAGGTATTCCAGGTGCTTTTGTATTTTTTGCCTGATGTATTGTGGTTAGGTGGTTTTTTTATGATGTCTGTTTATTATATCCAGGACAGTGGCATTGCATTTGTGACATGTACGCCTATTCCTAATCTTTCCTACACATGTGTTGACAGTAGATGTCACATTGTGTGTGCTTTGGTTACCAAATCATCCTCCATTATGTGCTGGGAGTGTCACACATGAAAGGGTCATATGGGTGGATGGAGTCAAGTCTGCAAGACAATACCAGCAAATCACCATTTAAATAGCTATTGTTTAGTGTGTTATCAGTACAAGTCCACAAATATTAGGTGTGAATGGATAGTTATTTTGTACTGTCAATCTTAAAATGCATGTGAAAAATTTAAAATATGTACAAACATCAATAATTGTTCATGGTTATCACTTAATTTGCACTAAGAATCATGCTGCATGAATACTAGTATTTATGGCAATGGAGACATTGAGGCTGATGTACTTAAGAGATTGAGAGTCTTAGCTCAATAGACTGTACTTTTAATGATAAACCATGTAAAGATTAAATTAATCACAGGAATTTGTTTTCCACATGATTGAATTATTGATAGGATTGAATAAATTGAAATATAGAATTTTTGAATGTTTTATATACGGTCATTTTCAGGCCTGCTGTATGCATTATTGCGATTGTTCAAAAGACCCCCAGCATGACATTTAGCTTTCAAGGTTCTTTTACATTCTTGTGTCCTGCCAATGAATTCTACATTAGTTTTTTTGAAATGTAGCATCTCAATGCACCTTTCCCATAACAATGCATTACAATGCAGTGCCATTCATTGTAGAGGAAAGCTCTGTAACAAATATAATATACATGAACCACAATCATATACATTGGCCCTAAGGAGTGCCCATACCATTTAGCCCCTATTATAGTGGAAACAAAGCTTGTGCTGTGCCAGGAACCTTTGCATTTCATTTTCAAGTGGGTACTCCTCTATGGGCTATCTCAGCTTAACTAACCGGCCTGCCATTTTTCTCCTCATGACAGTGAATATTCCATTTTCTGGTTATTGCTGGTAATGAACACACAGTCCTGAGCTCTCTTGGGTTGAATTTTAGAGAAATATGAAGGAAATCCAAAGCTTTCCGAGGTCTGTTATGGTATCAGCCAGTGAGCTTATTAGCCCCATGGGGCACAAATAAAGTAAAATAATAAAAAAATCAGAAGAATATAAAAGAAAGTTTTTCTTTCTGAAAATTCCAGATACACGAGGGTCTCTAAAGGCCCCCATACACTGGTCGGATTCCGGCCGGATTCCGGGCCGATCGATTCCGGGCGCGTGCACGTGAATCGATCGTGCCGGAATCGTGTGCAGCCCACCTTGTCCGTCCGATCACGTCCGATCGTTCGGGGGCCCAGAATCGGATCCGTCAGAGAACCAACATGTTGGTCTTTTTGATCCGATTCTGCACAGATCAGGGGGAGTTGCCATTTGTGAGGTGGAATCGGAGGTGGAATCGGACACGGAATCGTCCCGGAATCGTCCCGGAATCGTGCCGGAATCCGTTGGACAAGGTGGTATGCAGCGATGGATACTCTTAATTGGCCGATTGATCACACCTGCGATTCCCGGCAGAATCGCCGGAATCGATCAGATGATGAATCGATTGGACATGGAATCCGACACGTGTATGGCTAGCTTAACTGACAAAGAACAAGCAGTCAGCCAGTAAAGTCAGACTTAAGGCAAAGCACTAGGTCTATATAACTTGTTCAGGAACATATGAGACAGCTTGGGTAAAGCCCCATAATTATTCGTATTTTGAGCCAACATTAAAAATTTGGTTAATTAGGAAAATTAATGTGCTAGCCAACTATTTCAAGTATTGTACATCTGGTTTCCACTGGCGTAAAAACCCATGACATTAAACATGGGGCATACTGTATTTCCTGACATTTATGTCTCTAATATTTTAGAAATGTAAAGAATAATATCTATAAATGCTAACAGCAATTCTACAACATTTTTTGAGGTAAATGTATAACTTTCATGGTGAAAACCTTATTTAAGTTGCCATATATAGATTAACCTTCAAACATCATATAGTCTGTGGTTTCAACTTTCACCTTGTCATGTGCATTTTATGGCACTGCTTCCCCATAGTTTGTGCTTGTTATTAATGCAAGCTTTTAGTTCCAATTTATTGTATTGCACTCAGTGATGTGCTGGGAAATTGATTTGGCGTTCTTAAACAAGCAGAGTAATACATAGCGTTGAATTGGAAGAGTTGACCATACACAGTTTGATCTTTCTGTTGGCTCAACTTGAAAATCATAGAAGTAGAAAAATCTATTGTAGAAGTTGAAAATGTATTCCTTTTTACCTGAAAAGTGATCAAAATAGAATGTAAAAACGATTGTGCAGTGATCAGACATGTTGGTAAATTTCCTTCAATTGTTCAAGTCTATCTTTCTAGGTATTTCCATGGCTTTGACTCGGATGGTTCTATGTTTTCTTACATAGATGAAATGGAAAGATCAAACCATGTATGGCCAGTCACCTTAAAGCTAGGAATGCACGTTGGTTTTTTTTTTTTAAGATCGACTAAAAATATAGATTTTTTTGCTTGATTGGACCTTTATCGAATATTTGTAATTAGTTTGATTGAGGTAAAAGTAATCGATATCGGACTGAATCTCGATCGGAACTGTATCGGACATGTCTGTAAATTTTAATCGATTACACTGTACTAACTAACTTTACTAACCGATTGAGGAAGCATTCAAGGCATGCTTACCACTACAGCACTTTCGCTTTAATTCGATGATTAACAGAAATCGATTGATTACTCATCGTGTTGTACATTTATAAAAAGATTCAACAAATCGATTTTCGATATAAAGATCGAACTATTCAATCTAATCAAACATGGATTCTTTTGAAATCTTTACGTGTATATACAAATTTCCAGAGTATAAGAACATTTGATAACCCTTTTTCCCTGAGAGCTACACTTTAGTCTTGTCCTCGCATTGTATTCATTGACAATTTCGAACGGCGCCCTCTAGTGGTAGAAAGACAGAAGACAATCTCGCACGGAGTGCAGCGTGACTGCAATGAATGGAGCTGTTCTGCCTCCCCGCCCACCCGGTGACGTCAGCGGGCCGGCAGCGCGCACATATAAGGAGTAGTGCACGGAGGGATTGTAGAAGAGATCGGAGCTGTCCGCGAGTAGAGAGAACATTTGGAGTATCTGGAGTCACTCGGGTCACCCAGCCTGTGTTGGAAATATGAAGTCCCCTAAGGTGAAGTCTTCCAGGAGAGGTAAGACAACTCTCACCGATGTACTAAGAGTTTAAGAGTTATGGATCGCTCAGTGCGAGAGGCGCACTTGTCACGTCTGCCTGGTCCATGTATGATGCCGATAGTGGAGATCATTGCCTTATTACATTATACATTATATTATACATTATATCCTTTATATTACATGGAGAAGGGAAGGGTTAGACCCCTTGTCAGTGTTTATTATCACAGTACGAGCTTGGAGATTCCTGGAGGGGAAATCAATCATGTTACACGTGTTCTGAGAACTAGTTATTAGAAGAGATCTTGTATGGGGAGTCCCCTGACTTTGCTGAACATAAACCCCTTTTCTGGACTTTTACTGTAAATGTGTAATGGAGGTGTCACCTTCTATAACATAGATGCCACTGCTTCCCACTCAGTCATGTATAAGTTTTTTACATTGTAAAGTATGATGTGATTGTACCTTCTTGTATATGAAGTGTTACTTCTGATTAGTAATCACTAGAAATTATTGTACATACAGGGTTTGGGGTCTGAATTGGGTCAGCGCTCAATAGTCCATGATTAGAGATAGTTGATTTTTTTTTTTTTTTTTAATTTTGATGATTTTGAGTTAATTTCAAAGCCCCTGAGCATGGCATGGTACCAAACTTGATGGGGATGTATACACTACAAAAAAAAGTATGTCTCACAAATAGTTTTTGCTCAAATAAAGTGTAAATTCAAGTACAAATTTCGACTTGGGTTTTGAACTTTTACATTTTTGCAAAAACTACCTGTGCTAAGGAAAAACTTTTTTTTTAAATGTTCCCACAACCCTTCTCAACATCTCCAGCAATTGTTGTTTTGGATGACTGTAGAGCCAATGTATAAAGGGGATCTGTAAGCTTTCCTGGTATTCTAGGTACCAGTGTATTCAGATTCAGTGTGATGGCCTCACACACTTTTATTTAACCCTATTGCATGTTGATGTGATCCATGGCACCTATTCTGGATGTCTCTTTACCCTTGGTGTGTTCATAAATGGTGCAGGATGGATTTCATTTGGCTTGGTTAAGGTCAATTCAAAATGAAAGGATTGCTGTAACACGGGGGAAGTTAATGGACACGTTGGTGTAAATCACCATCCTTAGCACTGGTAGGCGGTTATACTTCATTGGTCCTTATTACAACGATAGTCTATAAGCCAGCACACTAATTTAAACAAATACTTTCTCTATATTATCTCAAGAGCCAATACAGCTGAACTCCTTTATTCTTGCCTGTATTACCCAGAGGATGCCTTTACCTGTCTGTATTACCCAGAGGATGATAAATAGGCGATACTGGCCTTGTGCTAGCTGTCACTCATCTTTGCTATCTGATATTTTGCTTAATACATGGCTTCTTGGCATTCTGCATTGTAGAGGCTGACGTTCAATAACCAGCCGAAGGCAACAGACTTGGGTGTTTGGGTATATAATGAGGAGGAAGCCTTCAGTAGTTAGGAATTTATTCTCTTATTTAAAACTTTAACTAGAGTGTAACAGAAGATTTGTAATACTTGACTAGTGGGCAGTGGTGTGGGTCTCCTGTCTTGAATTTCCGTGTCTGCTGTAATTATTTGACTCTTTGCTAGTGTCACATAGGATTCCCCCTGCTGAGTCTCCTCCAACTACCTCACTGCTGTGCCCTGTAGTGACCTAGGGGCAGGTATGTGGCATCACAGTGCACTTGCGGGGGTACATGGTCTCTGGCACACCCAGAAGTGATGGATAGCAATGGTGGACAGCTTTCTTTCATATTGAATCCTATTGCTGGATGGATCCCTACCTTTCAATGAGTATTTTATTTTTCTAGCAACTTTATGCTGGAAGGATGAATAAATAAAAGTTATCTTTAGTCATACCAGTACCAATCTCTAAATTGGATGCTTTTTTAAAAACATGGAAAAGCTGGAATGTAAACAATAAATAGTAAACAACACACTGATATTTCCTGACTGATGGGTAATGAGTACCTTATGAGTATCATGTGTGCATCAGACCAGACCTAAACCGTGCACTTTATCTATAGTTCCTAGAGACAGAGATCAGGCTCTTGGCTGTTATGATAGATTGGTGACGCCTGTGTACCGCTCTGCAGGCTTCTGTCATACCAGATGGTGCTATTGAATGTGTTTGGACTTTCTCTATTGAAGCAAAGACTTCCCATAAAGTGGGGAGTTGCGTTTTGCCAAAGAGTTTTTTTCTGCCCTTTGTTCCCAGCCTCCTGCTAATGCTCTATTATGAAGAGTATCTACAGTGGAAGAGTTCTGCACTGCTGCCAATACAGCTGCCCACACAGGCTCTGCCCACCTACTTCTAGAAATGTGTCAGTCTGGTAGCTTGAGGGGGCAGTCGGGGAAAATCTTGAAAACGAATCACTCTTTCAAAATGACATGAGTACATCTTTATGGGATTACCAAGTCCTGTAATAGACGGTGACTCATTCTGCGGTCATATGCTGGCTAAAGCTCATCTTTTCTTCAAACAAATGGTTTTGCCATCAGTTACGTTTGATTTTGTCTATATCTTATTATTAATATTTCTGATTTATGATGTGCCACATTTTGTGCAGTGCTGTACAATATCTTGCCAATATCACACATGGACACAGTTTGTTTTATTAGATAAAATACTGATAGAAGATTTTTCTTTATAGTATTTAACCTGTATATAGCTCTAGAAGAAGGTAAATCTATTGCCAGCAGCAGAGGTGCTCATTACTTTTTAGTGAGCTACTCAGATGAGTAGCAGGAGATGGTGTTTGGTTTTCACCCCATATGTAGGGTGGTCCCCCTCACTTTCCTCTGTGTCCACTTCCTGCATAGTAGATTGTGCTGCAGATGGACCTCCCTGTTCCTGATTGAGCCTCTGATTAGCTGTCTTCATCCACCGGTCACCAGCTTGCTTTGGGTCACCTGTAACTCACAGTACAACACCGTTTGAACCCCCAGATCTCATACCTCAGTAGTGCAACCCTGAAACTTTCTGGGCTAGTAACTAACCCCTAATACTACCTGCAGTGCAAATGTCAACCTTTAATAGTCCTATTTCAACTGTGGCACAGTGCTTTTCTCTTGTCAGATTTTACCCTGAAATATGCCTACTCTGATTTTGAACTCCCAGAACTCCAACACCCTTATAAGTTCAATCTTCTTTTTGGATTAGTATTTTTCTATTCCCAATTTCACACCCCTAACTGCAAACTTTCATTGTTATTAATGTTTCCCTGTGGTTATCCAACTGACATAAATTGTATACAATGAACAATTAAAACTGATAAAATTTTGCCAATCGAAAAAAGTTTTCTTATACTTAGTAGTGTATACATGATAAAGTGACGTTGTTTGTACAGCTATTTAAAGTGTTAAAAAAATCTCTCTGCAATACCATGTTCAGCCACAAGATGACCCTAGTGAACACTTGTACCAATCACATCACCAGCTTCTTTCTAAAACATTGGAGGGGGGGGTGAAGCTGCATATTGCAGATCTCTCCCCTATGTGACTGACAGCCAGACACGGGTACAACTGATAGCTGCGGCCGCCTGGATTGCAGATGTGCGCAGTAACGATAATGCTGGTACGCATAGCTAGTTTTTGGTCCTCCTGCATACCTGCGTACATCTTCTGTGCTGCCCTGACTAACTGCATGCAGGCATCATAGATTGACGTATCCATAATAAACTGTAGACTTTTACCCTTTGTCAAACCTAGATCGTAGACAGGTGTAATTACACCATAGTACCATAATATATGCTTTTAAGCATTTCTAGTAATGCAGGCTACATGTTCCTGCTGTAATACTTGTAACAAGGCTTTGTGGTTTTGTCATTAATAATAATAAAGCAGTTATTTTCCATAATGCCAGGCTGACGTGCTAAACAGCATCTACACCTAAAGTAGTCCTATAACCTTCATTAGGGATGATGTGCAACAGGAATACTTCACTAAACACTGATTGGTAAATTAACTTCTTATTTCTTGCAGCTGTATTTATTGAAGATGAAGATTTGAATGAAGTTCTCTGTGAATTTGATGCGGTGTTGGAAGATTTTTCCTCGCCATTTAACAAGAGGCGTTTCCGTTATGATGAACACCTAAAGACCATGAAGAGAAGGAGCAGTGCCAGTATCAGCGACAGTGGAATCAGTGACTCGGAAAGTAAGCAATGGAATTGGATCAGTCCCAATATGTCTTCAACTTCTTTCAGATTTCACCCTTTCCCTATTACATAGTCCTATTACACAGTTGATTGGCAGTACCATAAAACTTGTACAAGGACAAGTTTCTTTACCAACTAAAAGGTGAAATGGCTTCTCCCTTCATTAGCTATGGACAACTTTACCAGTACTAGCTGCATGTTGTGTCTTTTCTGTTTCTGCTTAAGGCTTAGGCTCCACTGTCCGTTAAAACCCCTGTATTGAACGCAGTGGGGCTTTGACAGGGCTATCTTTACAGCCCGTCACATTGGTCACTAAGGCCTAGGCTCCACTGTCCATTGAGATCCGCTGGTGTCCACTGCAGCCTCTGTTGCGTTCCCATACACGTAGCTTGCTGCGTCGATTTGAAGGCAACAGAGGCTCGGACCAACGGATCCCAAAGGACAGTGGAGCCTAGGCCTTATTGACCAATTTGACCATTCTTTTCCTTCACCCTGCTTGTGGACTTTCATGAAAGATCACGTAAAGGCCCTCATACACCATACCTTACCTGTAAAAAAAAAAACAAAAAAAAAAAACAGGGAAAATACAGGAAGTGTTGTCACTGATGTCACGTCCAGTATTTGAAATGTGGTTCTTCCGCATTCCAAATGCCGGAAGTGACGGTATCAGATTTATTTCTTCGTTGATTTAGCAGGGAGAGGGCGTTGCTCTCCCTGCTACTGTCACACCCGGCTAAAAGAAAAAGTGACTTTCCTGACCAAAGGGGAAGGTTGACAGTCATGGCATACACTTTAAAATCTTAAAATTTCTGTTCTACCAAAACCATGTAATATGAGGACCTTTCTAATCCTTCCAATCACTGCACTACAGAGTTTTCTACAGAAAGCCAGTGTGGTAGCCAGGGAACCAGACATTTTTGAAGACTGACAACTGTGTCTTTCTAGACATTTTTAGTTGGACTTTGACGTTTGTGTAGATATGGTTGTATTAAATGCTGATAACTTAAGGATGTCCAGTGATGCAGAGACATATTCATTATGATTTAGATATACACTGCTAATTATCCAAATTGTTGGCTTGCTCCCTAAGTGGCAGGAGGAATCCTTGTACACATGTTTAACTAAAGCTGAAATAGTTTGAAGTTAACTTGTAGACAGTGTGTAGACAATATAATTCATGGCAGGTCTTCTGCTCCCTAGATTAAAATGCATTCCTCATGATGTGGTACATCAGCGCTGTCTGGATGATGTATTGCTGCCACTAGTTTGAAACTAAATCCTTGTTTGACCATTCTGTCATACCTGTGCAATGGCAGCTCCAGACCTTCACTGTATGATCTCATGTGTTACTCAGGAAGAAGTCATGTCATCCCTTTGATGATGAATACAGCTTTCTTTGTTTTCCCCTCTTATGTTCTAGTGTCAGTAGTAGCTGCAGGCTGATTAGAAAAGACATCCTTGGTATTTGCCACTTCCACTGTCTGGGGCATAAGACTGGGGACAGAAATGAGTAAAGGCCGTGTGTTTCCCTGAGGCTCTCTTATATGAAAGCATCTTGCAGGTGTTATGAAGGCATTTTAGTCTGGGTTAGGATTGTTTAGCATTCACTAGATGTGAATTATTGTTATTCTTTATATTATATCTGTGATACATAGTTTGTGGAAACAGGAAGAATGTGGCTTTCATTGTTACTACATTGTTTTGGTTACTAAGAGAACAGCATTCTCAAGCCAGCTTCATTCATTTCCGTAATGTGCATTGCTGAATTCTTCTTTGATGTATCTATTACAAACTAGGTTATTCCTTCCTTTCATCTGCTATGATATATCATCTCTAGCAGGATGTATGGTCTCTACTAGTCTGTTCAGATTTTAAAGCTAGCCATACACGCAACAACTTTTACTAGGTTATGATCTTTTACTAGATTGACTTATGCAACTTAAATATCAGCTGTCAGACTACAGTACTACCATACAGTATGATTGATGCAACAAGGATTTCGTTCAGGTTTAAAATTGGATCCCTTTTTACTTGAATCAATCGGAGAATGGAAAAATCTAACTTTTTTTTCTTTTACATTTTTAAGATTAGTCTACACAAAGCAGTTCTTTGCCTTTGTTAGATTTTGGAATCACCAAAATCTTGGATTTCTTAAAGTCAATGGGAATTAGGTTTTTTTTCAAAGTGAACTGGAAGACATTGGAACACTTAAGGTAACCATATGGTCAATGTGATCATTTGGTGCGATTTTGAGCAAAAATTTTTTCCAGTGTACCACCACACAGTGTGTTCGATTCCTTTACTTAGATTGCTGTGCATGGTCCATAGTACAATGGAATACAAATGGATTGAAATGCGTAGAATAGAATGTACGATCAACAAATGTTTTTGCTTGATCTATTAATTGTTTGTTTTTGGTTGATTTTATCAGGTGGGCGGGAATCTATTCAAGATTGCTTTTTTTTGGTGGGGGAGTGAATCAAATGGAAATATCAAACTGTGTTTGGCTACCTTAGGAAAAACCTCCACTTTGTTTTGTCAAAATTACAATGGTCCCATTCTTGGTTCATGCCCCACTGTATTCTAAGAATCACACTGCTATGGGATGGGATGCACACACATCCCAGGTATATGCCTATTGGAAGGGAAGCAGGGGGTGTACCAATGCTACCACTATGATTTTGCTGCATTTCAGCAAAAAGTAGTGCAGTTTTGGCCTAAGGCAAGTGGAAACTCCCAGGTAAAAACTATCTAAGTTTGGAATGTCAGGAATTTTGTTCAGGAGTGCTCTTTAGCCTTTTTAAGACCTTTTAGATGCTAGATAGCTACTCCAATCTTCATAAATATTACTTTAGGGTATATTGTTCACTTTAGCATATCCACTAGAGCTTCTGGTTAGATTACATGTCTGTGATGAAAATGGTGTAATCTAAGAAGCATACTCATTCTTGCCTGGTACATGGAAGTATTGTAATATATTCATATTTACTCTTTAAACTTTATTTATTAAGGGCCCTTTTACACTGCATCCCATGTGGCCGTTTTCCACATCCGTTAACTGCAAAAACCCTGCACTTGCTAGCCGCACTGTGTTGCGGTACTGTACCGCAGCGAAACTAGTGTGAACAAGCCCTATTATGTCTTAATTTTCCCTGCTGTATTCAGAATAAGGGAAATACACAAATGTCAGGAACCTAACTGATAACTAGGCCTAAACGCATCTTCAGTCATTGACCACAATTATACAGTACTTATGAATGGAGGATCCTGGCAACAGTCACATCTGAACCACTGACACTGGTCAATTGTTGCTGTTTTCTTGTGTTTCCTTCATTTCATGTCTGTGTTACTATAGGAATAGAGACCACATATTTTGGCGGTTCTCTCTTTATATCTGTAGTAACAACGCCCAAGTACAACTGACTACACAAATTCGATAAACTCTTTAATAGGAAAGTATCATGAGATGTTGTGTTTGTATAGTAACTGCAGTTATGGAAAAAGACATTGACTACAGAAATTGGCTAAACTCCACTACATGCAACATCCACTTCTTTATGTCATCTAATTCTTGTAGTCCCAGGTGTGAGTTTGTGTTTGTTTTAACCTGATGTATTATTGGTAGTATAATGCCCTGTTTGTATTAACATTGGTGATTCTGTATTAGGCTTGATGATGTCTTTCTACATAGACCATCAAATCTCCCTGACATTTCACCCTAACCATAGACGTGTGAAATACTCAGATTACTAAACTGCTAGCAAATTTACGTGTCCACTTTACAAACTGAAAATTTGTGTCCATCTGCAGGGACTTGAAGTTTTTTGTGTTATTTTATCTGGACTACAAATTGGCTAGAATTGGTTGCTTATACTTTGTTTCTAGTAGCAGAAACCTTCTTGTTATCACTTCCTCTTGTACGAGTATGTTTTGGTTGCCTGATATAAATCCACCATATAACCGAAACATAATCTAAACCATGAAGCTTCTTGTATGGTTTTGTAGAATTTTGAAATTTCTTAAGATCTACATTTTCCATTTTGATACATTTGTTCCATAACAAGTTTACAGTTACAGGAAATATTTTACAGTTGTAATTATATTTGTTTGGGTAAATCATTGTAACTATGAATTTGCCTCTGTGGGTTCCGTATATTTAGCTGTTCATGCTTCAGTTTGCCAAACCAACGTCTAGCTATGTTTAGAACCACACATCATGTGCGATGAAGATGTTTGACCATACAGTACACTGTCTCAATGAGTTCTGGGTTCATTGGTCAGTTTTACTTGGACACTGTTTGATGCTCCTGCAAAATAGATGAAAAGTTGCAAAATGATCTGTTGACTATCATAATCAGACCTTAACTTCCCATTTGCAGTAGTATTTTCAAAAAAGAAAAAGAATTGCCAAATAAAAGTCAAGGGTAGGATATTGACTTTGCCCTGATTAAAGCAAACATTGATTACGCGGACAAAATCTCTAATTCTGACCTACTAGGAGATATCCATCTCCATTGGCACTGAGAAATGAGGGCAGAGACTGGAAAGTCAATACACAGAATGTACAAACCCTACATTGCAGCAATTCCCTTTTAACCTTTTACTCTACTGACTAAAAAAAATCTTAATGCTTCTATAATTTTAAATTGATATGATATTTTTGATTATATTTACAACTTGTGCATGCTGTCATGCCCTGTTATATTATTGTATCTCTGAGTTTGCCATTATAGTATGTAGTGGTTTATTTGAAATCAGGGGGAATACGTTTTGAGCCTAAATTGGTGGAGATTTAGGAGATTTTAATCTGTAGCTGCAAAAATGTATGAGCTAATTTGTAATCTGTGTAACATTAACATCATCAAATAGTCATGTCTACTGGTCAGCATGATTTGCATTGACTCTTTTATACCATATGTGCTTACTTTAGCTTTCTGTTTATTTTTCAGGTGCAGATTCCCTTTGCAGAAATAGCTTTAGCTTTAGTGATGAAAAGCTGAACTCCCCGACCCTGTCTTCACCATCACTGTCTTCTCCACCAGAAACACCACGAAAAGGTACAGTATGGCCTCACTGTCTAGTATTCCTCCCATGCAAAGCCAAATGGGGTAGATTAGATTGAGTTTTATTCAGTAGAATAAAACTCAATCTAATCTACCCAATTTGGCTTGAGATAAGAACACTAGGAACTGGATTGTTCTAGGGAAAACTTATCCTACCTGTTCCTTAGGACATGGGTTATAATGCTATACTTTCCATTCAAGGGAAGCCCATGAACCCATTGAGGCTGTTTGCGTTGTGCGCCTTTTTACCTGCAATAATTTCATAATTCTATTTGTTTTAATTTTGACAGCTAAACTTGGAGATACAAAAGAGCTAGAAGATTTTATTGCTGATCTTGATCGGACATTAGCAAGTAAGTACATTGGAATAAGAAAAGTTTATTTCTTTACCAGTATCTTGTTGAAGATGAATTCTATGAAGGTATATTGTGACTGGACAGAGAACCATGTGTCTTCCTCTGACTCCTAGTGTTCTTAGTGTATTTTCGTTTCAGATATGTTCAGTAATTTAATATAAAGCATTGCAATTGTGCAGGAGATTGCATTGGACCAACACGCCTGCAGTTTTCTGTAGTCAGTCTTTCAGTGGGTGGCTCTAATAGCTGTGCTTAAGTTTTAATGCCCATGCAGCCTAGCAATATTTTTGAAAAGGATCCCATCATTTAAGAATTTTTGTCTCATGCACAGTAGCCTGGGGACCTTACCTATGTTTTGAGCCACTGGATGGGCAGTGCCAGAACAGAATAACTAGACTATAAGTTGGTGAAATGATTCATTTTAGGGTAGTTTATCCTGTGAAAGCCTTTTTAGCTTTTCCTGGTTTATATGCTGCTCATGTCAAATTGTGTAGGCTTCTAAACCTTTTTTGTTGTTGCTTTTCTGGTTACCGTGCAGTGTGAGTGGATACAAGGGCTGTGTGCTTTAAAGCAGATGATTCTGAAAGCAAATTCTGACTAACGTCCCCACCCAAAGTAATGTCTGGCACACAAAGATGATGTCATCACGCTGCAGTCGGCCACTACAGAATCGGGCAGGGTTCGTAGCGTGTATGGCTACCTTATGGACACTGGAGTTATTAGATGGGAGTTTAAGTGAACCTACCCAAGAAGGATTTAGTCTGCAATAACAGCAGCTCTTAAGGCGACCATACAGGGTTCGCATTTATATATATATATTTTTTTTTTTGGATCAACTTAAAATATCCAGAATGTTTACCTCCCTGGTTAACAAAATACTGAGGTTGGGGAGAACTGAACTGTGTTCCCTACTCTATATACCAGTAGAGGATTCCAACTTATCATGTTACTGATGAGATGATGCAGCATTTAGTGTCTATGTATCACCTGACCTAAAGGAACATGACTTCTCGAGGGCACATAATGTATGACAACCTACACTTCCGTGCCCTAGAGCAAGCTTGCAGCCAGTTATGTACCTGTCATATTGTACTTTTGTCTATCCTAAAACCGAAATCCTTCACTTTGGCTGTTATACACTTTTTTTTCTATTTGGTATTTACTGTACTTCTAAGGTTTTTTTTCAAGAGCTTTTGATATGCATTTCACCAATTTTTCAAATTCTATATATACACTTGTAGAACCATACATTGCTATTCTCTAGATTATTGTGTTCTACTTGGTTGACCTGTGCATTTTCTTTCTCTTGCAGGCATGTAAAGCACGGTATTGCTGGTCATATGATACAAGGACAGAGGGGCTGTAAAATTACATGAAGTAGAGTTACATAATGCAGGATTCATGCAAGATCACACCTACATACTACTTGGCTGGTCTTCGCCTCCACCTGCTGCATGTTTTTAGAGAGATCTAAATATATATATATATATATATTTGTTAATTTTAAGATACAGTTGACTGTATTTTTTACATAATGTTGCTCGGTTGTAATTTAAAATGCTTTTATTGAATAATGTGTAATGTTATAGATGATACAAATGTAATTAAGTTTTTTCCAATATAATATATTTTTGTATACAAAATAAAACGTGTCAGGTTTTTTTTTCTTTAAACTTCCGGTTCATACAGAACAGTTTCAGTTTAACGAGACTAGTGAAGTCGTAGTTCTGTTTTAACTAATTAATACATACAGTGTACTGGTTTTAACAAAATCTGTACAGGTGGCAAGTGGGCCACCCAGGGTGGCAATCAGGATGGTACAGGGGGCTCTCTTGGCGGTCCGCTGCCGAAACTGTGCCATGCCCACCACTGTTGCTATGGTGTCGGCTTGGCAACTGGGTTACCCATACTGTGCACACAGGGAGAAAATCTCTGACCTGCACAGCCATCTGCATTATTCCCCTGTGCAGTCGGACTGTGTATCACATGTATGCAGTCTCTGTTTTTGATTGGTGGGTACGGAAGGTGAGATAAAGTTTTCAGCTTGGGGTGTCATCATTCTCCAAAGCTGGACTTCACTGGTGATATGTAAACAGGCAGCAGCGCCATCTTGTGGATGTTCTAGTAATTATTTTTAGAGATGAATTTCAATTCAAATGAATTTTGAATATTCCACTATCTAACTGCAAATTAATTAACTTGTGTACCTCTTTGGGTACAGAAATCTGGATCTCAGTGGACCACCTGGGTGGTTACATTGTCATACAGTCCTGGCCAAATGTTTTGAGAATGACACAAATATTCGTTTTTACAAAGCTAACTGCTAAACTGCTTTTAGATCTTTGTTGCAGTTATTTCTGTGATGTACTGAAATATAATTATAAGCACTTCATACATTTCAAAGGTTTTTATTGACAATTACATGAGATTTAAGCAAATTGTCAGTATTTGCAGTGTTGGCCCTTCTTTTTCAGGACCTCTGCATGCTCTCAATCAACTTTTGGGCCAAATCCTGACTGATAGCAACCCATTCTTTCATAATCACTTCTTTGAGTTTGTCAGAATGAGTTGGTTTTTGTTTGTCCACCTGCCTCTTGAGAAATGACCAAGTACTCCATGGGATTAAGATCTGGGAAGTTTCCAGGCCATGAACCCAAAATGTCAACGTTTTGGTCCCCGAGCCACTTAGTTATCACTTTTGCCTTATGGCACGGTTCTCCATCATGCTGGAAAATGCATTGTTGGAAGAAGTTGCTGTTAGAGGGTGTTTTGGTTCCATTCTTTATTCATGGATGTGTTTTTGGGCAAAATTGTGAGTGAGTCCACTCCCTTGGATGAGAAGCAACCCCACACATGAATGGTCTCAGGATGCTTTACCATTCACCATACTTTCTTGCAGAAGATCAATTTGTCCCTGATGTTTTTTTGGGAGAGAAGTGGCTTCTTTGCTGCCCTTCTTGACACCAGGCCATCTTCCAAAAGTCTTCACCTCACTGTGCGCGCAGATGCGCTCACACCTGCCTGCTGCCATTCCTGAGCAACCTCTGCACTGGTGGCACTCCAATCCCGCAGCTAAATCCTCTTTAGGAGACAATCTTTGCGCTTGCTGGACTTTCTTAGACGCCCTAAAGCCTTCTTAACAAATATTGAACCTCTTTCCTTGAAGTTCTTGATGATCCTATAAATTGTTGATTTAGGTGCAATCTTAGTAGCCACAATATCCTTGCCTGTGAAGCCATTTTTATACAACTCAATGATGGCTGCATGCGTTTCTTTGCAGGTCACCATGGTTAACAATGATTTCAAGCTTCACCCTCCTTTTAACATGTCAAGTCTGCCATTCTAACCCAATCACACCTGAGTTAACAAGACAATTACTGAAATGATCTCCGCAGGTTCTTTAATGACCGCAATGAAATGCAGTGGAAAGGGTTTTGGGGATTTTGTTAATTTTCATGGCAATTCATCTGAACACTCTTCATGACATTCTGGAGTATTTGCAAATTGCTATTATAAAAACTTAAGCAGCAACTTTTTGTATTTTTTAAATATTTGTGTCATTCTCAAATATTTTTGGTCAGGACTGTACTTCTTTTGGTACAAAAACCGTACTGAATCTGAAAAATTCGTTAGTATGTGGCCCAGAAATTTCTGTTGGCGGCCCTGGTGCCACCTTCACACTTCAAAAGATGATGTAAAAAATTTTAAACATTTCCTAAATGGCCTTGTTGGAAAGGTGGCATGAAATTAAAGTACTACACACAAACTCTGTTTTTATTCATGTTATTTTATTATTCAGCATCTGCATTCATGTCTCCTCTAGGCTGTGTGGAAGCTGCACCGTGAGTGCAGCTCTCACACAGGCACACAAAGATGGAAGAGATGCCGGCTGGCATCTTTGATCTATATCTCTCTACTAAATTGCTTATATAGAAAGGCCAATGCTGATATAAGCAATACAGTATATATCAGCAGGGCTCTAAGCAAAACAGCTTAAATCAGCAGGGCTCTGCTGGTATAACCAATACAGTACAGATGAGAGATCCGGTGTGGGCGGATCTACCAACTTACAGCTAATCTTGCCAGGAGGGTGAGAATGCTAGCATGGGTGGTCGTGCATTTAGACCATAAGATGTAGGCACTTCTCCCCCCCCCCCTGATTTGGGGGGGGGGGGGGCAAGTGCGTCTTTTAGTCCAAAAATATGGTAATTCAATATCCCATTGTATGCTTAAATGTCCCAATGATCGTTCTCTATTATCTTTGCAATGGTCCTGTCAAGCTTGCAACTCAAAGCCTACATATCTGCAAATCTACAGGAGAAGCTGAGACCTGGTAAGATTACTATTGAACTGTGATCCTGTGAGCCACCCATAACACAAATGCTCCAGAACGTGTCCTCTGTATGTGGCTTTGGGTTTGCCAGACCTCACCCTGGCAGTTTCCCCCAATAATGAAGTTGATGGAGAAACAAATTTTGTTCTACCAAAACCATGTAATATGAGGACCTTTCTAATCCTTCCAATCACTATGTATTCTATCAGAGAGGCCACTATACTACTCAGTTTTCGGTAGATCTAATAGAAATTGTATGGATCTTAAGGTTTATGGGGGGCTTTAAACAGTGGCTCCCAACCTGGGGTCCATGCCCCGCAAGGAGGGGGGAATAGAGATCGCAGGGGGTGCACACCATCAGTGGTATCATAAGGCAGATGGCAAGTGTACCAGGTACCATCTGGAGCGGGGTGGCACCCTATCTTCTGCAGCCTCTGACAGAAAGAGGCTGCAAGCTCTCTGTCATGGTAGGTGTCAGTTCCCTGCATCTGAATTGGGATCCAGCTTCATCTAACACAAAAGACTGGCCATAGCTGCTTGGGGGACACAACTATTCCTGCTGAGGGGACTACTGGCTGTGAGAGGACTATTGTGATTGGATTGAATTGAGGTGAGTGATTTATGATTTGTTATGTATGGTGACTATAAGCCGAGTCAAGTTTAGGGTGATAAAATTCACTGAAAGAGGCAAAAATGTATACATTTAGGATAAGAATCAGTGATAAGGAATCATATGTTGTATGTCTATTTTGTATAGATGCTATTGTGTAATATGGTATTTAACGTTAGAGCAACAAAAGGATTATTATGGTGTCATTTGCTTTGATGTTGTTTGTATGTTGTTATAAAACTAAAAAAAATATAAATAAAATTATATTTAAAAAAAAAAGTTATAAAGAAGGGTGGAAATGTTGTGATGTCACTTCGGGGGGAAATGTCTTTTAATGCGGGTGGGAGTTGGGGGCCCTGGCTGCTCTTGGGGTGCCTTAAAGAAAAAAAGGTTGGGAACCACTGACCTAAAAACAACTGTCAGATGCCGATCTAATCAATAACAGGGTTTTTGATGCTTGAATGCTTGTTTTCAAATATTTGAGTTTGACTGAATAAAAAATCCACTTTAAAGCACAATTCAAGCTCCTCTAATATTTCTCATACACTTACTTGACCTTTTTCAGTGAGAAAAATTACTAATCCAACCCCCAGATGTGCTGATTGTAGAACTTGTCTACAATTAACATTCTGTTGTACCAGAAAGCATCCTTGTAGGCAAGCAGCCATATTTGAGCTATTATGAGACTGCCATGCCCGATTGGATATATATTTCCACAGTTTACTGCCATTTCCCAGGCTGATAGAACAATCCAGATTTGTGTGCTATGGTCCTCTTTCACAGAGAAGCAGGTCTTTGTTTGGCCATGAGATGTGTCTCCATACGCCATGACACTGTGACCTTTTTTACAAATTAATTTAGACCATTGGAATGTTTCCATTTAAAAGATCAGTGAAAAGTATTACAATGAAGTTTAAAACTTTCTGTGCTGGAATCTCATAAAAAATTATCTGAATGCAAATAGTTTTCGAGAAATTGTCCTTAATGTATAACTGTAGGAATCTATTCCGTAAAATTATTCTTATGCACGCAGTATTACATATGAGTTGATGAATGCATGCCTGCAATTCTTGCTGAGATGATTTGCCTTGCACTGCTCATTTGTACACATCTCCCTGCTTATGTCCATTGTAGGTAAATGAATAATGTTCCAGATGCAAGTTCCAAGCTTTGTATGAATTTGGCAGAGAAAGGAAAGCGACATTCTGGAATTCATTTACACTGAAACACTATTTCCAGACATTGAATAATTTGCAGACCAGGATCCCTAAAGGATCAGTTGGGCAGACCTACAAATATGTAAAATAACCCCTTCCATTCTTAACAATCTGCCAATATAATAGAATGGACAGGCTAGATATTTAACAAATAAAAAAGAAATGACTGGATTTTCAGTGATTTATTCCTACCAGTTATGGGAAACAGCTGACCTACAAGGCTGCAAAGTTTCCAATTAGATTTGGAACACTTATTTCAGTGCCAAGCCTTCTGTGTGGTGGAAACAGGACATTTTAACTCTTTGGAAAATACCAATACTATCAATTTTCCCTGATAGATTTCATACAAAGCTATTATACAGCGTGTGGATCTGATTATTTATGTATTATAAGCGGTCCTCTTCTATGCACATCACACCCTAATGCTGTATCACGATATACAATCTAATGCAATGTAAGGCTCTACCTAAAATCAGGGGTGTCCAAACTTTTTGCAAAGAGGGCTAGGTTTGGTGGAGGGAAAGTGTGCAAACCATTCAGCCTGACATTCTTTAAACCTTTAACAATAAATGCAAATTAAGGCTAAAATTACACTATCGGTCCTGCAGCAGCCCAGGAAACGACCTGTCTCAAGCGACTGAAAACTTGTGCAGGCGCTCAGGGGTTGTTTTGACAATGACACCATGATATAGCGGGCATCTTATGCTGTGTCCGCCAGTCGGTTGCGATTATTGCTCGTTTACCAGGCAGTAACAACCGCTAGTGTAAACAGGCCCTAACAATACCATGGTGCAGATATGTTCTTACACACATACTTACCATTATTATTGTAAAGCATTAGCCATTCACTGATTAAAACTCACCTTTGGCGTGCTGGGATTAGTAGTTATCCCATCTGTCCAGCCACATTTCCCTTAGCGCACCAACCCCCCCACCCACACACACACAGAAGTCCTGAATATTACTCTAGCTATGGGATATGGGCAATTATTGGGAAGATACCCCAACACTGCTCTCCCTTATACTGTATCCTGACCATAAGGATAATCTGCAAGATTAATTTAGCACACACAGGAATAACACTCTGCTCTCTCCTTTACTCCCCACATTCAGAACATCACTAGATCCTGCAACTTCCATCTCCGCAACATCTCCAAAATCAGCCCCTTCCTCCCCCCAGAGACCACCAAACTCCTGGTACACGCCCTCATCATCTCTCGTCTAGACTACTGTAACACCATCCTCTCTGGTCTCCCTCTCACTAGAATTTCGCATTTCAAATTCAGAGTTCTGTGCCTTGCTTTTAAATCACTCCACACCTCCTGTCCTCCTTACATCTCCTACCTGGTACACAAATACACCCCTAACCGCCCACTCTGCTCCTCCGATGACCTACTAATAACATCCCCGCTAATAACCTCATCGCACGCAAGGCTTCAGGACTTCTC
>CM070033.1:50323367-50343168 GCA_036250615.1 Ptychadena robeensis | reverse complement strand
CTAATGTATTGTACAGCGCTGCGTAATATGTTGGCGCTATATAAATAAATTATAATAACAATAAATAATAACACATGGCTGCAGGCAGAGCTCTATGTAAACTCAGGAATGTACCATTTACAGGTAGGTGGGAAAGTTTAACTGTGTTGCCCCCGTGTGGATCGATTTGCATATCATTGATTTTATTACAGAGGCTGCCAGTTAGTGGAAACCTGAATAGGGTGAGCATTTGGCCGCGGGGCTGAATTGTGGACATGACCGAAATGATCTATAAAAAATTTTTATCAAATGTGGCAGGCCCTTGCACTGTATAGTCTGTGGATGTGATTGCACAATCAAAATGTAAATTATGTTGTAAACTTGAGTTGTGAGAAGTTGTAATTTAGAAGGTATATGGGTTTGATATTATACTTTATGAGTATAAACACCAGCAGCTGATCTAACTGAAAAGTTTATTCTGCTTCTTTTTATCCTGAATAGTGATAAGCCAGCTAAATATATTTAATATGACAGGGATCTTTACCTTGTATTTATTGTTCTATGGGGGGTTTCCACATCTGTCGGGACCCCATTCGCTAAGCGTATTGCTTGGAGTGAGGTCCCGACGGAGCACATTCACTTACCTGCTCGGTGGATGCTGTGTTTTCCCAGCGCCGAGCCATTCCACTGATGCAAGGCTGAACGTAGTGGAGTACGTTCTGCCTCTGCATCGGCGGATGTTTGAACACAGCATCCGCCGAACAGGTTAAGTTTATGTCTATGTCGGGATACCTGCCAAGCAGTACACTTTGCAAAGGGGGTCCTGACGAATGTGTAAACCCCTAAGGGCCATTTCACATTATATATGTTGCAGTGCGTTTTAAAAATGCATGCGTTTTTTTTCCGCACACATTTTTACATAGACAACCAATGTTACCATTCACACTGTATGCATTCCGTTTTTTTAGAATGCAGGGTTTCGTCATTCCTTTTTTTTAAACTCACTGCTGTATACATTTTTGATTCACTTTTTCTGCGTTTTTCATTAATTTGTTTAAAAACGCAAACGCATATGTAATGTATATTACATATAAAAATGCATGCCTTTAAAAAACGCATATAGTGTGAATGGGCCCTAAGGCTACAAAAAATGTTTCACAATTCTGGAATGATAGAAAACAACCATTCATTCTGTGTGTTTAGTTGCTGTTGTAAATTTGCTTATTAGGGAGTAGCCTCCCCAAAAAGCAAAGGAAAGAGAAGTTACTAATAGTTAACATTTGAAGAAGGAAAGTGATTTGTCAGCTGGAATTAGAGAGAATACAGATGATTTAAGTGACAGGACTTCTGAGGTCACGGAGCATGCTGTGCCTTTTATCGGCTTACTAAAAGCTCTCAGAACAATACATTTCTTCCACTACAGCACTTTAACACCAATACAGGTCTCAGGATAGATGGGATTTCTTTTTTTTAGGTGCCAAAAGGCTTATAGCTTGTTTATTTGTTTTTCTTGCAGCTATTATATGTAAAAATATGTAAGAACTGATACATGTCCCCGTGGATGGAGATAGACCTTTCACACAGAATCCTGTGGTGAGGCCTTACAGGCCGCGCCGCCTCAGGGTGCTCCGATGTACAGCAATGCTGCAGGTATGAGGCTTACTATGAAGCCTTTTTTTTCAAGTTTGCTTATAAAATGAGATATTTGTATTGTTTGTTTCTATTAGACAATTAATTGGTATTTCATTTATGTTATTCTTACTACCACAGAATATTTCCTCAGGCTGCCATGGTTCTTCCAGAATATCCTATACCGTGGTATATCTCTCATATATTATATTTATTTTTGTACGAACACTATAGCAATATGGTGATTTAGAGTTAGATTTTGTATGCTGGAAACATTGGTTCTTCTCACAGAAGTAAGCAGAAAGGCTCCGATTTCATAACTGTTCTCATGTCAGAGGAATGCAGCATGAGGGGTTGGCAGCAAAGATTCCCTCAATAGACTCTGGTCAGAACAACATACAAACCGCAAAGGTTACATGCATGTCCACTGACGGAATCCCATTTATCATATTATAATATCCAGCTATGGCCAGAAATTCAGACTCAGCAAAAATGTCCAACTTGTGTCTTCTTGTCTATATCACTTTATGTGTAAAAGGAGATTTAGGAAGACTTGATGAATGCCACATGAGAAATATTGCTGTGTCACCATTAATCTTTAGTGATACGTGAATTATTTCATATAAACTAACTGATCGTTCGTCTTGTTTATTCAAACATTCTGTGCTTCACTGTGGATTCCCACCTTTTTCTGTTCTGTCTTTACTGAGACAGGCCACTCCAATAGCTTCCTCTTCCTAAATTCATATGATCAATGCCAATATAGTTATTCTTTATATTTAGGGATGCTTAATATTTTACACCCATTGGCAAAAACATTAATATATTGCTATCAGCAAAATCATTCTGGGGAGTTCACTAAAACGGATACAGAAGTATGTTTATAAGATTGCAACACAATTCCAATTTCTAGAAATGTCTAAAAATGTTAACTGGCTGCAGATTAAATAACAAGAGTATTTTATAATTTTATGAAATGATACATGGTTTTTATCCATATATTCAGGGGTGCACATAACTTTTTGAGTGAGCTACTCGGATGGGTACAAGGAGATGGTGGTTGGTACTCACCCCATATGTAGTGTGGTCTTCCTCATTGCCCACCTCACTGTCCTCTGCATCAGCCTCCTGCATGGTAGGTTCTGCTGCAGATGGACCTCCCTGCTCCTGATTAAGCCTCCGATTAGCTGTCTCCATCCACAGGTCACCAGCTGGCTTAGGGTCACAGGTAACTCTCACAGTACAACACGTACAACACGTACAACCCAGATCTCATACCTCAGTCGTGCAACCCTGAAATTTTCTGGGTTAGTAACTAACCCCTGAGACTACCAGCAGTCCAAATGTCATCATTTCATAGTCATATTCCAGCTGTCACACAGTGCTTTTCTCTTGTCAGATTTTACCCTTACATATGCCTACTCTGACTTTCATCCCGCAGATCTCCAACACCTTTAGAAGTCCAATCTTTTTTTGGATTGGTAATTTACATTCCCAATTTACACCCCTAACTGCAACCTTTCATAGTTATTCATATTTCCCTGCAGTTATCCAAGTGACATAAATTTTATACATTTAACATTTAGCTTCGGTTGCCCAGACACTGAGTTGTTAGTACACATATGAGCTTTGTAACAATAATGCAGGTATACATAGCTAGGTTTTGGCCCCTTTTGAGTAACAGAGTACCACTTATGTGCAGCCCTGAATGAATTGCATGAATTTCTGATTGCCAATGCACGATGAAGCATGACTGTTTATAATGACTGAAAATCACATAGAAATGTCCATGGAAAAGTTTTTCTTACATTGAAGAAAACCATGAAGAGAAGATATAGAATAGAAGAGTCTCCTCTTAAATAACATCACAACAATACATGACCGGATGGTTAATGGCCACAACTATCCGACTTTTCCTGCACAAACAATGATCTTTTGTTTCTTTTTTCCTTTTGACTTGCAAGCTGTTCAGGTTAGCGTGTCATTCTATTGATTAACTTCCTATCCATCTTACTGGTCTATTCTCCTTCACTCTGATCTATGTGAGTGATATGAGTAAAGAACCTGTACACATTCTGTACAACACAAGAGCAGGAGAGTCTGACATGGCAGTGAACCATAAAAATGTCAGCTCAGAGCAGGCTGCAGCAGCTAGATACATATATAATATTCTCAGTGTTGCACATGAATAGGTATAGGTTTCTAATGTTTTGAATCACATTACAGTGACCCTGTAGCTTTTCATGATAGAAAAAAACCTGCTGCAGGTATAAAGTGAAAGCACCTGCATATACCACGAGGAGCCTCGGAAGACCTCCAAAGGGCTTGTTCCCACTAGCGCATTCAGCCGCGGTGCAACACGATTTTTGATCCAGCGCAACTGACCAGGCGACGCAATTTTTAAAAAAGTGCATTATGGGTGACCAAGCAAGATCACCCCTGATCGCTCCCATAGAGATTGAATGGGCACGAATATAAAATCACATCCACGTGTGATTTTTGATCATGTCCATTCCTGTCTATAGAGCGTGACCCACGTCTTGATCCGTTTGCCTAAGTGAGAACAAGCCCAAACACTGGGCCTTTGATATAGGCAAAACTCCAACAGTTTGGTTACACCCATGAAAATACACAGCTGCACCGCATGATACATCTGCTGCTTGCAGTGCCTTGCAACAAAACTTTGCTATCAAAATGTGTTGGGTGCCATGACGGAATGGAACTGCAGCTCATCTGCTGGTTACACCCTCATTTCTATGCATTTTGGTAACTCACATGATCTAATGTGCTGTATTGGACCATATAGATATACTACCATGGAATGATGGACAGGGAATGAAAGGGCACAGAGAGGTACAGGTGGGTATTTTAAACCTTTAAAAAATGCACCCAATGGATAGTAAACAATGGCCGCTGGTCAGGTTTCATCCACATCCACAGGTTTCATCCACTTGAAATTTTAAGTTATGGCTGCTAAAGTTTCTTCACGTTTGGCATATAATCATTTGTATTTTTACATATAATGTTAGATTTAAATGATGTTATAAATTTCTATGTAAGCTGGCCATAGACGCTTCCTTCCACAGCTGATTTCACAACCGATCGACCATCGTACACGCTTGTATCAATCGATTGGGGGAAATTCGTCCACAGATCGGAACCGCCCACTTAGGGCGACCGATCCTGGGCACTCCAAAGATCAATCGGCCAAAGAACAGACATGTCTGGTTTTTTTTTTTGGTCAATTGCATTACTTTGGGTGGGGACCCTCTTTGCCATCCAAAACATATGCTGGCACACAAAGGGTGCGCTGATTCTCAGAAGGACTGGTCATGTGTGATGACGCAACCACACGCAGGTGATCGGATATGCATTGCACCATCTATGGCTGGCTTTAATCAGTAAAGTTGAGTCCTAGGCTCAAGATAACAGGTCTAAAGCTGGCTTTGTGGTGAGGGGCAGGTTTATTGGTTACAATGGGACAGAAAAGGGTCCTAACAAGAAAAATGTATTTGTGTACCGTCAAATTAACTTTACACTTGAATGGACATAACTCAATCATTTTATATAAAGTAGCTGCATTGATGGTGTAATGAGTGTAGTATGGCAAGTCATATGAGGATTATAGATTTGAAAATCTAGTGAGAACAATAATGATAATAATAAGTAGTTCATCAAGGCTGTCTACCCAGCCAGATAATTGTTATTAGGACCCATTCACACCAATCCATTTTACATACATTCATATACATGCCCATGATTAATATGCACAGACTGGACATGCATTAAAGCATGTTCTTCAATGCGCTTTAAATAAATATGTCTGAAAAGGATATAAATATGCGATATGCACATATATATTGGGATCTTATTTATTCATTGTTTTCTGATATAAAATTATCCACACTATTTTGTAGACTACAATTTATTTGTTGAGATGAACTCTGTGGATTTAATAGCTGCCAAAATACTTTCTCTTAATTTTTTTAAATCATCATCCTATAGTCTATAGTGTGTTTTGTTTAATGAGATGAAATGAAGCCTTACTTTAGTCATCAGCTTTTGTGATAGGCAGCATGTCTGACATACCTGGGATGTCACATAACCAATCAACCATTAGCACAAACTGACTAAGTTTACACAAATCATCCTAGTAATATCAACTGCAGTTTCATTTTGAATTATGCACACTGATTCTGGATAAAACCCGAACTATACTAGGAGGCAGGGGTGGCTCCAGCCATTTTTTTTTGAAGGTGCTACCTGGGTGCTAGGAGAGCTTGCCCTCCCAAAAAATTTGATTTCCATGTACAACATGGGTGCTGGACGAGGATTTTGGGGGTGCTAAGCACACCCAAGCACCCCTCTGGCGCCGCCACTGCTAGGAGGTAAAATACTAAAGACAGTTGTAGGTCCATGAACCCAGTCCAAAGAGTCTAAAAAATTGAGAAAAAAAATTGAACTAAAAAAGCGAAGGACAAAGACTTCAACATATATATATATATAAATGAAATACATAGTGTTAAAATGAACAGTGTCCCTTTCAGTGTTTTTTGTATGCTGGATTTAGAGAATACTATTTTGCTGGTTTTATGTATCATATTATCATAACAAAACAAAATCATCTGATCATTAAAAAAATGCAAATTTTAATACACAATGACTCTGAGCTACATCTGCGATGCCCTGTAATCTGTGTCTGTAGGGGTTTGTACCAGTTGAAGAACAATACCAACAAAACCTTAAGATCACTCCATACAATTTCCATTAAGCAGGATACAGACGTGGAGATATGGGTCAAATCGATGGCCCTTTCGAGCGCCGTGCGCGCTCACGGCCATCTATCTGACCCATATAATATGCCCCATCGCTGTTTGTGAGCGGAACAAATCAATCCCGCTCAAAAACAGCCTTATCGGACATGACCATATATACGGCCGATGTCCGATACTTTGCCTAGAGACTGCGGGTCTCCGGGCAAAGCTCGACTAAGCCGGGGAGAGCAGAACTGTCTCTCCCCGGCTCCTCCGATATCTGACAGCATGCGAATATCGAGCCGTTTGTACCCTGCTTTAGATCTACCAACAACCATGTAGTGCCGGGTCCTTCCTGATAGAATACATAGTGATTACAAGGTTTTGGTAGAACAAAAGTTGATTGTACAGAAATTGTATGGTAAGGTGTATGGGGGCCTTTACATAAGGTTAACGAGCATTTTTGAAGCTTCCAAAGAACAACAAATTGCAAGAGGTGCCAGAATGTACACAGAAATGTATTGTGTGGTTTTGTGTTATGGCTTGGTCACAAAACTGATTGTAAATATGTCCATAATGTGTGCAAATTGAATGCCCATGTACAAAATGATGTTCAAGGGCTTCTACATGCATCTGCATCGCAACCGCTTACAAATCAATGTGAACCGTAAGGGTACTCAAAGGATCTTACAATACCCCAGAAGCTACTAATAATTAAATAATTTATTGGCGGGGGGGGGGGGACATTTATAGTCATAAGATAACATATAATTAGGGACACATCTAATTTAGGGATTGAACAATGTGTCCTGAATTTATTAGGGCATATTTCCATATTAGAATGTGTTTCCAGTAGATCAAAGTGTGTAAAGAATGTTTACTGTTCTGTGATCTCTATCCTCTTTATGTCATTAGCGAGAGGCTCAAATCCAGTACACACACTTGAGAATCTATGACATGCAGGGATCTATTAAATCTCATTCATGGTACTGCTGAAAGGTCACTAATCTGCAGGGTGTTTTTAACAGTAATTACTAGTATATTCCCCCAATTTGGGATCTGTAATTTAACATGTGTCCTGTTATCATACTCATCAACCATCAATCATACTCATTATCCTGTCACAGGGTGAAGATGATATATGATCAAACTGTATTGCCTAAAATACAATAGTATTGAGGCTGTATATTTTTATCCCACAGCTATACAGTATATATATATATAGTCAGGGGTGCACATAACATTTTTTTTGTGAGCTCCTCAGATGAGTACCAGGAGATGGTGTTTGGTACTCACCCCATATGTAGGGTGGTCTTCCTCACTGTCTCTCTCACTGTCTTCTGCGTCAGCCTCCTGCATGGTAGATTCTGCTGCAGATGGACCTCCCTGTTCCTAACTGATCCTCTGATTAGCTGTCTCCATCCACAGGTCACCAGCTGGCTTTGGGTCAAATTTAACTCTCACAGTACAACAGGTTTGAACCCCCAGATCTCATACCTCAGTAGTACAACTTAGTAACTAACCCCTGAGACTACCTGCAGTCCAAAGTTTATCCTTTCATAGTCATATTCCAGCTGTCACACAGTGCTTTTCTCTTGTCAGACTTTACCCTTACATATGCCTACTCTGACTTTCACCCCCCAGATCTCCAACACCCTTAGAAGTCTTTTTTTTGGATTATTAATTTACATTCCCAATGTCACCCCCCTAACTGCAACCTTTTGTAGTTATTCATGTTTCCCTGCAGTTATCCAAGTGACATAAATTGTATACATGTAACATTTAGCTGCGGCCACCCAGACACTGAGCGCCTCCAAGTTGTTAGTATGCATATAAGCTGTGTAACAATAATGCAGGTACGCAGAGCTAGTTTTTGGCCCCTTTTGAGTACCAGAGTACAACTTATGTGCACCCCTGTGTATATACATACAGGGCTGCACATAAATATTATATAGCTATGAATGCGGAACAAAAATTGGCTATGTGTAGCTTTAGTAGTGTTACTCTTTTGCAAAATAACAACTAGGAGGTATTCAGCACAGCTATGAGAGCAACTGAGGAGTCACGGAGCCCCCCTTCGCTTCCCCTTTCCTTCATTGATGTGATCTGTACATTGACGGCAAGTATACTGGGATATTGCAGGGAGATTATTTTCCAAATGAGATGGCTAGAGCCCAATAAGCCTTCCATGATAACAGTCCCTCTTAGATCAGTCCTAATTAGCTTTTCAGACTTATGATTATCCTCCACATTACCTCCTCCAGTACCACTCATTCCTCAGATCCCCTACCTATAACCTCCTCCCTATCAGCTCCCCCTTTAACTATGTTCCCATGGGCGATCGCCAGTTGATTGACCAGGCGATAAAAAAAAAAAAAAACGCCACCATTATCAAAAAATCGTCTCCATAGAGAATGAATGGATGCGATTTTTGATCGCCTCCATGTGCAATCGCCTCCATTTATGTCTATGGGCACGATTGGAGAAAAATTATCGCGTGAGCCAACCACCGGCGTGGTCAGAACGTGGGGAGCCGCGATTTGATCGCAGCCCCATACAATGGGGACAAGTCCATGGAAACTAGTGTAGGCGATTGGCAGGCGATTCTGCCGGCGTTTGAAAATTGTGAGTGCTGGCAATTATTTGTCTAAGTGGGAACATAGCCTTAAGCATGTCATGACGTTAAGATATGGGCCAGATCGATGGGCATTTCGAGCGCCGGCCATCTATCTGGCCCATATCATATGCGGCCATGGCTGTTTACAAGCGGCCGATGTCCGTTGCTTTGACTAGAGACCGTGGGTGTGGAAACAAGCCCTCACTCTACCTGATCTGAAAGCTGCCCAGTACTATACAGACAGTATCTGTCCCCAGAGGTAGGTAGGGGTTAAAGCAGTCTAGGGATATTCTGGCAGGTTCTTGCTGCATCATTGTTTGAATGGGTCCAGCTCATTCCAGACATAGTACCTATCTGGTTTTGACTGCAACTGAGCAGTGATTTGGGCCTCAGCTGATCTCATTGGAGGAAAAAGAGCGATCACCTGCTGAGAAGAGAGACAGATACTGATAGGATTGCTGGACATTTGCTTTTCATGTTGCAGTCTGTTCCTAACTGGACTGGTGTGAGCTATTTTATTTTCCATTTATGCTGTGGGACAATCTATATTTATTTGAAATTTGCAGGACATAAATTGACTGTTGATTGTACCTTGCTTGGGCCTAATTCACCTCCCCTCGTTCCCTGACAATAACCAAGTATATATTGTGTATTCAAAATGGATACCAATACTGTATAGATTTTATTTGGGCTGTTTTTTATATGTTTAAAATGTTAACGGTTTTAAACTTCTGAGGAACATTTGACAATGTGAAGTGATCAGGATTTTCGGAAAAAATAATTTTAGACTGTGTTTAAACATATGATAGCTGCTGCAAAAACAAGCTTCTAAGGGATGGATCAGCTCTGAATATCTCATTATGTCCCATGTATCCAAAATAAACTCGGCTCATTAATGATGTTTGAATAACACTGCAAAATCTAATCTCAGTTTATCTATATTCAATACACACTCCTAAATTCTGGAAAAACACAGCATGATGCAAAAATGACTAAACCCAACTTAGCTAGAACAACAATGGTACATATTTCAGCTTCTATAGGGTTATCAACTGGACCATCCATCTGCATTTTCAGATATTACTTCTGACTAAACTATATTGCATTGAGGCCCTCATACACTTTACAATCTTACCATAACATTTCTGTACAATCCACTTTTGTACTACCAAAACCATGTAATATGAGGACTGTTCTAAACCTCCCAATCACTATATGTTCTATCCGGGAGGACCCGGCACTACATAGTTGTTTGAACATCTGAAGGAAATTGTATGGAGTGATCTAAAGGTGTATGGGGGGCTTTAGTCAATGATCTGCATTTTGTTTAATGCCTTAAGCAGGGTACAGACGTGGAGATATGAGTCAAATCGATAGCCGCTTCGAGCGCTGTGCATGCTTACGGCCATCTATCTGACCCATATAAAATCAATCCTGCCGAAAACAGCTTTATCTGATATGACCGTAATTACAGCCGATGTCCGATGCTTTGCCTAGAGACTGCTGGTCTCCAAGCAAAGCTTCAGCTGAGCCGGGGAGAGAGCAGAGCCGTCTCTCCCCAGCTCTGCCGATATCTGACAGCAGCGTGATGATGTCATCATGCTGCTGCAGGGTACATCGGACGGCTTGAAAATCGAGCCACCTGCTTAAGGCCCCCCATACATCTTTAGATTTCTCTGTAAGATTTTGTTTAGATCTCCTCCTGTTTTACCAAAACCATGTAATATGAGGGACTTTCTAAAATATCAAGTCTACCTGTGTTTAATCGCAGAGGACCCTATATTGCATAGTTGTTAGTAGATCTAAAGGATATCTGACAGAGAGATCTAAAGGTGTATGGCCAGCTTTAAACAGTTATCAGGATTACAGGACTAGCTGAATGTTTTGTCAAGAAAGACACTTTGCTGCCTACAATAAAACGACTCCTGCCCACTTTCTTTCAGAAAACTGTTACATAAAAGGCAGAGATTCCAGCCAGCAATACCTAAGTCTATGCTAAACTGAGATTTGTACTGCTGCAGCTAATGGCCATGAAGGCCATTCTATGACAGATCCGGGAACACAAAGGTCAGTGCTTGCTGCATGTTTGAACAGATGTTAATGAAGAACAGACAACAGATCAGAAAGGTTTAGCCAATAACATTTTTCACCTGCACAGTCCCTGGTAATCAAGTATGGTAAATGTATAAAATATGCAGTCTGGGCAAACCATGAAAACAAAGGTAAAAACTTTGCTGTACACTGTTGGCTTCTAACATACATACAAAGCATGATTCCAGCCAAGAAAATTAAAAAATATTTTTACCTGCAAGTTTGAATATAACGTCAAAGCGGGTGTTGGAAGGTTTCTAATTTCCATATGCCTTACAGCACCCAACTCGCAGATCTAAAAAGGGCGGAATGAGCTGAACAGAACCACACACATCTTCATTTCAGACTGACCATGGAAGTTTTGTTGACTGCAATTTTGAAAACATTTTCATTCTAAACTACAAAACCTAACTACTTCCAACTCAGCCTTGACACCTCCTTTTACTAGAATAGTTTTTGTCTTGGTCCTGTGTTGTGCACTAAATACTGCCTGTTGGACCTGGTAATGGTACTGTCACAGTGATTTGCCCTGGCCTGGCCCCAGGCTTATATATTTAGTGGTGCGAGTAAAGCTGTGTATGCACTCTAAATTGTAATCATTATGAATGATCCTTTTTGATTGTTCCCAATGACCAGAGAACGGATGGACACATAGTGTACACATGTAAACTATTTGGTTACTACTATTATCTGACATGTGTACAAGGTGTAAGAAAATTTCACTATCTTCTCTGAGTATGGAATGGTAGATCTAGTTTATGGGGAGGATCTGTTACCCTACGTTAATAGCAGTTATTCTAAGCTGGTGATGTTATCACTTCCTGTCAGAAGGTATATAACCTAGTAGGTGGCAATGTGTTTTGGGAGAAACTTGCCTTTGTGAGGCTGACCGGCGGGATCTAAACTTTTTCTCACTGTTTTATTACGAAGCCTCACCAGATCAGTGCATTTCCTCTTGGATCATCCTACTTTTTGCTCTTATTGGAACTTTGACAACTATGTTGTTTATACATTGTATTCATTCTCCGTTCTTCATACTGATAAGTTACTGGTAGGGTGCACATAAATCGACCCTGAATTCTCCTGAACTGTTTTGAACACTCTGCTGTTTAGCTCAAACTTTTGGTATCCTTAAATTCTGTTTTCCATTTGAATGTCAAGCCACCCTTGTTTACACCTTTTTAATATAACCTATTAGTACACCAAACTGTACAATAACATTCTGTCTAACGTGTTGCTTATTATGGCAGAGGCCTCCTGAAATATTTCTTTCATCATCTTCCAAGTGGCTTGCCACTTAACCTTGACACAACACAGCTTATGAATGGAAGTCTGTTTAGGTGCACTTACAGAGAGCTACCCTGCAGATATGTTTATTCAGAGACAAGTTCAAGCATTTATTGGTGTGTAACCACCTCCGACCTGTTATGCTGGAACCAGAATCAATGCATTCTAATATAGCCTGGTAACTTTCCAGCAGGACAGTAACTCTATATACTCTCAGGTAATGGTTGTGGGTGGAACATGAGTACCTTTCCCAATTTAAGGCTCAATTCGCACAAGCTGACTTAACGGGTTATTATGTTTTCAATAAATTATAGGAATCCAGCTTCCATCCAGGATCTTGTAGAGTTTCGAAAAACATGGCTTATAGATATGACCTCCCTCCGACTTGGTATTATTGATTGATCAAAGAAAAAAAATTGAAAAAGACTTATCAGTCGTTTGGGACAACTTAAAATTCAAGAGTCACAATTGTGCGGATTTTAATTTGCCAGCAAACAAACCATACATTAGAATCTTTATTAGCATTTGCTCATAGAAGTAAAGTGCCAAACTGATCTGGTCCTCCCTTAAGCCCCCCATACACCTTAAGATCGATCCATACAATCTCCATTAGATCTACCAACAACTGTGTAGTATAGTGGCCTCCCTGATAGAATACATAGTGATTGGAAGGATAAGAAAGGTCCTCATATTACATGGTTTTGGTAGAACACAATTTGATTGTACAGAAATTGTATGGAAAGATAGTAAGGTGTATGGGGGCCTTAAATGAGCAGTACATTTTGGACAGCGGTTTTAAACACCTACATTAAATAGACACAATACTCACATGTCAGCAGTTTACATCCAGGAAAACTGCTACACAAAAAACATACTTGCCTTTCTCATGTTTTCATTTCTGACACCAGCATCTTAAGTACTGGCGAACCGAAGCCACTTCCGCCTCTCATCACTGCAGCCGACATCCCAGTGCTGGAAGGGGCGATCTGTCAGAAAAAGTTTTTTTCTTCTTTTCAATTGCGAATCTCCAAGTGACCTACAAGGTGGTAGGTCCGCTTTAACTTTGTTGTACTAGGCTTGTGCGCCTTATGTCCCTATTCATATTCATCTTTTACAGAGGGGGCATACTCTCTCCTCAAATTCGGAAGCTACACATCACTACAGAATTTCATCACCAACCCCTCATGCTGACCCTTTTACCATTTAATTTACCCTGTGAGTTTCTATACACTGTCCTATACACTAATTTTTCACCACTGACATCATGCCTACAGTGTGATCATTGCTGATAGTTGTGAGTGACTGATTTATTGTTATTTTTTTTTTACCTTAATACATTTGCCTTTTAAGTAAATTTGCCAAATTTTTTAATAAGTCAGCTGCTAAACTTTTATATTCTGAATACATTGAATGTTTGTGTAAATAGGGCGAGCAGAGAAGCATCAAGCAGTGACATCATCATGTGTTCTAGCGGAATAATAGTGTGGCTGCAGCATATGCTTTTTGCCTGATGTAAATGTCTGTTTTGACAGCTGTATAATTATGTATAAAAACATGAGCTATCTGCACTGATGACTAGGATGTGTTAAGTGAGCGCATGATGACTTGTAAATAGTGATGATAGCTGGGATTCATTTCTAAGATGCTCCAGTAATCATATTCAGACTGCTCGGGTTTCAGTGATATTTAAAGAATGTCTGTCTCTATTTACTGAGGGAACTTATCAACTGGTCAATATTAGATTTGTTTTTGTTACATTTAGCATTCATTTTTATACAACAGACCTAATCGTCTAATTACGTTTTTTCGTTAAAAAAATTTAATTGATCATTTTAGGAAAAGTGTGTCATAAGGCCAAGAGTAGAGGCATAACTAATGGGCCGGGGAAGTGGTTTCTAACCTATGAGTGCTTTTATCATTATAAAGGCTGGATAGCATACCATATAAATACTTACCTGAGAGTGTTTATGTATTGTTCTTGTTAATTGTTGTTTAGATTGGTCATATCTACCTCATTCCATTGTATCACTATGAGAACCTGAATGATATGAGGCTGGAAATGTCATATATCATATCAAGTTCCCTGAGACAAGTAATGGTTATCCTCTCTGGCATAAAGTTAGTGTATAGTAATCTTTAATAGCTGTTGGATCACCCAATCTCTGCCAGTAACAGCTGCAATGTACTATGGAGGAAGATGCAACAAGGTGTCTAAGTAGAACAGTAGAGGTGTTTTGGTTTGTTCTCACCTTGTTCATTCCCCTTCCACTGGATAATAAAGACTGTTCTACTCTGCAGTCGAAATGTGACCCATTCAGGATAAGTGGTATAGCCATCTTCTGTGCCTAGTGAATGTGGAGGTTAAGGGCTCTTTCACACTAAAACGCAGTCTATACGTAAGTTTATTGCCTGGTACAGACGGCATGCATTATTGGATGCGCTGCATTAATGTTTCCTATACAAGTGTTTTGGAACTGCTGACGCTAACCCGTCCATGATGCATGCATTATGCTATAACGCCTAGCACATCATTGTGAATATTACACAGGTGTCCTATAGGAAATTGTAATTAAAATAATGAAAACATTATAGCTAAGTACTTAATTACTCTAAACTGTATAGTGCACAAATATATGTTTAGATTAAAACTGGATTATCTAAATGTAGTTGGTATTAAGATAGTCTGTTTAGGTTTGCAAAAAACGTTATTAGTATACTCTAGTCAGCAAAGGTGGAAGCTGGAGATGCAGAAGCGCTGATTCAAAAAAAGATTAGTTATAAAGGTTAATATAACCTGATCCCCCCCCCCCCCCTCCCTATGGAATTAGTATAGAGGTTTCCTTTTTTCCAAAAAGATTTGTATTGATTTTAATAAAGTTTTAAAATAGAGCACTAGTGCACAAGCATCTGGAAATGACAAGCAATATATAATAAAATGCAAGGAACTATCACAATATGGAACTGTCAGGGGAAAAAAGGAAAGGGGAGACAACAGGCAAAAATGGGGGAAAGATAAGGGAAAGCATCATATTATCCAGAAGAAAAAAGGAAATAACATCATAGCTGTCAAAGAAGCCTGAGATATTAACAATGGAAGAGATATGTAGAGTATCTACGGCAGGGCCGTTGTCATGCAGAACAAATCAGATATTCCTGGTCCCCATATAAAAGAGCCTCATATTCTGCTGAACTCGCAAAATATCACCAGCATCTCCACATTTCGGAGAAGTGCTGTACGCAGTCATTCTTCATGTGGAGTTCCTTCATCTCACATACATGGTTGTCAGGTGTTGGTTATCAGGTGTCGCTGCAAAGATTTATATCTATGGGAAGGTGTATGCTTAGTAAAGAAAGCTGGTGTAAACTCCACCTGGTTGTGGAGCATGACCTCCATCAACTTCTGTACTGACTCCCAGAATTCCCTAATAGGGGGACATTCCGAAAAAATGTGGAAGAGAGTACCTGTTGCCTGTGAGCATCTCCAACAGGTTTGCAAATATTGCCACCATGTGATACTAGGTAGTGTAGAAAAAGGCGTCAGAGCACTTTTCTCTACTACTGTTTGTGTATTAAGAAATTGCCTACATTCTATTCTGAATCCTTCCATGTTCTCCTGGCCCTCTTAATCATTCCTTAAGGGTTAAAAAAACAGCCATTATTAAGATGAAACATGTTAATTTAAAAAAAAGGATAACATACTAACCAACCATGCCTATAATAATTATAACAGTAACACCCAACAGGTTACACCAGGGCATGTTGATGCTTACATACGAGAACCTGAACTTTTGTGCTCAGCCCCGACTAACCTATACAAATTAATTGGGTGGACATGGGTGGGTATATAGAAAGGCATAATTTAATAATCAGGGAGACCTCTATACTCCTTCTATTTAATTTTTATAGGTAATGGTAAGGGTAATAACAAAAAAAGTAAATTTCAAGGTCAAAGCTTGTTTTGAATGGGGGGGGGGGGGGTTGAATTTTTGGTGAATTGAATTACAACCTATCAAAGTCATTCTGATGCTGTACATTACCTAGATATACACTGATAAAAACTATTGATTATTTTAAAGAAGAATTCCATATGTATTTGTAAGTCGATCGATCGATCGATCAATCAAGTCTGTGCCTACCACCTTAGGCCACCGATTCCTGGACGATTCTGTTCCCGATCAATCACTTCACAAATATCGACTCCCCTTGATGTGTGCTCAATCGATCAGAAAAGACCAACAGGTTGGTTCTCTGGCCGATCCGATTTGGGGGCCAAGTCGATCGGGCGGGGTTGATCGGTCAAGGTGGGCTGCACTTGATTCCTCATTGATCGGTGTGCACGCGCCCGGTGATCGATCGGCCAGGAATCGTGTGGGAAATCGACCCGTGTATGGCTACCTTTACACTAGAATTCACACCCAGTCACAACGAACAGGGCTGCAGGCTTAACGTTTTCTGGCTGTGCCATACGGTGAAGCATATGCTGCCATCAGTCTAAACAGGGGGTCAGAGATCACAGTCTGCTGACCCTTCAGCTCATGTATCAATATAATTAATTAAAAATAATTGGAAATGGCTGGCACTAAAGTGAACACATTCCACTTAAGCTTTCATATCAGCTCACAGTTAACCTGGATGGCATTGTGCTAATAGCATACTTTAGTTATACAAGAAAAACATCCTGCTGGGTGGATTCCCTGATAACAATAGTAGACTGCAGGCACAATGGACAGTACTCGTTGACCTATGGCACTCTTACTATGGCTGAATTTTAACTACCCTCTGCCTTGGACACCTGGAATATTACACAACGAGTAAAAAGGGAAATACAACAGGCAGTTATACCACAGTTTGGATAGATCGGAATCACATCAAAGTATATATATAGAAATCAAGTATAGCACAGTCAAGCCTTCTTAAAACCTAAGGTGTTTACATGCCCCAATCCATCACAAATCCCAAAAGTTAAGGTAAAAATCCTCACTTCAAGACAGTGGGTAGAGCCATGCAAATTATTCCTTTTCGCCCCATCAGCTTAATGCACATCCAGAACCGCTGGTGTACAGTGCAAATATAGCCTTAAGGTAGAACCACTTATTCCACACTGCATACAGCTTACTTCATCCCCTACCAGTGTTGGTGAAATATATGGACCTTCACTTCCACATTTATTTCTTAGGAAATATAAGGAATTCTTCAATGAGAAATTCTTATAAATAAAATATTTGTTTCATTGCTGACACTTTGCACCCACTTCCTATGTACACACTTAACAGCGGGCCCTGCATGTACAACGCATGTAGAAAACGTCACCTATAACCTCCACTTATAGAATGTGTGAACGCTTGAAAACATAGGAGCATAAAACAGGGACAGTGTTGTCATCCTAACAGAAAAATAATCACCAGCTGTTCTTATAATACAGGAATATCAAAATGGTGATATCTAAGAAATCAATCACACAATGAAACTGCTTTAAAATCGCTTATCACACTATAATAAAGTAGTAATACCCCCCCCCCCCCCCCCCCCCCCCCCCCCCGGCATGCTGCCTGATCAGTGCGGCAGCCTGTCAGCACGGACTGCTGGCAGCACATCATACAAAGTGCCAGTCCATGCTAACAGTGAGCAGTGAGGCTGCTGCATCGCTCAGGCAGCACGCTGGGGCCCCTGCATGCTGACTGTCGGGGCCCCCCTAGCTGCCCGGGCCCGGGAGACCCCTCTGTCATCCCCTGACGGCGGCCCTGGATAGATCTATAATGGTCTTTGCTTAAACTTGTGCTAGAAACTTGAATTTTGAGACCATGAAAAAAGAAAGCGAAATAAGGGAAGCATCCTTGTTTACCCCAGTTTGAGTTGAACCTTTTAGTTCCTTTATTGATTGTTTAGATCAGGGGTGTCGAACTCAATCAGAGAAGGGGCCAAAATCTAAAATCCAGCCGAAATCGCGGGCCGAAATCGCAGGCCGAATGGTTTACTGAACAGTCATAAACTGACAATGTTAACCAGAAATGTGAATTTTTACATTTTAAATCCACATTTCTGGTTAACATTGTCAGTTTAAAATGAATGGAACAATCTTTTCCTTAATAGTGCTGTTAACCAACTCACATGCTATCAAGCAAAACAGTAATATTGGTATCAAGCAAAACAGTAATATTGGAATGTACCTAAAATGCTCATTGTTTTGTTTTCTGGCTAGATGTCTGACACCATTTTCCCCGGATCAATGAGTCAATGTTCGGTTTTATTTCTTGGGCTGTAGCAACCCGCAAAACAGCATGGAGGTTGTCATCGGTAATGCGTGATCTGTGCTTGTTTTTGTTCAGATTCCTTATTGAAAACATCTGTTCACAAAGATAGGTGCTCCCGAACATGGATAGAATACGGGCAGCATGAAGTCGGAGCTCTGGCATTGAGTCAGGGGGCAGAAGAGGGTAGAAGTCCTCAATTTCAACATCCTGAAACCATGATTTCAGGCCACTGTCAGACTGAAGCTCGATTATCTCCATCTGAAGGTGATGGGGCACATTGTTGACATCAACTGTAAAAGGATTGGCAAAGATGTCAAAGCCTGAGTGCTGTGTTCTAAAGTCAGAGAAGCGCCGCTCAACTTCACTTAGTAAACGGCTAACTTTGGTAGCCAGCCGACTGCAAGGAAAAGTACCAGAAGTAGTGGTTGAGATACTAAAACGGGAAAGTGGGCGAGATTGTCCTGTTCCAGTTGGGACTTCCATAGTTGAAGTTTATGCTGGAATGCTGTGATCATGTCAGACATCTTCGTGATGACTTGTTTGCGTCCCTGCAGCTTCAGATTCAGTTGGGCGAGATGCTCGCATATGTCACACATCATAGCAAAATCACATAGCCAGGCGGGATCCGACAGTTCAGGCAAAGGCTTTCCTTTACTTTCCATGAAAAGAGCAATTTGTTCTCTGAGCTCAAAAAATCTTTTGAGGACTGCGCTCTTGCTCATCCATCTTACTTCTGTGTGGTATGGCACGTCTCAATGCTCTGCACCCACCTCCTGTAAAAACTGCTGGAACTGGCGATGATTAAGGCCACGTTCCCGTATAAAGTTAATAGTTTTAATGACTGTGGTCATTATGTCATTCATGTCCAGAACTTTTCCACACATAACCTCTTGGTGGATAATGCAATGATAAGTAATCAAGGGTGTTTGGCAGTGACTTTTTTGCATTCTTTCCTTCATTAGTCCAACCAAGCCTTTCTTTTCTCCGCACATTGAAGGTGCGCCATCGGTAGTTAGCCCCACCAACTTTTCCCAGGGTAATTAAAAATTATTTATAGATTTCTCCACAGCCTCAAATATACTGTATCTCTACCAGTCGACGTCCCATGCATGGCAGCTACATCTAAAAGTTCTTCAGTGACAGAGAGGTCGGTCTTCGTAGCACGTATAAAGATGGACAGCTGCGCTGTATCA
>CM070033.1:50283601-50319562 GCA_036250615.1 Ptychadena robeensis | reverse complement strand
CTGGGTGGCCCCCATACATCGCTATACTGCCTATGTCCTACTTGGAATCTCTTGCTGCGTTCCTCCACCGTACTCTAATCTGTCGGCTGACTGTTTGCACATAATACCGGTGAGTTTAAATTAGATGTCTTCTCACTAACGCTGACTGTCTACTATATCACTACTAATAGCTGTACCCTTAATCATATCACTGAAGTTAATCCTAAATCAGTACACCTCTATATTGTGTACGGTGTCTCTTGCATTAATGTACATACGTTGTTCCATGCACTATTTTCTGTATTTATGGACTGAACAAATGTAGTATCTAGGATGAAATACATATTTAATCAGTGACTATACTTGAATTTTTCCTTTTATTGATTTGGATTTCAATTATATTATGTATACCTAATTAAGAGCTTCTATTCTTTGCATATCATGTTTTAACACCTAATCATGAGACTTAATGAATGTGTCATACTATAGAGCAAATCTCCCTGAAGAAGCCCAAAGGGCGAAACATGTCGGAGAAAATCGATATCTGAACCAACAGTCATAGCATTTTTTGCACACCGTGGATTTACGTGTTATTTGTGGTTTTAAGGGGGTCACCCCAGTGTATGGCGTGGCTCTGACCCCTATGGCATTATTTGTGTAACTGCATTATTTTATATGGATGTAATAAATGTTTTTATCTATGAACGACTGTATGCCTCTTAAACCCCTCTTTACTGGGTCACTTCCGGGGTTGTGTATGAACCATTCTTCATGGTTCCCCCACCCTAGTGAAATTGACCACTATCCCTTTCTTTCATATTGTCTTAGGGGTGAGGCAATTTAACCACACAGGCCCTGGTTCTTTTTCCCCTCCACACTCCTTTTCCTCTTACTATTTCTTAACATGTTAACATGTTTTTACATTTCACATGTTAAACAATTAGGCTCGCCTAGTACACAGTTCATGCTTGCATAAAATGATTTGAAAACATGAATTATATACATTGGTTGGATAATAATTCTGAAGTTACATTCTGCCCCATTCCGTAGCTCTGACCAACAGTAATGACTTATTTGACTTGCCAAACAGCAGGCCATATGTGGTTTCATCGATTAAGTCAATACAAAATCAGCTCGACTGAATCAATAGACCAAATGTGATGGAATTTTAACATAAAAGGGTATGAGCCATGATTGGTCAGGTTGACAAATTTTAGTGGATGTACATAATCTGAAGGTTTTTTGGAATGATTGGCATCCAGTTGTATTTTGGAGCAAAATAATCCTATATAAGGAATCGATTTTGAAAAGGAATCGATTGTCCCTGGAAGAAAGGAATCTTATTAAAAGACATTAAAAACCTTGGTACTGCTTACAGGCAAACCCCAGATCTCCTCATCTGTTGTCCAAAAAGTTCAATACTTAGATGATCCACATACATTAATATTATATAGTACTGTAGTAATATGCGTTATTGTGCATGGATTTCCCATAGGTTTTCAAACAAAGAGGTTTTGTAGATCCGCACTCTAGGCTCATATCTCAAATGGCATGCACACACAGACTTCCTCTCGTGTAAAGTCTAATAATCAAAGGACAAGCTAAATCATAACAATGCTGGATCCCCTCTCAGCGCTCCTCTAAACACCATTCCATGCACAGTCTCCACTTTGGGTATGAAATCCACTCTCAGATTTTTGGTCCTCTTTAAAACATCAAAACTTTATTTTAAAAGCAGCCAGGGAAAAACAGCAAACCACAAAATTACATATTGATTTCCCATGCATGGAGCATGTGTATGTGACATTTTAGTGTCTGCTTCTATTGATTAGCCGCAGTGCACACTTCCGGTACGTGGAACGCGGAAGAACCACGATCCATATACCGGAAGTGACGTCACTGACGCCACTTCCTGTACGTCCCCCGGTTTTTAAATAGCCAAACTTGACTGGTATGCCTTAGTCTGCTTATCTTCAGCAAACTGGGGTTTTCTTGTTCATCTTAATTAAAAGCTTCTTTCTGGGGTGCCAGCCATGTAGATCAATTTGATGCAGTATGCAGCAAATGCTCGGAGGATTGACCATCTGAGCACTAAACCCAGATTTAGACCCCCTACCCCCCACACTTCAGCCTTTGGAGCATTGCAGGCAGCATACATACATCTATTTTCAAAAGATAACCTCAGGATTTGAGTGCACAACAACCTCTTTGGTGGAAATATATAGATCTGTGGTCCGGGCTTCCAGAGTAGTCTGTTGTCCTAGACCATTTTTTATTTTACAAACTTGTAAAAACAAGCGGACTTTAACGGCCTAAAGAAATAATTGAAGCGTTTCTATGATAAACTTATTTCCGTAATAAATGTATTTAATGTCCAATATTGATTCAAATTTCCTGGGTATCACTGTCAACAGGGCTGGATATAACTGGTAGATGCATACAATTAATATGTCTTGTGTTTGGCACAACATACCCCCAACGTGCATTTTGTTTAATTCTTCATCAGCGGGTAAATTATGGGTGGATGCCTAAGTTTGCATATGTAGAAGATTATATATCCATGCCTGCACGCTGCAGAGTCAAACAAGAAGAACGGGGGCCACTGATCAGTAGATATGATGTGAATCATTAGTAGTTAAAAAGTCATTAAAGCGGACCTACCACCAGGAATCTCTGTTTTCATGAATGGCACGAGAAGGCCCGATAATAGGGAGGAATGCAGTTGAAAAAAACACCAAAAACCTTATACGCTGTAATGAGCAATTTAGGAATATAATCCAGCCATTTCCCTTCACTTCCCTGGTTACATGGAGAATGCAAAGAAGCCGGCAAAAAAGCCACGTTCACTCGCAGCACTACAGCAGCACATGATTTTTCAGTGAGCTGCTTTGAAAATTCCCATAGAATATATCACTGACAAGCCCCAGTGGCCACCCACGAATTGCACCCCCCATGTGTATAATGTGTTTGCTAACACACTTGAACAAATCACATGCTGCTGTGTGCTGTCTGTAACGTTGGCGCCGGGCTTCCTGCATTCGCCATTAACCTAGGAAAGTGAAGAGAAATGGCTGGAATTATATTCCTCTAAATTGCTCATTACAGGTAAGTTTTTGGTTGTTTTTCACTGCATTCCACCCTATTATAATCGGCACTTCTAGTGGTCCATTCATGAAAAACATAGATTCCTGAGTGGGTAGGTTCCGCTTTCAAGGTTATCTAATGCGAATAGGCATCCTTGGATCTCCAGTATCTCCACGGACCATCTTGTCCAGCGCTGGTTGAGATGTTGCGGTCAGGAACGCCAGGGGGGTTAATATTGCATTCTGTAAATGCTGTAACCAAATACAAACTTTTGACACAGCAAAAATCATAATGAACCTTCTGCTACCCCTCAGCCCAGGTAATCCAGGTCTAATGGTAAATCCAGCCCTAGAGCACACATGTATCTGTTGTCATTTCCTGAATGTTCTAACCCTTATTATACGTTCGAGTATCTGTCTGATTGCAGGATACACAGCACAGATGTTCTGTAGCGTATAGTATAGAAATCATTGTTCTTATGACAGTCCTGCTTGGACTATTTGCTCCTCAGGCTGCAAAGTAAAATAGCAGAATTGAAGGATTTTGTTCCAATTTACCTGTCCAACACAAAGGAAATGTATTCGCACCCTTGGTAATGCTGAAATTCTGTAGCTTTGAATCATACATTTTTATCATGTGGATGAGTCAAACGTCAAATTTCTACATGAAATCACATTTCAATCACAATCCTAGTATAGTATAGAATGGATGAGTTGACATGGTTATCCACTAGTTAAGCCACCTGTGGTTTATGGATATGGGTAAGTATATACTGCTGGTTTTTGTCTTTTTATAGTAAATTTGCAGAAACCAGCAAAACAAACAATTGACATATATGAAATTCATATGAGAGGTTTTGTATGAGAAAAGGATTTGTACAGAATCGGGGTTCTACTTCAGTAGAAGATAAGGTAGGATAACCTGTCCTGATATCGTTAGATCAATGATCCAGAAAGGCTCTTTACTAGAGTATTGTAAATGTTAAGATGATAAAACTAAAATCCACAAAGTTTAAATGGAAGTTTTTTCAATTTTTCAAGTCCAGGTAATTGTCAGGTAATGGGTAATTGATGGTTTTTCTTATTCTGTTATTGCTATTGTGGGCAATTAGTTCCCTCTATGTGGGCATGTGCCAGGTTGCCAACAATCTGTGAAATCCTGCCATTGTCTTCTTTTCCGAAAATATAACCACTACCAGCAGCTCCAAGCCGGCTGTGTTATGATGCTGCAGAGTCCTGTCCCAGCTTAGCTGCCTGATCCAATAGAAGTCTCCTGCAGTATTTCAGCATATCTTCTTTTTTCTAGGCTTTGTTTTTTTGAGTATTTTTGCCTGAGGAGAGTGAACTTATTCTCTCCAATTGATTGAAATCTTGACTGAAAAATTTAAGCAAATTTTTGTTTTTATTTTCTGTTATCCGTTAAATTGAGAAAACTGTTAAAAAAACAAAACCCCAAAATGCTTCACATGACTGTAAAGGTCAATACGATTAATTATAAATAGAAACAATTGTGTAAAGATAAAGTGCCAGACTAATGTGATCTGATAAATTCCGTTTTTTGCAGGCTATTTGGGTAGAGGGGAGTTGGAAGAAAGTAAGGCTGTCCACTAACTGCACTTCACAACTGTTGTCAATATTCCACCTCGATCTCTCCCATTTTATTGCCGTGTACAACTTCGGGTTGAGACACAAGTCACATCTGCTTTCCGGTTTGATCAAGCACTAAAGAATGAACAAAGTGAAATGAACAAGTTTACTTTAGGCCCAACATATCTATGCTACCTGCATATTGGTGGTGGGGGGGGGGGGGGGGGGGGGGGGGGGGGGGGTGATATAAGTTTGGCCTGCACTAAAGGAGAAAGGCATGCTCAAATTTTAGCTGCTACTTTGCTGTGCTGAAGGACCAGGGACTATAACAAACTGAGTACGAAACAGGATCAGGCTGTAGCAGACTACTGAGGAGTATGCTAAAACAAGGAGGGGCATTGCTAGGGAATTGACTACTAAAATTTGCTTAAAACCTTAAGGCCAGGGCTCTACTATGCGCTTGGATGCGTAGACGTCAGTGCATCCAACGAGCCTTATCGGCTGTGCTACATAGCAAATACGAAAATGCTGCCCTTTTAAAAGAATTGGCTGATGTATAACTAACGTGCTGGGTAATATGTCATTATGATGAGTCCATTATCAATGCATGCTTCATCCGCCAAGCTTCCATTGCACTGATGTTGGTGCGTGCTTTGCTTTAACATCTAACGTGATGGAGGCTGGGATCGGGGGCTCTGACATAGCCCAATTGCCTCAATGGGCGGATTTTCCACTACATTAAAATCCCTGCATTCAACGTATAGTGGGAGTCAAAGCCTAAGCTTTGACATTATTTGCTCTGCAAGCACCCTGTTCATCTGGGGAAATGCCTCTCTGAGATGTAGCTGGCTACTAAGGCACCAAGCACTACAGTAGGAGTGCCAGGGAAAAGAATTGCCTTGACCTAGATCACATATTTCATAAGGCTCTGGCAGGCAAGGGCACAAGCAGGAGCTATGGAGGAAGCCCCTTATCCAGAAAACCTTATCTTTGGACTTAAGAAGATGTTATGCATATCAAATAATAATTGAAAATGACCACCATGTGACTACTATAAATGTAAATAGTAGCACATTAAATAGACTGTTTCAGGAGAAGTATTACAATATAGCGGCAGCACCCTATATGTTGAATTGCTTTTATTTCTAGCTGAGAATATACAGCTATGTTAAATTTCCTGTGCACATGGGAGCTGGCCTCCAGGTAAGCCTGTCTACAATGTGTGGCTGGACAGACACTGATTACTTGAGATTCAAGAGTCTAGTCTCATGTTTGCCCAAAGCTGAGCAGTCGGCTGTCATCAAGTCAGAGCTGATGTGTACACAGACTTTATAGCAGCTATTCAAACTATTAAATGTGCACAGTAAACTTTCCAATTAATGACATATTAGAGTGTTGTACCGTGAATACAGAGAGTTTAAGTGATGCTGTTTAAAAAACTAACTGAAGTCATGAGATACAATTCTGGTTTTAGAAGCTCACATTTATACACAGTTACATGGACATAAATATTTGAACAAAAACTCTTTTTTTGTCTTGACATACTTGACTGATTGGGGTGAGTATGTAGGGTTGGTGTAGATGGTGATGAGAGTAATGCCTGCCATACACCCACAGACGGGTGCCAACAGACGAGCTCCGATGAGCTCTGGAATGCAGCGTGATGACGTCATCACACTGCATTCCCGAGCTGACGGAATCGGCTGGGCACCCTTTGTGTGCCGGCCATTAACTTCAATGAAGACGCCAGTCTTCATTTAAGGTAATGTAATGGGCCGACATCGGCTAGAGAACATCGGACATGTCCGTTCTCTGGCCGGCCGAGCTGTGGGGCGACATGGATCTGTCGCACCATGTGGGCACACGCCGATTGGCGGCCGAATTTGCCGCCGACCGACGGCGCGAGCGTGCACGCCCGTCGTTCAGCGGCAAAATCGTCCGCTTATCAGCGTGTGTATGCCAGGCTTAAAAAAGAGAGGGATGCTAAAAGCTATTAAAATCTGTTCTTGCCACCAGAAGTTGCAGAGAGTGTGTGTGTGTACGGGATGGGGTGTGTTGTTTGGTGTAAGGTAAAGGTGTACATAAAGAGACAGGATTCAATTAATGAGTTGGTGTATAGGGTGGGGGCATAAATGAGTGTGGATAGGATGGGTGCCATAGCTGTAATGGGGCCTGTCAAAAGGGCTTACATTAATTAAAAGGAATAGGAGTGAGGGGGTCTATGCAATAATGGGTAAGAGACATGGGGGAGCGTAGATTCTATGGAATATGGTACAACAGATTTCACATTAAAACAAAATATATCTGACAGCAGCTCAACTGAAAAAATATAATCTCAAGAGAGTTTCCCCCTTAAGCAGTGGTTCTCAAACTTTCCTTGCAGGGCCCCCCCTTTTCTATTTGGGAACATTATCGAGCCCCCTCCCTATTCAAATACAGGTTAAGAATGAGGGAATACCTTCACGCCCCCCAGTTTGGGAACCACTGCCCTAAAGAGTGATCATATTATCACCAATAATGTGTCTGCCTTTAATTAAAGTTCAAACTGTTGAAACAATAGTTATCTCTCTAAGCACAAACTATGGGAAGTAATGCTATGAATATAAGTCCCTCCACTGCCCTGTGGTATTCAAGAGGTCAGCGGCAAAGCTCTGACATTCCAGGACAGGATGTACTTACTCACTCAGGTCACCCACAGGCACCCCATCAAACACACAAATAGCTTTCTAAATCCAAGCGGCACACTGCATCCATCAATCACTAAGACAACGTTTCAATTTCTATTTTTAATATATGAGTGGGGAGTAGGATAACACAACAATTTGTAATTATCTTTATTAAAAATATGAATCATTTGCATTGATACAAACAAACTCTAATCCGATCTACTAAAATAAATCCGAGCTGGGAGAGGCTCTCAAAATTAGTGTTCTAATAAAAATGACTGTCAAAGTGGAATATTACTGTAATTCTAACTTCTTTCCTTCTATAATGTGTCCAACCTAGTAAATAGGGGGGCACTGTGGAATGGAATGCATCAAGCCTGGACTTAATTTGCTGTACCCTGGGTAATAGTTAAAAGGTGGTGGATATGCAAACTTCCCTCTATAAATAAAATTTAATGCAAAGTCAGTAAATATGTTTGAGTGTCTATAAGAAATTAGAATGAGACCTAAGATGGGCATACATGGTTCGAATTTTTGTTCAAATGGCTTAAAATATGATCATATTCCATTTAAATTGTTTTTACCACCATATAATACAGCAAGTTTGGAGATCAAGTGATACCGTTTATTGGCTAACTGAAATCATTAGAGAAGCAAGCTTTCGGGATATCGCAGATCCCTTCTTCAGGCTGCGATATCCCGAAAGCTTGCTTCTCTAATGATTTCAGTTAGCCAATAAACGGTATCACTTGATCTCCAAACTTGCTGTATTTATCGATGGCTAACACGGTACAACACTCTACTATTACCACCATATAATGTAATGGATTTAAAACAGATCAATCTCCTCCTTTCCTAAGCCCTGAGTGCATGCTTCATTGTACCATCGTATTAAAATCCATCCAAATACCTAGAAAACTCGCCAGGTACTTGTATGATCGACTTTCTGTTCGATCAGAATTAGGGTACATTTTTTTTATTGAGGTTGGAAAAAAAAAAGGAATCAATTTTTTTGAATGATCAATTTAATACGATATTTTTTTTTTTAAGACGATTGAACGAAAAAAAAATCGACTGTGTATGGCAAGCTTTAGAGTCCCTAGTCTGCAAATAAACAAATAATGGGGATAGAACTATAAGGCTGAGTCTACACTACAGCGCCCTTGCAACCGCGGGGGGCGTTATGTAGAGATGGTGGAATTTTTGCCGGTTTCGACTTAATTGCAAAGCCCCTTAGCATGGTATCATCACGTAGAGAAGGGATGGGGGTATACTCCAAAAAAGAAAGTATGTCTCTATCACAAATAGTTTTTTCACAAATTAAGTTCAAAGTCAAGTAAAAATTTCGAAAATCGGAATTTCGACTTTAACTTTGAACTTAATTTATGCAAAAACTACATGTGCTAGAGCAAACTTTTTTTTCCAAATGTTCCTCCAACCCTTCTCTACATCTCCAGCAATTTTGGTGAGGATACCATGTTCAGGGGCTTTGCAATCAGCTCACAAAATTAGCAAGTCGAAAAATTAGACCATCTCTAGCGTTATGGGCACGGCGGTTTGTGCGTGCCCCCCCCCCCCGGTTTGGGCGCTGTTTAGGATGCGGTATTGATGTGCAGGCAATACCGCATCCTATTCCTATCTAGTAGCAAACCTGCCCATGGGGCGCGGTTTGCACTCGTCACACACCGCGCCCATTGTTCACCAATGGGAGAGGCACGTGTCCTCGGTGCGGCAGCGGATTGTCCCCGGATCCTCAACACCCGGGCGGGCGTTGTGAATCTGCACCCGCTGCCACGGGCATGAAGTCACGGCACTGGCACGTCATTCCCCATAGGGGATTACAGGGGGCGGCTGCACTGCACGGCTTTCGCCGCGGTCTACGCTCGGGAGGAGCGCACGGTTTTCCTCAGTGTAGACTCAGCCTAAAGAAGTTAACTAGCTCTTTGTTTTACTAAACATGAATCACTGGCATTTATAACCTATATATACCAGAAAAATTCGCCTGCAGTGAATGCTTGATGAATACTTAGATTGAAAAAATTAACATTTCTGGAGTGTTTTAACAGAGTTATAAATCAAAAATCTAATTGTGTGTCACAAATAAATGTGTCCATGCTGTGGTCAACGAATACACTTATTTTGATCACTTTAAGCTGTTTACTATAACAACATAGCAGAGGCTCTGAGGCTGCTAGATCTGTTCATCAAGTTTGATCTATACATTGATTGCGCATTGATCAAGGATTTGCCAGATTTAATGCTTTTATCAAATCTATTCAAAATATCAGATATTGTATGGCTACCTTAAGCTTTATCACTGTAATGGGACTTGTGTGATTACAGAGCATGCATGTGTACATCCATGCTCTGTGACCATGACGGTGGATTAAATGGTGTTGCAAAGAGAGATTGGGGGTGAAATGTGCTGCGTGCTTAGCAGGTCTTTCTCTGTGTATACAAATCTGATGCCTGAAAGAAATGTCCCTTTTCTATGTAATAGAAGAAACATATTTAATATTGCTGTAATATTTTAAATATATCCAGATATAGATCTAGAGTATTTTTTTTAGTGTGCGTTCTAAGTTTTAGCTCAATCGTTGTGGCAAGATTGGACATTGTGGGCAAAGAGGAACAAGGGCATAAGGTGCACAAGCTAGTGCAACAAAGTTAAAGTACTGTAAATGATAACTTAAGACCTAGGTGCCCAACCTGCGGCCCTTTGGGAATTCTTCATTGGTTGTTATGTGTGGACCTCCATATCAACTCAGTTGCCCACCACTAAATTAAGAGATAAAATACTTACATTAAAGGAGGTGCAGGCTTAGCAGGAAGTGATCTCCTTCAAAGCTGTGTGGCTACCAGGATGACTGATATAACTGATCTCTGATGATATCGCTTCCTGGTTAAAGATGCTGTAGGGTTTAGTTGGATCAATGGGATTTGTTTAAAAAAACAGCCCATAGTCAATGGTTGCAAATGTATGTCTAGAAGGGAATGACATTATTCTGGTAGCCACATGGCGGAAGACACATGGCCTTGAACACCACCCCTTATAAAAGAAGCAGCCCAGTGGCCATTTTACATTTACCTTGTGTCTGCAGTACTAGATAGATAGGGATAGCTGCTGCTGATTGAGGGATGGCTTAGGTACTTAGCTATAGCTACATATCACTGGATGGAGTATAATAGCAAAGGTGTTCTGTTGCATGTAGTTCATCATTACTTAGCCAAAAAAGTCCTTCTCTGGGGGTGGGAAATGCTGTATTATGTATTGCAGAGAGATCTGACTAAATGTGATGCACTGCAGGAGGTACTGTCCGGTAACTTTTGGCAAAATCTTTAATCTAGATGTGATTTCTGTGCATTACACCTGAAAAAAACAGCATTTAAAAAAAATCCACATTTTGGGGGAGAAGTTTAGCCATTGGTCCCCCTCTGGCAGGGCACTGTCCAGGTGGTTGCACACTTTTGACTTTTAATTTGTTGGTATTTTGGCTACAAATATAATCTGAAGGTTTGAGAAGTTTGCCATCCATTAAAGTCAATGGAGGTTTGCCGCAAACATGCGAACAGCGGGTATTTGCAGACGTTCGATTTGCCTGCATACGAACAGAAGCTGATGTTAGTCTATCTTTTTTTTGCACTAGGTTGTACACCGTGTGTCCTTGTTCCTATTTGTGTGTTTTAGGGGAGTTACACTTTCCCTTCATATTGGGAGCTGCACACCTACACATACTTTATTGCCCTCCCCTCATATTGACCACTTTTTACTCTGATTTTTGCTTGGCTTCATACACCTACTGAGGACCTTTCTGGCCACTGACATCATTTAAGGACATGTTCACACTTGAGCGATTCTAATTGCTTTTCAGATCACGGGCTACAACCGTCCGCGGCCGATCATGGCCCGTTAATTGAAGTGGGCACAAGCCCATTCAACTAAATTATGTCGGCCCCGTGGCTGACCGCCTATGTAGGAACATAGCTTAACTGTGTAACTGCTGCTGACAGTTGTGTACAACTATTGATGACCTTTTCTTAATCGTAGGCAAAGATACCATTTCATAGCCATATTTGACGTATATGACGTCATTGGAGGGCGCCGGCCCCCCAGCTCTCTGAGGGACCGTGATCCGGCCCCCACTTTAAAAAGTTTGAGGACCCCTGATCTAAGACATCAATTGTTACTGCTTGCATAACTAAACATTGAACCATTGAATAAATATTACACAAATGTTGTGCATTGAAAACAGAAAGTCTTGAAAAAGTAGCACTGAGAATCCAGTATTTAAAAAGCACAATCAATTGAAGACAAATTGTTATCTTTATAGTTAATAAAAGTTCTGCTATTCAGTCTGTATGTGAGCTCCTGTGTTTTGTACATGGATGAAGCTGCCTTATGCCGATGACAACAAGGTAGATGTGAATATCTGCTGTAGGATCTGTGGGATCTGCTTGGTATCCATAGCAACAAAAGAGCGGCCCGCCGGAAGAGTCCGCTGAAGCCTGTGGGTGGTAAAGGAAGAGGATATTAGCATTTCAAATCTCATTACCATAGAAAGAAGAAAAGAAGGCTTTTATTGTGGAATTGATAATGATAAATGTTATTCATTTGCTCATTGAAAGAAAAGATCTAAGAATAGAATAGACCAGGAAAGTAAGAGTTCGAACAAGCTGGTGTGCCATTGTGCCTCCTTCCTGGCAAGGGTACACTTTGCTACCCAAACATCCATTTGGTCAATAAGGAATAAGAAAATTTAGTGTTTCAGTATGAGCACTGGGGAGAAAATGGAATACAAGGCATTATGTTTGTTTTTAGTGAAGTATATTTGCCAATGTATCTAAGTTGGCTCCATCATTTAGAATCGGGCACCCTGTCTTCAGAAAACTTTGCTCTAAAAGCTTTCCAGGGCTAAAATTCTACAAGTTGCAATAGGCTTACTTCAACAAATTGTTGTGGCAACTCATCTACCTACTTCCTGTCATGTCCACCTTCCTAATGGGCACTAAGTCCAAGTCTATCCCATAGCAAGAAAAAATTAGAAAAAAGAAACAAAAACATAAATGAATTCAGAGACGCAGTCATTCACATATCAAGTATATATACAGAATGTTTCAGGAAAGTAGGCAGGACTGGACCATGCAGAATTCACTTTATATTCCTCCAGCCAAAAGGCCAGTGCCAGGGGGGAACTCTTAGTTCCAGCAGACTGTCAGGACTGAAACTTTAGCATGTGTCTATACACAATCGATACCCATTTTCTGAACACATCAACTTATGGAGAGACACATTACAATCTGGCACTCAACAACTAACCATTTACATATGGGAGGAGTTATGAGTCTGTCACAAAATTTATTTATTGTAGTGCAGAATGTTAATACACAACTCCTTGCCATCTAATTGTAAAATGTATCTCTTGATAAGTTGGTCAGTGTGTTCAGAGAATGGGTAATGCTAATACAGCTAATAACTCCTTCATGGCAGTGGCTTTTTGGCTTGGCTGAAGGGAAAGGGACACATTTAAGTCTACTGGGATGCAAAGCTATTGCTCCTAGGATGATTGGGACAAGAGCAAATAGAGACAAAGAAAACATATTTCTGCTGTTAGAAAACATTACCTTTCAGCTTGGTCTCCCAAAGATCCAATAAAAATAGCGAATGCGTTTACTTGAGGATTTATAGTCAAGGCTTGGGCAAACCTTGCTGGTGGTATACCATATCGTTCTAAATTGGCATCACTCAAGACTATAACAAAGTATTCATCTCCCTCCTCCTTGGCTATCTCCCGTATTGCATGTTCTGTAGCCTCCAATGTGTAGTCTCCACTCATGCAAAACTGAGAGTGGGCATGCATAGTCTGAAAACAAAGTATAGAACATGTTCCATGTTAGATATTTCAATTTGATTCCACAGGATTCTTACATTATAGTTTAGAAGCTTTATTTCTTATCTTCTGAAATGTTAGCTAGTCCAGTTAAATTGGGATGGTTCCATTAACAAACGTTAGAGAATCATGGTAATTTATCGACACAATATTTCTTCTCGCTATGAATAAATTCTATTATAATTCCTATTCAACTTGCACAGGTGCTCTTAGGTCTGTTACCACTAGTGGTGACTGTCCGCAAGGTGGACAGTTCGGCTGCGAACATGGATATTCGCACTCCTTCTAGCCAGCGAGCAGTACAGGTGTTCGACCCGCCCCGTTTGCCGGCAAAAAGGAGCTCACTATTCTTCCACTGGCAGGATCAGGAGCATTAAGATCCCGCCGGATGAAGAATCTTTTCACTGAAGACGGGTAGAGAACCTGGTCTTCCAGTGAAAAAACAGAAGTGACATCAGTGACGTCACATCCCGCAATTGGAACCAGGAACAATGCGTTCCAGATACCGGATGTGACTTCACTGACGTCACCTCCGGGTTTTCCCGATTAAAACTTCCAGCTAAAAGGCTGGGAATTTGAACCTGCCCGTGAATAGGCAGAAGTTTGGCCATCACTAGTTTCCACTCTTGGATTGAATCTTCAGTACCTTTCCTAAAGGTAGCCATACACGGCCAGATTTTTACCAAATTATCCGGCCGATCAACAGCCATGTTGGCCAATCGCCTGGCTGAAAATTGCACAGTGATCCGACATGCCAGTAAATTTCTGCCCGACCCCATCACTTTGAATAAAAATAACGGTAATGGCCGCTACACAAGGGTCCCTGCCAATCATCTGAGGGGCCGGCTGTAGAGAGATGACATCATCCCGCTGCAGGCGATCCCTCATCTATCAATGGGGGATTGCTACGTGTATGGCTACCTTTAGAGTTGACCTGCACTTAAACATACCAGGGAAACATGATGGATGGAAAGAATGACAAAGCATGACAAAGCAAGCATTGGCTGACCAGATGTATTATTTTTGCTTCCTAGTTTAGTTCCAATACTGAAACAATACAAACTGAAAGGTCTCTTCACCTTAAGAACATCCAGTCTTTGTTTATTGTTCTTTGGAATTTTCTGACTTCTTATGAATTCAATGTCATAGCCATCTCCCGAATGTCCTGAAACATCATACTGGTATGGAAAAAAGGAGAACATACAGTGAAGTACAGTTAACGCATGTTAATGAAATAACATGTACAACTTTAATTCCACTGGAGTTCAGTGTATGACGCAAAAGGCATACCTAAATGTAGTATGGAACACACACGTTCTGAAATATTACTTATTCAACACACATTTTCCAAATGACATTCTATAATGTAAGGCATTCTCCACTTATCTTTTATTATTTGTATATGGCTATATATTAGTGGATTATGAAAGATAAACATTTACTTTTCTGTCTTCAGCCTGATCAGTACATAGTCTATATTACTCGAGATTCCTAGGAACTCACACCAACTTGACTAAAGGAATTTCTAGGAATTAAATTATGATAAACCTCTGTTTCATATATCCCCCATGTCACATGAAAGGCTGTTTCAAGATAGCCATCCAGATATCAACTTTTGCTCAGTTGATCTCCGATTGGATCAACTTGTCTTATCTGTCTAAAGCCCCCCCATACACGCATAGATTCACAGGCAATTTTGTGGCTGATTGGCATGAGTTTTCACGGCAATCGATTGGCTGCACAATTGGCTGCGGATCGCAGCTGCCTACCTGCAGCGACTGATCCATGTCTCCCAAAATCACGAACGGCTAGAGAATGGACGTGTCCTGTTTTCTCTAGTCAATCACATTACTTTGGATGGGGATGGTGAATGATCTGATCCTCTGAACGACAGGCCGAAGGGGGCTGACATCCTCATGGTGCAATCGGCCATTCGGGTATTGCCCGCTGATCTTTGCATGTATACATACAGTGTGATCTACTTAAAACTGATTGTGTTTCAAGGATCTGTGTGCATGCAGCATAGTAGGATTGGATACAAAATCAAACCCATCAGATACTTTTAAGATCGACTAAAATGTGCAGTCACAGCTTGATTGATTTTATGTTAGATTTTGATCAATAGCTTCAGGTAAAAAGAGAACAAGTTTCAAATAGTCGACTTAAAGAACACGCCACAAACCACCTGTCAGACATGGGAATCCCATCCAATGAAGACCCAGATGCACACTTTTTGTGCTAAAGGTTAACCCCAAAATAAGATTAGAAGCAGTAAAGTCAACAGAGTGTTGGCAATATATAGTCTCTATGAACTATGCCCTTCATCCCTCAGTGCCTCTACTCTGTGACTGTACATGGTCTGCCATTCCTGCATTTCTGTTCTATATGCCTCCACCTTACAATAACAATAATAGCATTTAGAGTAGATGAAATGTATAGCCGGGACATCATTTCACAAACATACTTATTGCAAATACCATAAAAGCTTTGTAAATGCAGAGTTCATGTCTAGGTGCAGTATTGTATACACTGTGGAATATGTCTTCATGAAACGCCCTCAATGATGAGAAGGTCTGTATCTATAAACTTGTCCTTAGAGTGAATGTCTAAAACCAATTTACTCTAATACTATATTGTTACCAAATCAACAGAGACAAAGTGATATAAAAATTTGCAATGGTCTACAAGAGGTATGCAGGTGTGAGATAAACTAGTAAAAAAAACTACATGTCACATACTTATTGCTGGTAAGTGTTAATAAAGGAGTTGTTAAGGAGACTTCCACATTGCCATATGTTTTTTCTTTTGAGAACCTTAACTGCATTAAATCTATTAAACAACCATTTGAACATTGGTTAAGGGGTAAAGAACAATGCCAAGACATGTGAAGTTCCCATTTGAACCTCTTTCCATGACCTAATAGGCATAAAAAAAATGCATGGTTTACCCTTTGTTCAAATTTTTTTTCCTATTACTTCTGCTTCTTTAGCACTAACAAAACTATCAATTGTCCAATGCCCTCTGTATTGTGTTGAAAAACTACTCTGAATAAAAATATAAACGCAACATTTTGGTTTTGCTCCCATTTTGTATGAGCTAAACTCAGACCTGAAACATTACTCTTAAATTTTGTTCACAAATCTGTCTTAATCTGTGTTAGTGAGCACTTATTTGTCAAGATAATCCACCCCACCTCACAGGTGTTGCAAATCAAGGTGCTGATTACAGTATTATTATTGCACAGCTGTGCCTTAGACTGCCCACAATAAAAGGCAACTGTAAAATGTGCAGTTTGATCTCACAGCACGATGACACAGATGAATATTTGCAGTAACTGGAACTGATCCAGGGCATCCCAAATATGCTCAATGGGTGACATGTCCGGTTGAGTATGCTGGCCATGCAAGAACTGGGATGTTTTCTGAATATGGGGTTCAGATCCTTGCAATATGGGGTGGTGCAATATAATGTAGAAACATGAGGTGATGGTTGTGGATGAATAGCACAACAATGGACCTCCGAAACTCATCACAGTATTTCTGTGTATTCAAAATTCCATCTGCCCTGAACAGTGAAAATCGGGACTCATCCATGAACAGAACGTGCCAGACGCCATCAATTGATAGCATTTGCACACTCTGATGAGGATAACAAGCATGCGGATGAGCTTCCCTGAGCAAACCGATTGTTTCTGCAGCAGTCTGTGTACCTGGTCTCAGATGTTCATGGAGGTGAACATGCTGGATGTGGAGGTCCTGGACTGGTGTGGTTACATGTGGCCTGCAGTTGTGAGGCCAGTTGGATTTACTGCAAAATTTTCTGAAATGCCTTTGCAGGTGGCTTATGGTAGACAAATGAACATTTATTTCATGGGCAACAGCTCTGGTAGACATTCCTGCAGACAGCATGCCAATTGACATCTGTGGCATTGTGCCGTGTGATCAAACTGCACATTTCTGAGTGTCCTTTAATTTTGGGCAGTCTAAGGCACAATATTCATGCTGTCTAATCAGCACCTTGAGATGCCACACCTGTGAGGTGGGATGGATTGTCTTGACAAAGGAGAACTGCTCATTAAAGGCCCCCACACACGTACCGAGTGGGGGCCGACAGAGCAGCTCAGATCAGCTCTAGAGTGCAGCGTGATGATGTCATCATGCTACTCTCCAGAGCTGACAGCATCGGCGGGTACCCTTTGTGTGCCGGCCTTTAGCATCAATGAAGACGCCGGTCTGCATTGAAAGTAACGGCATCGGCCAGAGAATATCGGTCCGTTCTCTGGCCGGCCGAGCTGTGGGGCTACAGGGATCTGTCGCCCCATGTGGGCACCCCCGATCGGTGGCCGAGTTCAGCTCATGCAAAATAGGAGCAAAACCAAAAGTGTTGCATTTATATTTTTGTTCAGTGTAAATGAATGCGTAATACGTAAAAGATTTGTGGTTGTCCGTTCCACAATGATTTTCTTTGGTATGTTTTTCACTTTCCTAATATCCTACAGCTTTAGAGAAGTGTACGGCTTGCAATCCTGGCTTCTATCAACTATAACTGTAAACACTTCCTCTTTGAAATGCCAGATCTAAACTAAATATGATCTCCACCCAAACTGCAAAAAAATCTTATCTAAGTATTGACACTTCTCACAGATAACAAAACATTATTCAACTTTTCAAATAACTCAGAAACTAACTGAGAACATTACTTTGAAGAGTATATTCTGGCTAATGGTCCACAGGCCTGTGCCTATAATTTACACACGTATCCAGACAAACCGGGGGTTTTCAGACAAGAGAAAATGTCACGTGCAACCAAATGTTATAGGCAGTGTTTTTCTACCATAGTAACAGAAACACATTCTTGTTTATGAATAATGCTTGTAGACATAAACTTTTCCAAGATGAGTGTTAAGTACAATCATGACTTTGTTATTACCTTAAACTTATGCTCATAGTTTTCAAATGCTTCCATGAGCATGCATGTGGCTTCCATGGAGCGCTCTAGCCTGCCATCCACTCCATTAAATCTGTACATGCTGCCAGACACATCCACCACAAGTCGGAGTCTCTTTGGCTTCTGCTGAGGGCTTCCAAGCTGTACAGACAGACAGACAGACAGACAGAACATGTGAGAAAAATGACAGTTTTTCATCTATTACAGCAGATTTTTGTTATTGTAAGACGTATAGTTGTGCAGTGTAAACATTTGTTATTCGCATTTCTATAGTATCAGCATTGCTATGGTAATGATATTCTGTAGTAAATGAGCTCCTATGTGTAATAAAATAAATTTTACTTTTGTGTAGGTTTACGGTCACATGGTTTTATGTGCTAAACTGATGGGCTAGAGAGAGGGAGGTGTTTGTACCAGGGACCTGTAATTACTTATAACTTGTTTTGTTTTATATCACTTCCCTCCACCTAAATATTTGGTGTTTAGGTCCTGTTATCTGCAGATCCCACATTATAATTTGGGTTGTTAAGGAAAAAGGTTGACTGGTACCATCAGCACATTCCTTAAGGAGGTACCATTTATGGGTTATTTATCCGATTCTAAATCAACATACCGTATTTTCAGACTATAAGAAGCACCCCTCCAATTTGGGGGGTGGAAATGCCTGCGCCTTATATTCCAAAGGCACGACCACCTGTCTGGGCTACAGGCAGCTTTTCCACCAACTCCTACTCTGCCGGTTAGAAAACCGAAATAGGGTGCGTCCTATACATTCGAGCGTCCTATAGCCTAAACATACAGTAATTATCTGCAAAGGAATTTGAATCTCTTGTATAGTAAATTTCTGTACTTTCAACACCGTAAAACACACTTATGACCCTTAGGTTTGCACACTGCTGTTGGGAAGAGTACAGATATTTGCATACTTCCCACAATTTAATAAACCTTGGAATCATATCAAAGGTAACTACATAATTAACTAGTTATTCTTCTTTACTGCATATAGGTAAAACATATTTCAGCTAGGGGGAAACTGCTCCTGACCCTTATTACACCAGGTTTAGTACAATCATTTTATTAAATGTGCTATACAGTTAAAACTGAACTGAATCGTCGAGTGTTCGTTCAGGTCAAGTGGACTCCTGAGCACCATTCTAGGTCATCCACTAGCAAAGTCTATGGCTGCAGCGGAAGTAGCAGAGGATATGTTCAACCCTGAAGATAATAAGAGCAGATATGGAGGACCCATTGCAATGGTTAATATAAAAAACAAATATTCTGGAGTTAATGTATTGAACGTTATGATATAATAGAGAGTTTTGTAGTGTTCCTTTTACTGGTCAGATATTAGGTCTGGATAAGTCCAGGATATTTTAGCTGTTTCTGTATGTAATGTAAAGATTTAAGTTTGATTTCTATTTTTCAATTACACTTAAATATAACACATGAAAAAATTGAGAATAGATGATCATGTCCTCCTTTTCATAAGTGGTTTTCGTTTATAGTTTGCCCATTATACCAGCAAAGTCAGACATGGTGGTCAGCCACACCCAAAGAGTTATACTGGTGAGACATATATTGGCAGGCTACTTACTTCAGGCTCGAGCTCTCCACGCCTTTTGTAAATAGCTTTCTCACCCGTCAGGCCATCAATGATTTTGGTATCATCCAGCTCTCCTATTGCTTGATGTTTTAGCCACTGCCTTTCCTTGCCTTTTGCCTATAAAACAAACACAGGAAGAAGGCATACAGAATGTTTAAACCAAGAATGTATAAACTGAAGTAAAGCACATCTCTTCGGAACATTATAGATCAGTTCTGTTCCCGGAATTTTAACACCTGCATTGCTTGCTTTGGTCATTACAGGGGATAATCACTTTTTTGTCAATACATATGAGGAGTCCAGGAAATGTTACTGAAACATCCAGGTGTTTGAGCCAATATCATAGGCACAGTACACACAATTCCCATATATGTGAGAACCTAAAGAAGGAGTTCACATCCTTTAACCTCCCTAGCGCTTCTGACGGCACTATCTCGTCCTGCACTTGCTTATGCAGTATTGCAGTTGACGAGATGGAGCCGTCCAGCTTAGCTCAGATCTCCCGACAGCAGCAGCATATACTCTCTGCTCTGTGCTGTCCGGGATTTGAAGCTTGCCGGCATGTCACCTCTCTTGCATATGAATGTCCCGCGGCCCCCCCATATGTCCCACGGCCCCCCATATGCAAATTAGGATATCGTCAAAGAGCACACCTGGAATATCACCCCCATTGTCATTTCTAGCTGTGATCTTTGAAGTTAACCCTTTCAGAGGGTTCCAAATGCCATTGTATTAGATACAGTGATAACGTGTTTTGTTTTACTTAGAATTGTATTGGAAACAATTTCCAATTGTAATAAAAATGTTATTATAAACAAACAAATACTGTTTTGAAATCAATAAATACTGTTTTGAAATCTTTCATACCAAATAAGTATTCAAGAGATTTAAGCATTCAAATGATACATTTTATCATTTTTTATGTACTTTTTTTTATAATAATTGTGTGTTTCAAACATTATTATAGTCAGGATGTCTATTAGACCCTTGTACGGACAGATTTTTGGAAGTTACAGGTCTACAACACAAAAAAAAATTCCATTAGAGTCTATGGTGCGCTTTTTGTACAGAAATCTGGACCTCAGCAGTGCGCTAGTGAGGTTAAAAAGTAATGGATTTACCAAAAAAGTCGTATTAACAGGTTATCCTCAGCACCCTACCACAGAACACATTTTAAAGCCCACAAGGAAAGCTAAACCCTGCAGTTAAGTATAAAACTAACAACCCAGCATCAGGGCCGCTACCTGGAACAGGAGGAGCACTGCCAGAGCCCTGCAAAATGACCTTCAGCGGGCCACAAATGTGCATGTGTCTGCTCAAACAGAAACAGACTCCATAAGGGAGGTATGAGTGTCTGACATCCACCGGTGGAGGTTGTGCTTACAGTCCAACACCGTGCAGGACGTTTGGCATTTACCAGATAACGCCAAGATTGGCAAATTCGCCACTGGCGCCCTGTGCTCTTCGCAAATGAAAGCAGGTTTACTGAGCACTTGTGACAGAGTCTGGAGACGGAGAGAGAATGTTCTGCTGCCTGCAACATGGGGGCTCTCCAGAGGTAGCTTGCCTGCCGTTAGGTACCGAGATGAGATCCTCAGACCCCTTGTGAGACCATATGCTGGTGTGGATTGTTAGGACATTCAACTATGTGAAGAACAAAGTATTTAATGAAACAATATTTCATTCCTTCAGATCTAGGATGTCCTATTTTTGTGTTTTTGAGTAGTGTATTATTTTTTTGTAAAACCAACGCCAAGCAAACGAAAACCAAAATTGCATGATACCTGGCACAGCAATTTTACATAACATATGGGATATTTTTTGGATTAACTGATTATTTTAGAGCAAGCAAAATTTAGAAGCCAACTATTTTTATACTTAAATAGTTTTAAAAGGCTAAAGCTCCACAGAGCTTATTACGTAGGGACATTTTTTGCAGAATAGTGTGTAGCAGAATGTTGTATGGAAATCTAATCTGGACTTGATTAGCTGACCTGTTTCTTGATGCAACAAAAACATTATATTAGTGTGTTGGTAATGCAGCCAACTCCAGACTTTATATTTTCTATAATGCCATAATATATTGCTCATCATCCATGTAAAGCACATCCAAACTTATATTTGTACAAGCTATATATATATATATATATATATATATATATATATATATATATATATATATATATATATATATATATATATATATATATATATAGATCTGGCTGTATATACAATAAAATAATTGCATCTAGCCATACCCTACCACTACTACCTAATGGAGAAATTGAATTTTTAGCAATATTCAAGTATAAGTAACTTAAGTAATAAAGTCTTGTCAATGAAAAGGTATAAAACAATTAAGTTATCATTTTTGCACACATGTTTGTCAGATTTAAATAATAAGAATCTGCCTGTCTGTGTAAAACTCTGAATGGCCAATATTTCTTTCAATGTTTCTAGATGGTAAACTCTGTGCCCCTTATTTGAGTTTACATTTCACAAAGCCTTGCTAAATTCCTGCAGAGCTTTACGAATGAATGAATACATGTACTTCCTATGAAAGGTACAGACTCTTTGTTTGGCTTCTTGCTTATCCGCTGGTGTTCTAGCCTTCACAGAAAGAGAGCCGCATTCATAAAGCCATGGTCAGTGCCCTTTTCACAGATGTGATACAATCTTGCTGCAGTTAGCATCTTCTTGTTGCTCGATGGCTCTGAGCTGAACAAATTATTACTTGAAAAGCATGTCTTGGAAGTGACATCATGCAATGTTGGATATGAGTGGATCATGTGCCCCACTCACAAAGAGGCGGTAAAGCCCTTTAAACTATGGTACGAAGGAGAAATGAAAAGAGACAAGCTTCCCTTGTAAACTGATCTTCAACTAGTAAATGGAGGTTCTCATTAAGCATGTTAGGACTCACTCTTTGAACCATGCAAAAATAAAGACGAATTCAAGTCTGATCAACCCCTTTTAGATTGTTTATTGCTGAAGAAAACAAAATGGCAGGAATGTATAACCCATTAATTGGTTTGAAGAGACTGCTGTAGTCTATTTTCCCACCACTTTGTAAAGAGGAAATTGGGATCATGAATAGCTTACAGGGTTACATAAGCCATACAGAAAATGAATGAAGAACAAATCAAGCCACCAGGGCCTTGGTGCTCATTCAGCATATATTAAACCTCAAATAAGTATATGCTTAGGATGCAGATTATGATGTATTGGTGAGATTTCTTCTCACTAAAATTTTAGGCTGAGTAGAAAAGGTTTAATATTCGATTACTAGGGTTTATCTTTTCTCACCATGCTGGTGACATTTTTCATATTTATTACATAGTATATTTTAGACATGGTGACAGCAGGTAGCATAAGCTTGGAGGTGCTGCACATAGTCATAAAAACCGGATACTGTGTGAATACCCATGCTGAAGCTCCCCCACTAAAATGATTAAAATCAAATGAAAACGAAGGGGTAAGCCAGTAAGTAATCCAGAGGGTTGTATTTTGTTGGAAAGCAAAAGCAACGTCAAAAGACTTACTAGAAAAATTGTTGTATGGTACAAATCAGGACATAGAAGGTTAAAAATATGTGTAAGTAGTGTTTAAACTCTTATCTGTGGTTAGCATGCTACAGTAAGCATAATACAAAACCCACAAAGCTTTTGAAGTATAGGCTTTTCAGGGAAAAAAAAAGTTTTGTTGTGGTCTCAGGATGCACAAAGGAGAAATACTTGGAACAAAACTGGACTGCAGGGATGATGTGCAAGAAAAAAAAGTCTTCACTGTGCCAATGCCACATAAAAAGCCCAATTTTAATATCTGGTCCAGTATCCTGACAGACCTGACTTATATATATATATATATATAGTCTTTTGAGAACAAAATTGAGTTTAATGGTCCCAATGTGTGTAGGATAGGGATACAATATAATAGGGAATTACGGCTTACCAACAATTATTTGTTTTCTATTTGTAGTGTTTTCAAAGGGATAAAACACGAGGAAAGATTCATGTTTTCTAAAGAGTTCAATAGAGACACAGTGGCAATGCAGAACAGTGAAGAACAGTGCAGAGCAGAAGAATGATACACTATATGGTCAACACTATTGGAACATACCGCTTCATCAGTGAATTTAGGTATTTTATTCAAAATGGGTTAGACATGATTCGGTACAGGAACCCAGCCACAACATGGGCTCATTTAAAAGTCACAGAATGGGGTTGCATAGTACAAAAGACAACAATGCTCTTATGGCTGTTATAGTATATTACCTGCAGACTATCCAAAATCACTCGAAGAGACTGAACTTGTCTGCGTACGGCCCCTGAGAAACGCTCATATGTAGAAGCATCGTATTCACTCATCTGAATTTCTTTCAATCTAAAGTAAAAAATTAATAATATTAATAAGAATGCAATAAGCTATAGTATGTTTTAGATGTAAAACTCTTGTTGGATGACATTTCATCTAGAAAGTCAGCAACACATAAAACATAAATGCTACACTACAGTATATACTGACTGACTGAAACTACACTGGTCTCAAGTGATGATTCGAAATATATTGGTAAGAGCTAAGAACACACGCACCTTTTACACTGTAATAAAATGGTTCAAACACACTGTATGGTGGGTGATGTCCAATGTTGAGTCACAGAAGTCATAGTGGAGGCCTTAATATTTTGAAGACTACAGTGAAAAAAATGTTTCGTTTTAAGATCATCCTCAAGGGATATATATGAATTGCACAACTCCATACAACATTGGTCTTTTTTGCAAAATAATTCTCTCATCACTTCCAGACAGTAATCTCTGTATGTCTGGCTGATTTATAAACATACAATATTTTACGTGGCTCTGACATTTAGGTCCACCAAGGAACATTGAGGGCCCTTTCACACAATATCCTTTTTTTAAGCATGCTTTTATGTAAATATACAAAAAGGCATGCGTTTTGCACATTACATTTGCGTTTCTGAACAAAACAAAAAAAATTGCATCATAAATGCATGCAGCAGGGAGTTGCGAAAATGCTGCGTTTTTATAAACGCAACGCATGCAGTGTAAATGGTAACATTGGGTTTCTTTGAGAGCACGCAGTACTGTAAAAACGCATGCCCTAAAAAGTGCGCATTTATAAAAACACAACTCCTATAATGTAAAAGGGCCCTAAATCCTAACAACCATTTTCTCTCCACAAATGTACTTGATTGAGAGCAGGCACAGCTACAACACAACATTGTAATGTATTTGCTTTCTTTACACACTTGGAAAAATAGACATTAAGGGCATAAAGATACAGCAACAGATGATCAGTTTATAGTAATTAATTTAAAAAAAAAGATATATCGTACACAACATTTTTCAGGAAGTTATTATCTGGTCCAAGTTCTGAAGGCAAGGGTACTGATAAAGAAAGGAAGGACAGCTTTGTGGGCGTTATTTGTTTGAGCTGGAGGAAAGGCAACAGTAACCCAAATAACCACTTGTTACAACTGAGCAGCAGGAGACAACACCACTCCTAATAGGAACAGGCAAATGGCTACAATTATCATAGATTCAGCAGAACCAAATAGAATACTAGACAAGCCTTCTACCACAACAGAATTTATTAGCATGTGTCTCAGACTGACTTCTCAGAAGGGTTTTCCAGTGACATCACAATGAGCACCCGGCTGCCTGGGGAATGCTGGGACCTGTACTTCTCTACACCCAAAATTGGAAGACAGAGGCATTGTGAATGCAACTGGTAGAGAGGCTGCAGAGAAGGCAGAGCTGGGGAGAGAGGTACCAGGATGGATCTGGGAGAAGGCAAAGTACATGAACTGTACACACAAGATATGTTGGCACACAAGAACTACACAAACATTGTACACAAAACGAATGGGGGCATTCATAGACTACACTGTATGCACTGTATAGTTTATTTGTAGCAGGTGTTCACCAACCCCTATGTGTACAGTGTTTGTGTGTATAGTCTTCCAGTGTAATTATGTTTTTAAATAAATACCAAGATTGGCACACAACTGTGTGTGTGTGTGTGTGTATGTATGTATATATATATATATATAATATATATATTCCAAACACCTTAGAATAACAAATTAAAAATTCCCCACAAACAGCCAAGCCATGGTTTTGGGGAGAAAATAAGAAGTCCAATTCTGTATGTTGACCCTGCCCGATGCTCTATATGCCTGGGGGTCACAGAACTTGCGATTCTGTATCTGCAGAACGAATAAACCACTCCAAATGAAATGGCAACCAAAGAAAAATCTACAATTAACTGCTGGGCTTATAAAGGTGACAGGGGCAATTTATCGGTTATATCGGACAATACAATTACAGGCAATGTGACAAAAAAGCTGTGCAACATGTGATCCCATCACAATAATATTTCTTAAACAAAACCTTGAAAGCAAAAGTGTACAGAGTGTTTGTTTAACATTTACCTTAAATTATGACAATTCTGCTAAAACTGTTGGGGTGTAATATAACTGTTACTATAATTATTACCATCCTCTATAGTATCCTCCATACTGTACGTCATTTTAATTCACAATATCAGTTGAGTGTTGATTTTCATATCCATATAGTTAGTTGGTGAGATTGTAAGGACCATAAAATTGTGTGTGTGTATATATATATATATATATATTTGTAAGATCTTTTTTTAATAAGAATCCAACCTATGTTAAAATGTTAAATGTTAAAAGTTTCTTGTCATCCTAAGCTAATTAACTGAAGGAAATACCAACAGATTCTGTCTGTATATGCTTACATTCTGAGGCACTCAACCACCCCTACCTCTGTTTGAAGGCTTTCTCTGCCATTTCTCTGGCAGCTCTTTTGACTTCTTCAGGTACAGCGTCTTTCTCAGCCTGTGACACTTGGTGGACTTTATGTCCTGCATCCAGACGATATGGACCACCTTTTCCACCCAGACCTGCTGTGTCTCTACCACCTGAAATTAAAAGAATGAACCATAATGAGCACAGTGTAACTATAGAATACAAGGATGTTTGGGATATATCAACCTAGAGGAAGTGTTCTACTCTCTCCAAACAAAGCCTTTACAATGACAACCAATGTTCTACTTACAAATGATCACCATTTTTATACCAAAACGTGATTGTAATCTCTCTACTGCCACTGCTCATTTACAGCATCACCATATGATCACAATACCAGGCACTTAAACACTTCAAAACCTAATGGCTGTTATGTTAAAGTGCACCTAAACTCACCTGTTGTACTTGTGTCCCTCACTGGCAAACCTCTGATAATTGGGGAAATCTGTGAAAAAAAAACTATACCTGTAAGGAGAGATTCCTAAAAGTCCCACGTAGCCTCTCTTCTGTCCACTACAGCCGCGCCATTTTTCTCCATCCTGTTTATCTCACTTCCAATACAGTAAGTCATCACATCTGTATACACTGACTCAAGGACATAAGGACAGCTGAGAGGTAAATTAGAATGTACCATATTTACTTGAGTATAAGCCAAGTTTTGCAGCCCAAAATGTGCTGAATTTTGCCCCCCTCTGCTTATACTCAAGTCAGAGTCCCACTAACCTGTCCGGGTGGTTGCTGGTTTGTAGGTGCCGGCAGCCTCTGTGAATGCTCTGTGAATGCTTCTGACATCGGCTGGTGAAATGTAAGCAAACTTAGATGTCACCGCCATCTAGTGGACTATTTGTTAATTTTTACTGGAGAAGGTGGAAAACTCCACTACTTATGATTCAAACATGAAAATACATTTCCATTTCATGTAGTGTTAGTGCAATAATAATAATCATACACATTTTACAATTGGAAATGTATTTTATGTTTGAATCATAAGAAGTACCTTGAGAACCCATCCTGTAATAACAATAAACCTGTGTTCTCTTAACTTTGAGGGTGTTGCACTAAGATTCACCTATTTTATTAATTCCTAGGAGATCCACTATATGACTTTGCATTTCCCAACCTTGGCTTCTTGTACAGTCAATATGTTTTCCATGTTTTTGTAGTAAAAAATGAGGTACCTCTGCTTATATTCAGGTCGGCTTATATATACGGTAATACCATTTTTTTTAATGTTAATTAGATTTTGAGTATAGGTATGTTTTAAGGTTGGGTACATATAGGGCTGGATGTTTCTGTTCAATCAAGCAGTAAAATCGATTGTTTTATTGGTGGTTTCAATCTGGCTTTTTTGGTGCTTCAATTCATTTTGGAGTTTTGGAGCATGCACACACACCTTTATCTTTATAACTGGAAACTATTTTACCTAATTTTCAGTACCAAAAGCAGAAACCCTCCGATACACTCACAGATGGCATTTATTTGGCATGTCCTCCACCTGGCATCTGGCCTTACCACCCCCACCCATGATTTATTTATGTATTTGGTGGGAAACTTGTAACAGTTTGCATGTCAAACACTTCTGACGATAGAAAATATTGGCATAATAAGACCACCAGGACGGTAAAGGAATCCCTTTAGGTATGGTAAGCCAAACATTACAACATTTCTATGTGTATCTTTCCAAGTATTCTGTACATTTCAGCACATGTGAAGATGAAACGTGGCTTTAATGGCTATAAAAGATACAGAGCAATTACATCCATATACCCTAAAACTGCTGTTGGCAGCATAAACTAATATATATATAAAAGAAAATTAACTATAGGCATATTTAGACACTAGAGAAAGACTCTGAATTCCCACAAATATTCAGAAAAAAACCTAAGCTACCAAGCTAAATAAAATACAATTAACATACAAAATCATCTGCAGCTTTACTTAAGAAATAATATGGAATTGATTCTCAGATTAGGTAATAAAAAAAAATATTGTGGATGAGGTCACCAGTTGGACATTTACTACTGTAAAACAGTCAAAACTATGATTGGAATCATTCTGCAATGTAAACTCTATTGTCTTTATTGCCGGAGATTCCCATTCATTGCAAGTGAATTACCAGACTAGATGGGCTGGATATATATATATTCCAATTATATATATTAATTTAATCACCTCTTATATATATATATATATAAAGAAGAGGTGATTAAATGAATATATATAATTGGAATGGTAACATCTATGTGTAATTAATGAGTACTGTTAAAATGCGAGCATTTATAAAAACACAATGCATATACTGTGAAAGGGCCCTTAATGTTCATTGCATATTCTTTGTCAGATTGAAGATTAAAGACCAGGTGTGTCAAACTCCAGTGTAATTATATCTGGCCCTAGAGATTTATTGTTTAAAACTTTAGAAATGAATACCACACATGTCTATTATTTGACATTTGTTTGCAAATGTGTTTGCTTGTTCCAGATTACATTTTAAGCAAAACTTATACAAAGTTCTGTGTTTCATCTGATGAAAAGAAAAAAACGTCCACAAATGAAGACATTTTCAATAAATATCAAGGTTGCTAAGCAACTTATTCAAGTTTAGAATTTTGACACAACCTGTTTGAGTTTGACACCCCTGTTATAGACCATATAGGCCATATAATGACCTTTTGCCAATCTTTATCATTTGTTTTCTGTATTGAGTTACAGACAGCTAAATGTTAGTTAGCGGGCAGATGCCAGTTTCTTGGCATGGTCATTTACTGAAGCACCCGTGCAGACCTGCCTGAGAGCTTCTGTTTTTTATGGCAAGGACCCAGCATGGTGCTGCCAGCTCATCATCCCCTCTTTCCTCTTAGAAAGAACGAGCGTTGTGTGTACAGCTCCAGTGGGAACCATCAGGAAATATTCTTTCCAAAGGTCTGTGCCCATTCTTACAATCAGATACAAATCCATCCACATAGCTAGAAAACCTGTCACATAATACTGTACAACCAACTAACATTTTCAAACATCACTGATCTTTTCATTTTATGTTTGGTTTCCATAACTTCTGAGGGAATCGATTCACTTAACCTTCCTAGCAGTCATGAAGAGCCCAGCTCGTCCAGAGTTTGTGTGAGGAACAAACTCTGGATGAGCTGGGCTGCCATGAAAGCCTATCACCCGGAAAGCTGCAGCGATTCTGCTTCCAGCCGCAGCATTTCCGGGGTTGTGCGACGTCACCGATCGCGTCACGATAACGTGGAAGGGGGCGGGGGGTGGGCAGCGCCATAGACCTCCATGTTAATGGAGGAGCGCTGGCTTTCCAGCCCTCACAGCTGGTGTCATTAATGACACCGGCTATGTGGAGAGGGGAGGGAGGAAATGGCAGGCAGTGTACTTTGTACACTGCCGCGATTGCCCGTACCAAGCTGTTACAGCGAGGTAGGGGCAGTGTGCTAGGGAGGTTAAAAAGGAATCTATTTTCAAACATGCAACTTCAAACAATAACTTTTTAGCTTGATTGAACAGAAAAATTTTACGTTTAGGTGTTACATAGCAAAAGGCACAGTAAACCTACACAGAAAGAATAATGCATTTCCACACATTCACAGGGCTTTCCCTTCAAAATGCTGGAAATGGTCAGGCTTCATTAAATATAGTGTGAATCCTTTACTCAAAGATGCACTGGAGGGGGGAGCAATTTTATAATGGGAATGCAAAATAAAGATGGCATAATGCAGTCTTCAGTTTGTGTTCTATTCTCCATGCTGCATAGGTGTATTACCTATAGATGCTGCCAGCCAGTCGCTCTCTCCTTATTTGCAGGCCAGCTGATCCGCATTTATACAAGTAGTTTAAGCTGTTTAATATGTTTAGCATGATTCTGTCTTTGCTCGTCACTTGTTCGTCAACTAAGGCAAAGTCACATCTAATGGATATTAAGCTGCAACGTAAGAACTCTTTAATTTATGTGTCCTAATTGGCTGAACGCAACAAGGGCTCATTAACATGGGCATTTTTTACCTGCCCAGTAAACGAGCAATTAGCGCAAACGCCAAAGCTTATGCGACATGAGGAATTTGCCGGTCAGTTTTTGGGCTTTTGCCAATAGACCTCTCATGAAGGTGTTCACTAAACCCTGATGCACCCAGCCTTCATCAGAACTGCATGGATTTCCACGTTTTGTCATCTCATTGGTGACTTTGTTCAACATTTCGCAACTTTCTGTAGCTTCCGGTTTAGTCATTCTGTACAACACTTGCTATTTATACACAGTTTTAAATATCAATTGCAGGAATATGAAAACTGTGTAAAGTATATCAGACAAGTAGGTTAAAATATTCTTAGAACCTTAATTTAGAACTCCTTGCTAAAACAAACTTTGCAGGTTAAGGTACAGAAAATGTTGAAACCACAACATTTTTAAGTGAACTATTAATAGCAGATAATTATTAATGTCAGAGAGCTTTGACAAACTCTATCTATATGTCAGGTTTCTAATACATAGTCAATAACAGGTATTCTATCAATGTCTTACGCTCATGTGCTAAAATGCTCTCACTGCCAAAATGTAACTTATTAGTGTGTCCTTAAATGACAGGAACGTACTCTGATGCATTGCATCATTTGAAACATTTCCAAAATCCCCATATGTAAGCTCACTTTAAGGCCTAAAAGAATGATTTGTACTTTTGTATGCCATAACTGTTGACTCCATTGATTAAGTTCATGTAAAATTCAGAAAGATTAGTATTATTAAAGTTTATACAAAATAAATATAGGCAGTTCATTTAGCCTAGTTAATTCCTTTGCATTTGGATTATCACTTTTGACTTGAAACATTTAATCACATGCAAGAAAAATCCAGTATTTTCACATGCACATAATTGCATATGCTTTGCAAAGTGATGTTTCCCTTATATACAGTGGGGCAAAAAAGTATTTAGTCAGCCACCAATTGTGCAAGTTCTCCCAGTTAAAAAGATGAGAGGTCTGTTATTTTCACCTCAACTATGAGAGACAGAATGGGGGGAAAGAATCCAGGAAATCACATTGTCTGATTTTTAAAAATGTTTTTGCAAATGATGGTGGAAAATAAGTATTTGGTCAATATCAAAAGTTCATCTCAATACTTTGTTATATCCCCTTTGTTGGCAATGACAGAGGTCATACGTTTTCTGTAAGTCTTCAGAAGATTTTCACGCACTGTTGCTGTGAAGAAATCAACTGTAGGAGCAATTCTTAGAAAATGGAAAACGTACAAGACCACTGATAATCTCCCTCCATCTGCGGCTCCATAAACTATCTCGCCCCATGGGGTCAAAATGAAACAGTCCCAGAACCATACGGGGGAACCTAGTGAATGACCTGCAGAGAGCTGGGACCAAAGTAACAAAGGCTACCATCGGTAACACACTACGCTGCCAGGGACCAAAATCCTGCAGTACCAGATGTGTCCCCCTGCTTCATGTACATTCCTTCATCTGAAGTTTGCTAAAGAGCTAGATTTGCATAATCCAGAAGAGGATTGGGAGATTAAACAAAAGTAGAAAACTCAACACGTCATGTTTGGAGGAGAAAGAATGCTTAGTTGCCTCCAAAGAATACCAAACCTACTGTAAAGCATGGGGGTGGAAACATCACGCTTGTTTTTCTGCAAAGGAACCAGGATAACTCATCCATGTAAAGGAAAAAATGAATGCGGCCATGTATCTGCACATTTTGAATGAAAACTTCCTTCCATCAGTAAGGGCATTGCAGATAAAATGTGGCTGGTTTTTCTGCATGACTATCCCAAACACACCGCCTGGGCAATGGAGTAGCTACATAAGAAGCATTTCAAGGTCCTGGAGTGGCCTAGCCAGTCTCCAGATCTCAATTGACCCCATAGAAAACCTTTAGACGGAGTTGAAAGTCCGTGTTGCCCAATGACAGCCCCAAAACAGAGGCGAGGCAATCTGCATGGAGAAATGGGCCAAAATAACAGCAAACAGTGTGTGAAAACCTTGTGAAGACTTAACACCATAATTTGCAAATAAATTTATTAAAAATCAGACAATGTGATTTCCTGGATTCTTTCCCCCCATTCTGTCTCTAATAGTTGAGGTGACCTATGATTAAAATTATACACCTCTCTCATCTTTTTAAGTGGGAGAACTTGCACAATTGGTGGCTGACTTTTTGGCCTCAATGTAACTTCACTATGTAGAATTCCCTTTTTCAAATATTTATGACCATGTTATTTTGTGTATAAATGTAAGTTTCAATAACCAGAATTGTATTAGCCTGAAGAAGGGATCTGCGATATCCCAAAAGCTCGCTTCTCTAATGACTTCAGTTAGCCAATAAACGGTATAACTTGAACTCCAAACTTGCTGTATTTATCGATGGCTAACACGGTACAACACTCTACTATTACTAGAATTTCCTTTGAAACGCATAACATACATTGCCATATGAACAGCCTTAACTCATGGTAAATCATCTGTCTTCAGTAACAGCAGCTGCCATTCAGGTGTATAGAAACTACTCAACCAAAAAAGCTAACACAACACATATCGTCTCCTTCCCAGTACACACAATACTTTCATTTAAAACATAGCAAATGTCTACTTGAGGCAGGATGAAACATTCCTTAATTCATACTGACTTACAATTTTTTTTACCAAAACCAAAGCACAACAGCCATGGAATATGTGAAGCTCATCTCTCTAACTCCCTTTATTTGTAATCAGAGAAATCTCCCTGCCATTGTAGTTTTTTCCAGACAGCAGGATTAACTATAACTTTTGCTGTTCGGGCACAGCGATGATGCAGCAGTCTAATACATTTTTTTATGCCTCAGATCAGTGGCGGTTTTAGACATGGGCAACAGGTTGGCCACCTATCTGCATGTCCGCCCGGGGAAGGAGGAGTAAAGAAGGTCCCCCACCCCACACCGGGAGATTCTGGGGTTGTTGGGACAGAAGTCTCACCTCCGTCCATAACCGAGCACCCCCCCTCGGAGGGGGTGCCCAGGGCGCCAATCTCCCTAAGACCGTCCCTGGTTGAATGTTGGTTGGAGCAGGTTACATACTGGTGCCACCAAAACAACAACAGATGATTAGAATCATCTATGAGCCAAGATGTCAAAGGAGTGGATTCAGGGCAACTCTTTGAATGTCCTTGAGTGGTCCAGCCATAGCCCAGACTCGAATCTGATTTAACATCTCTGGAGAGATCTTAAAATTACCACATTGACTCTTCCCATCCAACCTGATGGATCTTGGGAGATGCTACAAAGAGGACTGGGTGGAACTGGCCAAGGATAGGTGTGCCAAGCTTGTGCCATCATATACAAAAATACTTAAGGTGCATCGACAAAGTATTGGGCTAAAGGGTAAAGGGCTTGAAAACTTATGTACATGTGAATTCTCAGTTTAATAAATTTGCCAAAATCTCAAGTAAATTTTTTCATGTTGTCATTATGGTGTGTTGGGTGCAGAATTCTGAGGAAAATTTTATTAAATCCATTTTGGAATAAAGATGTAATGTAACAAAATGGGCTGGGGAAAAAGTGATGCGCTGTGAAAACTTTCTGGATGCGCTGTTCGTATGCTTTACTGCATTGCATAAATGTGAACAAATCTGACCTACCTCCTAACAACCTCTGAGCAATAAAACTACAAAATATAAAGCCAAATATAAATGACTGACTAAGTAACTGAAAAACTAAAACATCTTAATGCAAACAAATAGAAATGAAAATATAAAATATTTCTTCACGAAATTTCAAGCAACATTAAAACATAAGTCACTTAACTTATTTAAAGCCATAGAGCAGTGGTGAGCAACTGGCTTGATATGGAGGGCCACAAGTGCGGCCCTCGGCATCACTAAAGGGCCACACATAACATTTGCAATCTATACTGATTTGTAGAAGCATTTAATATAAAGAAATTACAGCAGGCAGCGCTAGAAAACATTTTTCATTTTTAAATAACAAAAAAATGATACTTCAAGCATTAGGGAACATTTTAGTATGGTGGTATACATTTCATGTCATTTGTACATAAGGAGGTGTTGTTTTTAGTGTAATAAACTGAGATGACATGTCAGCGGGGGATCAATGGACAGGTAAGTTCCTATGCAGGTTTCAGGGCCTGCAGAAGAACACCCAAAGGGCCGCACGTGGCCCCCGGGCTGGGCCATAGAGTTTACTTATCTACAATCTACTACATCAATGACAGGCCCACATCCCTGTTAAATAACTGTTTAAAATACCTCTAAAAATTATTAACCACTTTCCTTTAAATCGACTTCGAACCATATAAAATAGTGAATTAACTTGGTAAGCTTAACTTTATTTAAAAACAGTTTAAATCTTTAAGGCAGTTATGATGCTTAGACACATGCAATCAGTAATAATTTTTTTTTTACCAGACTGCAAGCATGAATAACAAAGAAAAGAAAGCAAAGGAGTATGATGTATGAAATCATAACACTAAGTAGATTATCTAGGCTTGATAGGCACATTGCAGGCGGCTGTTTTTCCTAATGAAAATGAAGGCACTGACCCAGCTGAAAGGTTATTGTTCAGAAGAATCATTAGAATGAAAGCATTCCTAAAGTCATGTCTTATATAATAGACATGATCACATGACAGGCCTCTAGATCTTCAACTACAGGCTAGCGCCCCTGCCTCGAGCTGCACACTGCACAGGTGTGACACTTGACATGTGAAGGAATAGAACTTGTAATGCTGGTTAAGATCAGAGACGGTGGTAATGAGTAGGGCAAAGGAAAAGTAAAAATGAAGCTTAAGTCTTTTGTAGACATGACAGCAAACCCTCATTGCTTTAGGAATCACATGTGCAAACCAATATGATGAACACATGCTAATTGAATAATGAAAGTCTTCAAATGGAAAATAATGAATGTTATGCCCCACGTCAAACTACATGTGAGTATTGATATGCTCCTTTTGGTATTACCCCATTTATATTAAATAGTAATTGCAATGTTGGAAACTCCAAATATCTAGGTAATAGTCCTTATTGGGTAATGCAGGAAACAAGCCAAGGATCCTACACAAAGGTCAGTCCAATAAAGTCTGGTAGATTAATAAGGCAAGAGGCATTGTCAGGGACAATCTAAAGTCTGGGCAGGCAGAGTTCAAGCAATATCTGGCTAACTTTTCCACCACCGGAGGCATGTCTGTACTGTGTTGAACACATCAGTTTAGTCGCAGGAGATGCTGCTTTGGATCCCTCCGCCAGAGCATAGAGACATGCTTTGGCCATGCTGCCTGCTGCAAAGGCTCCCCTACAACAATGATTGTCCCCCCATTAACCTTCCTAGCGCACTGCTGAGGTCCAGATTTCTGTAC
>CM070033.1:50247664-50279777 GCA_036250615.1 Ptychadena robeensis | reverse complement strand
GGCAGCAGTAAGCTCAGCATTGAATTTCTGGAGTTTGGCCTTGTAGAGGAGAAAGTCAGTACGGATAACAGGGAGGTGGCTGTCAATATCTGACAACCGCCTTCCGAACGCCTGCACAATATGTGCAACAGCCACCAGCTGCAGAGGGGAGCGTTGGTGGCACTCTGCAGCGACCCTGAAATCATGCGTGTAAATAGTACAGAACTACTTAAAGTTTTTAGTTTCTGCCTCAAAAGGGGCTTCTTATTTATTATCACTATCTCATCAATAACATCTTAATAATTAGTTGAAGATGATTAGGTTTTAGGTTATAAACATTTATGAAAACCAACGTACCATGAAACGGACAAACACATGCCATAAAAGGGGTTTCTTATGTTCACTTCACAAGTCAGGCCCTTAAAATAACTTTCATATTGCTTCATCACTGACTTTAACCATGCTCCTAAATATACACAACTAACAAGTGATAGAGATCATTGTAACAGTATTCTGAATCGTTCTCTATGAAATCAGCAGAAAAAATATTATTTTAGTTTTGGGTTGAGTGGTGAAGTTTTTGAGTGTCGGGTTTTTATTGTTACTTTTGCTGCTGCAGGAAAATATAGAATTTAGAGTAAACATGGAAAGTATAGTGAACATCTATACTTCTGATTATGATAACAACAGCTAAGGTATAGTATGTAGTTTTACAGTTACAGTTTGAATTGCTGCTTTGGCAAAGAGAGAGCGCAAAAAACTTCTTACTGGTGTATGTATGAGCGACAGAAAATATGTAGGAAAGCCTTGGTCATATTGGCTTTGCAGAAATCCAGCCCTGGGTGTCACAATATAATCCACAGTATACAATTTATTAGTTGAAAAATTAAGCTAGAGCACAATATGTGTTATTGAGCAACAATAACATTTTGTTTTATAGTGTTCTCATTTTTTATAAGATTAGGAATGTGCTTTTCTTGTGTCCAGTTCTGTGTTAAGAGCTTTGACTATGGACATTTAGAGGTATGGCACTGCTTAAGGCTATTTCCCTAACAAGGAAACACAATTCAGCTTTTTCCGTACGTCAGCTATAGAATGTAAAATAAAACTGTGACCTTTGCATCTCTAACCCTAAATCAAGATTTCACTTAGTTCACTAATGACTGTTTTGTAGTAGAGTGGTGGATGCCTAGACAACTTTTGTTCTCATTCATATTATATGGCTCATAAATCAGGAAAGGAAAAGTCTAAGGAATAACCTTGCTTCCAAAGCATGCTATTGTGCAGCATTGCCATAAATTCTCTAGGCTGCTAGACTGAAAATCTCCTATGTCAAACAGCATCTGATAAGAGTAATGCAACAAATGACAGGAATTAAACCATGGCTACAGCCAAATTGTTACTTTGCAGATACATGGTAAAGGACAATAGTTTGGGCATTTAAAACAGTAGTTTGGGCATTCAAAGAGGAAAGGAGTTGCATTAGGAGAATGTATATGTATTTTGGACAATAAAGATTTTAGAGTTCTCTTGAGATGTTCTGGGCATTATAACGTTTGTCCGGTTCAATGATTGGAAGTTCTTAACAGACATGTAAATCAGGCACCCAATGCAATGAAAGACAGCACCTATGTGAAATTCATCCTATAGTTAAGCATTCTAAACGGATATTTGAGGTTTATCACTGCTTTTACATTATACTGTTTACCATATAACAATTGAAAGCTTTATATGAGTTAATGGATATAGGTATATTCAAACCTAAGAAAAAATCAGGATAGAGGATACATTGGTTTTGTTTAGAGCTAGCCATACACGTGTCGATTCCTGAGCGATTGATCGACGCTCCGATCGATTCCGGTGAAGCCACAGGCGTCGATCGATCAACCATACAAGTCTGTGCCTGCCACCTTAGGCCACCGATTCCTGGACGATTGTTACCGATCGATCGATTCACAAATGTCAACTCCCCTTGATGTGTGCCCAATCGATCAGAAAACACCAACAGGTTGCACGCGCCCGGTGATCGATCGGCCAGGAATCGTGTGGGAAATCGACCTGTGTATGGCCACCTTAAGGGATTCATGGTTGTCACACTAGGCTGCTTTCTAGGTTTGAGCTACATACACGTCTTATTTCCTCTGAAAGATGTACTGAGCAAATATAGACAAAACCCAGAAGAAGACAATACAATATGTGCATTGTACTGCCTTAAAGTAAACATGAACCACAATGTCCATCTGTATTTGAGCTTGCTATTTATTTATACTATTTACTCAGTCTGGATTGCCCAATGTATGGGTTCCAGCACAATTTAGTGTCCGTATTTTAACAGGCAACAGATATGCTTCTGTATCTTCAGTGTGCATGGGCCCTGTCTTTGCCAACCCTTTTTAAAATCCATACACAAAAGCAATATAGTAACAGCTTTGTTTAAACTAAGTGACACTAAAATTCATTTTATTAGTTCCAGATGAGATAAAAGTGAATGAAAGCCCAGGAATGTGATGAATCTCCAGAAGTTGGAAAATAAATGAGAAAATTTGTGCGAAGAATCCTTGTGATTTTTGGTCTGGCTTGTTGCCAGCTGCAAGCAGAGATGATATTCTGATACAGTAGCTCCATTAGCAAAATAATCTTGCTTTATGTGTTGGTTATAAAGGAGTACATTCCAAGAATTCTACATCACCATGTGTGCTTGTAAACACATTAGACAAGCCATATTAAACATTGGCACCCTGGCTCCTGCATCATCTACAGATAGGGGGGAGGAATCATATGGCACATCAATTGAAAAAGTTAGGTATGAAAGTAATGATATCTCTTAAAATTCCAAACATTACTGCTAAAGTAATGCCATAACACAACTGTATAAGGTGCTAAACACAATTTTAAGATTGTTTTTATGTTAAGATTGGAAGGTGTATGTGGGCCTTAATTCATCTTTACTTTAGGGGAGATGGGTACACATAGAAGTATGTATACAGCAATATTTAATTTTACTCATGATAAAAACATCAAAATGAAGACATAGACAGTACACCACAGAGATATAAAGGAAAACAACTCCCAGTTATGTATTATGAATTGTCCTGTCACTGTGCCAATAGTAGTAAGTATCTACAAGCAATAATATTTTGTGTGGCATTAAAACACTTTGTATTGTCAATTGCAGAACAAACTGGGTAAATGAATGACAGTAGTGATGAGATACTCTCAGATTCATCAGCCGAAGGAAAAATATATCAGATAAACTGTAAAGTCTCACCTTCCCTTGAATGGCTATAACCAGGGGTGCACGTAACTTGAATGACTTGCTCTGCATTCACTATTCTTAAACCTCATGAAATACATAGAGAACTACTTGACATTTGTTCAATGATTAGGTTGATGCTGTAATATGCTCTGCAAGGTTTGGAAATGGTTAATTCAGTTCAGGTGTCTGTAACATGGGCATGTAGTACCAGCGGCCGCCAGCAGATGGTGCACTGGTAACAAGTACCACGATCAGTGCTCGTCAGAGCCAGTCTTTAGCAATCTGCCTTGTACCAGACCCTGGGGGGACTCGCACATAATTGTCGGGAGCTGAGGATATCCATTCCCGGTAAGATAGCCCGTGACAAAATAGTACAATTTCACCTGCTGCCTCCCGTTCCAACATCATAAGAATCACAGTGCCGGTGAGGTGGCGAGGGAGTTGTGGACATGTTGGGGAACTCGGAAAGAAAAATAAGCTGGATAGTACACAAATGCGCTGTAATAGCCTTATGCAGCTACGCATAGCTACTTATTCCACATGCGTAGCTGCAGACCTCTTATGTGCACCCCTGGCTATAACCAATATAGTGATTAGTTTCTCAATGCACATCAAGTAGTCAAAGCGACCGACTGATGGTCACTTACTACACTAGTGTGATGATGTTTTTTATCATTGTCATGAACAAAGAGAGACATTGCTTTATGCTGTGTTTCCCCTAAAAAAAAGTTTTTAAATAACTTTATTATTAAAATTTTTGGTCTAAAAGATGTGTTAGGCCATATTTGCAAGGAAGGTTTTATTTGCTCAAAAACAAAAATCTACATTTATTCGTGAAAATGGCAAAATAAGTATTCAAATAAAAGCATGTTAACACATTCTAGAAGAGTGGTGTCAAACTCTAGCCCTAGTCACACTAGTTATTGCCATTGGCGTTATTAAGCCATGCTCTAAAGCATTGTATTGTGCTTGGCGTCTCCCATTAAGTTGTATGGAATACACCAAGTGCTGCAGCCCAGAAATGTCTGCTGAAGTGATTGCAGATTTACATGGCCCCACATTGCGTTATGCAGTAACGCGCATGTTCCTTTCTTTGATGCAAGCCTTTCTGATACCTAGAAACACGGGGCATACAATGTACGATAAATCTACAGCTAACAGATTTTTTCGTTACAATTTTTGACCTTTAGTTCAGCTTTATGAATACGGTAATACTCAGAAGCCTGAGTATCACACTGAGTCTGCCAAATGCTAATTATCTCTCTTATGTAGTGCTCACAAATATCTACTTTTATTATTTTCTTTTTGTAGAACTTAAGTATCGTTTTTTATAACCAAGGAGACTATAAAATCTAGTTAAGTGCACCAACATTTTTTTACATTTAATGTAAAATCTACAGGGGGCTTGAGTGAATAACTGGCAGTTAACATTTTACTAGTTTAAAGATCCAAATACTACTCGCTGTTCATTTTCAGCCAGCAGTAACTGGGATATTGCTGGAAGCTTTATCCTCAGGTGTAGTATTATGGCAGGCTATGCACTTGTCTGCCCTTCCATCATCACTGGCATCAGTTTTCTGGCATGCAGCAATGTCTGCACTAGACGAGGAACTCTTCAGCTAGCGTGGCTCTTGTGCCAAGCTGAAGTAGAACAGAATTTATAGGACTGCCAACAGCTGCCTGATCTGGCATCATGGAATGTCAATGGCCTCTTAGAAACCATGAAAATGACGCTTCTAATAAATCACCAGAATTAATAAAGAATGATTATTCTGAGAAATAAACGAGCTGATGTCTTTCAAGTCTGTGGTCTCATATAATTACAATAAATTACACTGGGGGCTGAAAATGATTTTTGATGAGAGACCCTGGAGGCTGTTTATTTTTAATGACAGGGGTGCCTTTGTATCGGCTCCCCCATTAGGAGACAAGTGTTGTGCTTTGGTTATGGATATAGCCCTTTGATGATGGGGAGCATTGTGCACATACCTATGACTTTGTGTAGAAGAGCATTCTAGCCTCGGCAGTATTAAGCCCCCAGCGCATTCCACACAGGATTTTGTGTTTGATTATAGGATCACTGTGTTATTGTATTTGAGAGCAAATGATTAGCTAAGGGTTGCTTTGAGGATCTGTGTTCTTCACGTTATGAACGCACATCTTTTGCCAGGTGCAGCACAATTGCTAGGTGCACTGTAAATAATACGATTACTTTGCATGCCTCAAATGTTCCATTTCTATTTCTTTGGATATGTAGGTACATTTACTAGTGGATTTCTCTTTGGACCAAAGCACTGTTTGTGCATCTGACCAGCGCTATATGAGCACTAGCTTGTAAACATAATAGTTTATAGAGAAACTGTTGCATATCAATTATTTTTATTAATTCTTAACATTTTTACCTGTAAGGGTCTTTCTTTTAGCTTTAATGGGCTTATGTACTGACGGTGTCACATGTTTGATGGATACATGTTGTGTGAGGTATTCACCAGGGCCCCAGATGGTGTGAATATAATATCACTAAAGGTGCCCATACACCCTTAGATTTCTACCCGATTTTTCAGCTGATCGACCACTATGAATGCTCACGTCAGTCAACCAACCGAAAAACGGGTGGAAAAGCTAAAGCTTAAACTTGTAATTCAGCCCAAAATCGTCCGCCAAATAGATCTAAGACATCACGGACACGTGTCCGTGTCCAAAGTAACTGCAGCACAAAAAGATGGGCGATTCTCAGCAGCACTGGCCGTGCGTCATGACGTCATCACGCAGGGTCGTTCTGCCAGATCAGCAGAAGATCTTAATGTGTATGGGGACCTTTACACACAAAATGTGTGATCTGCCACCCCCAAAAACATGGGGCCAATGTGAAAGGTACCTGTGTACCTCGCTTTATGCAAACTGCATTGTGGTACTGCAGCACAAACATGGCTAGTGTGAAATGGCCTTTAATCTGAACATGTGTAGTTTGAATGGGGATGGGGGGGGTTGATAATGTTCTGATTTAGAAAAGGGAGGGCACTGCAGGGAAAGTTTGGGAACCACTGGGTTAACTAATGTCCTTAAATGAGAAAACTTACAGGATTGTCTCAGATCCCTTCCTAAAGCTGGGAATAGACGTCCCCAGCCGAACTAATGGGATCGGGTTAAAATTTAGGATGGCTGATTTTAGCCCAATCCCTGTCAGTTGCTGCATCCAATTCCTGCACGTCCTGATCCCTAAGGGATGCGGGAGCATGCACGGCATCAGATCGGCGGTCGGATCGTGCAGGAATCGGAACGTCTATGCCCAGCATTAGCCTTTATACAATTTTAGTTTTTGATACTAGGTTGGTAGGTTTGAAATCCAAAAGGGTATTTTAACACAGGATAACCAGGCCATTTACAAACTGAAAGAACCTGCTGATGAGGAGTGAATGTGCTGAAGACTTTGCACTTTTGAGGGCTGGTGTGAGCTTGAGTTGTTAATAACCTTCAAGTGCTGATGTTATAACATTGAATATAATATAATGCCACTTTCTACCATTAATTTACTAGCATGTAGGAAGAATTATAACATACACTAGATATAAAGTAGCATTAGCAAACCAACACCCTGACTTCTCACCCTCATATCAGATCAAATTATGGACAGGGGTGCACATAAGTGGTACTCTGTTACTCAAAAGGGGCCAAAAATTTTTGTTACAAAGCTCATATGGATTGTAGACTTCTAAGGGTGTTGGAGATCTGGGGGATGAAAGTCAGAGTAGGCATATGCAAGGGTAAAATCTGACAAGGGTAAAGCACTGTGTGACAGCTGGAATATGACTATGAAAGGTTGACCTTTGGATTGCAGTTAGTTCAAACAGTGTTATACTGTGAGAGTTACATGTGACCCAAAGCCAGCTGGTGACCTGTAGATGGAGGCAGCTAATCCGAGGCTCAATCAACAACAGAGAGGTCCATCTGCAGCAGAACCTACCATGCAGGAGGGTGACGCAGAGGACAGTGAGGGAGACAGTTGGGTAGACCACATACATATGGGGTAAGGACCAAACACCATCTCCTGGTACTCATCTGAGGAGCCCACTAAAAAAAAGTTATGTGCACCCCTGATTATAGACCTATTTAATGATTTAGGAAACAGACACTGATTGTCAAATTCATATTATTCATATCAAGATTTAGGTAAAGTATAATATAAAAACCATTCCATAAAGTAATCGTGTATACTTTGAGACATAAAAATTAAGACATTTCTGTCCCATTACATTTGTACACTGATCAGGCAACAGGCACATGCAGCATTATGAAACATATATAATGAAATAGCAGTGGTCCATTGTTTTTATTTTACCCATTTGTACACAGCAGATGCCGTCCCAGCTGTGCACTCACACCATTGCTGCATGATACAAAATTATGTCAGTTAACCAACACTCTTCCTGTGTTTTCACTCACAAAAAATGAATGTTCGCCACAATAGAAACCACAAGGACATTTCCTGGCCATCTGCCTTGCTCTCCCTCATCCCTCATGTTACATCTACAGTCTGCCAATGCTCAGCTACCAAAAGATGCTTTCACCCTTTGCATGTTGCATTATACAGCTAATATAAGGATATGACTGCTAAACAATTTATTAGATAGCACATATCACAACTACTTTCCACCACAGCAACAGTGAATGTGGTACTTACACTGGCTGTATCATGATTTGCTGGGGTATGATGAAATGACACCTGGTATTTTACTCAATCCTAGTATTGCATAGTCTTGGCAGTTCTGTACATCTGACAAGCGCATCATAAGCAGGCCATGTGACTCACAAGGGATTATTCTTAAACACGAGTTGTTTAAGACATACAAAAAAGTTTTATAAAGAATGTCAGCACTAAATCTTAACTCTTTTAGACAATGACTTGAAGCATGCACAAATATCAGAAAGTATGTAAATGTAAAATTTTGATGCACATAGTTCAGCACTAAATATCAGTATGGCAGCAGCATGGGAGCAGATTTCAGCAGTAGTGGCATCTGTACTTTAACAAAAGTACAGAAAGAATAGATCCTTCTACTGTTGAACAGGATGATAAACATTGAAGTGGGTGTGTAGGTAGGTGTACATGTTTATTTTTTGTGTATGTATTGTAAGTCACACAATACATTATTACATTTAGAATGCCTAGTATACAAATTGACTATAACCATATATTCGTCGTCTTAATTCTTGTGAAACATGTTTGGATGCCACAGAGGATGTAAATGCACAAAATACAACGCAAAACCAACATATTTTGTCTGGGAGACTGAAGCTAAATAGCTTTGATGTTGCTTGTAAGCTCTGCTAGAAAACATTCTTCAAAGTATAACTTACACACTAAGGAGCTATAGGAATGCCAGGCAACTGGAGCGTGTAATAGCAAACCCCTCCCATTGTGCTAAAAAGTTTATAATAACTTTTCATGGGACAAAACTAATAATAGTTCACTTAAATAACAGTGAAAATGGGATGTCCCTTCGATACAACTTAACACACAGCCTCTGACAACAAAAGTGAGTACACCTCAAATGAAAACATGTCCATAATATGCCCAAAGTGTTAGTATTTTGTGTGGCTACTACTACTTTCAAGCACTGATTGCATGTTTTTTGCCATGGAGTTCCCTGGAGCTTCACAGGTTACCACTGGGATCCTTTTCAATTCCTCCATGATGACATCACAGAGCAGGTGAGACCCTGCACTTATTCATGCGTTTTGAGGAAACCCCACATATGCTAAACAGGGTTAAGGTCTGAAGATATGCTGGATCAAACTAGCACCTTTACTCAAGATGGTAGTTGTCTTGCAAATGTGTTCTGGTTTGTTACCATGTTGGAATACTGCCCTGCTGCCCAGATTTCAATGGGAGGGGATCATACTCTGCTTTAGTAGGTCACGGTACATGTTGGCATTCATGGTTCCCTCAAATAAACTGTAGTTTCTCAGAGCCAACAGCACTCATGTAGCCCCCAACAATGCTTGCCTGTAGGCAATCACACACTTCATAGTCCTCACATGTTTGACAAAACCTAAACCATAAAGCTTGTTCTCATCCGAGCACAGGGCATGGTTCCAGTAACGCAATGTGCAACAAACCAGAAAGGCACTGCAATCTACTCCCAATTGATGCCTGGCCTAGGCCATCTTTATGTGAAGCAACAAACCTTTTCCTCCCGAGAGTTTTTTGGTCATCCAGTGACTAGAATGAGAGTGTGAGAAAAATTTAACACACCTGAGATCCTGTAAGACTAACCCGTCCCATGGCACCAGAGAGAAAATGTCTAGTTGAGCACTATTTTGAAATTTTTTACTTGTGGGTATGTTCACTTTTGTTGCCAGAGGTCAAGATATTAATGGCTTCATCAAACTGTATCAAAGTGTCATATCTTCTGTGTTGTCCCATGAAAAGATATTAGAAACTATTTAACACAATGTGAGGGTTGTACTGACTTCTGTGAGATACTGTACTACTGTCAGTGTAGTGATGTGCTTCTAGGCCAGTGCTGAAATTATAGAGTTCAGGACAGGATTACATTTTAAAAAGGCTAATTTATTTAACAATTAAGTGAAATGCGACTTAGACACAGAGCTTTTTCAATAATTAAATATAAGATGATATCCATACAGCCTTTTAGTAAAGTTGTCCTTAATAGGAGCTAACTCTATTCAGCCAGCACTGTTAGTGGATGTGAACTTTTGTTGCACTAAAAAGGTTTCTCTCTAAAAGCCCCCATACACATTCTGATTTTTCTCCTGACCGATTTTTCGTCTGATTGTATCACCCGATTTTCACCTAAAATGTTATGGTTGGTCGGTTGGCTGGCACAAAAAATCGGAATTCAAATTATCACCGATCGATCGGCCCAAAACTATTTATTAACAGCAGATTGACCAAAATTTTGAGAAAATCTGGATCGGTCGGGTATATAATTCCGCATCCGTTTAATCTCCCGATCACGTTGGTTGGTCGGGCAAAATTCGTACGAAAAATCGGAACGCGTATGGGGGGTTTAAACCATACAATGGTTACAAAAGCGCAGCTTGAACTGACGCAGAACTAATGCCCTTGTGAATGAAATATTAGACAACTGTTTATAACACATATCAGAAAAAAACTAAATATACCTGACAACATGTAGATACCACATTCCAGTGTACTACCCATGTACTTTCATATGTAACAAATACATTGTCAATACATGTACTTTCATATGTAACAAATACATTGTCAAAAAGCTAGTTATAAACCTTAAATGATCTTTTCGATTCTTCACCAGAAGAACTAGAATCCAGGGGCTGAATTATAAAGATTTCATCTGTACAGTTTCAGCACTTGTATGTTTGTCCTTGTCTCTAACTGCCAAAATATAACTGTTTCACACCCTAGATTTTGGGTGTTTTTAAGATCACAAAAAGCAAACTTTTTTTATAAATATATATCTTATACTACGATTATAATAAGTGTATCCATGAAAATTGTGTTACAACAGACAGAAATGCTACAATATAAAACAATCCATTAGCCACAGGCAGCTTGCAACATTATAAACTGCAAGTATTTATTAAGCATATTTTTGACAACTCATGGTAAATTTTTTTCAGTAAAGAAAAGCAGAGCAGGTCAGTAAAATATTAACTAGACTCACTATCCCTGAGAAGTACAGAAACAGCAGCAAGACATTTCTCTTGTTGTACTGCTGCCATCGTATGGCACCAAGCAGGCAATGCATCACTACATGACAAGCTATAGGCAGACTCAATAGCTTAATAGAATAGCTCTTTGCACCCTGGAGTCTAACAGAGGAAGGGTTTCATATAAAAACAAATGTAACATTCTATTTTGGTGACACAAGGGGAAATAAAAGGAAATTTCTCCTGCAGACTGGTCTCTCCTATGTTCTGATGATAAAACAGATTCTGAAAACCTTTAGCAATCTCAACTTTAAGTGGATCCAAACTGACACTTTTCACTTTGTGCACTTTTCACACTAGACCATGCTTGTTTTTCCCGCATGCAGTTTTGCAGGTGTTGCACAAGCGTCTCCCGTACAAACACAAGCACAGCGCACTGAAAACCATGAGGTTTTCGCATTGGCTGCAGTGTGAAAGTGCCCTTACTGTTTTTTTTTTTGGGCATATCTATAACAACAACCAATTATAGGACTATGGAACATTGTACATTAGTTTTCATGCAGTAGATGTCTTAGTCCCCATGGCTACAGAGCAGGTAAGCATCCTGTTGTGACTTCAGACCGAGGGTGGGGAATGGATATGTATTTCTGATGGTGGTCCTGCACATTTCTATGCTAATTATTACAAAGTGTAATAAATGGTCAGAATTTTGACTGCAGAGGAGTTACAGCCGTCCACAATTTATTGAAACTTCACAAGGGGTAATGATAGTGAATGAAATGAAAGTACACTTTGGAAAGCGAACATAATCATGTGCAACAAACCAATGTTTTTGGATGCAGCAAAGCTGGACCATTCGTTAAGGCTTTATTCCCACTTAGGTAATTAATCGTCTGAGGCTCATGATTTTCAATCGCCTGCGGAATCGCTGGCAATCGCCTACACTATTTTGAATGGGCTTGTCCCCATTGATAAGATTGCATGTGTTTGTTTTTCCTGATCGCTCCCATAGACATAAATAGACGATCGGCCGCCAGCAATTCCACAGGCGATTAATCGGAACATAGCCTTAGATAAGTGAACTATACCTTGCAGGGTGATAATTGGCTATTCGTTTGCAGCACATTTCTGTTGAAAACATAACGTATTTGATCATTGATTATTGTTGTTGGTCTGTCTCTCACAACTACAGAAACCTACAGATAAAATTATAGATCAGTAATTTTTTGTTAGAGGGCAAATGTAAAAAATAAGCAAGGGATCAAATACTTCTTCCTTGCACTGTACCAACAGTACAACTAAGCCTGGGATTCCATGGAAATTCACTTTTCTAAGTAAACTACATTCATTCCTATTAGTAAACCAACCTCGTAACTTAAGACCAGCATTCCCCTTTAACGTTTGTGTTTAATGTGTACGTTTCAACTACAGGCTCGTTCCAAAATGGGGAAATAACAGCTCCAGGCACTAGGTGGCGGTAGTACTACAAACATAAAAGAACTATACTAAAATTTATATTGGAAAGTTCACCACTGTACTTTATCCCATCGCCAACTGTTTACATATACATACATAATTTATTTGGGTTGCATCTAATTTTTATTCCATTATTTAACAGGCTGTTGATTTGCCGTTCAACATAAAAACATAACAGAACAGAAACTTCTACAAAAGCAATATGCAACCTCTAACAGTATATGTAGCAGTCATGTATTTGATATTTTCATTTCAGCCTCATTATTGTCTGTCTCAATGTAAGAACTGAGGAAATGCATGAGGCAAACATTGTTTTGTATTTTCTGGCAGACTACTGGAGCTATGCTGGAAATATGAAAGGATATTTTACCTGAACAGGGCGCCCATCATCTTGTCCAATCATATTTCTCCATTCCAACAAAGAGCGCTGAATACTTTCAAGTCCAGTCTCCCACAGCCTTACACTGCCTCCCATGTCTACTGTGACAACTCCATTGTTTCCAAGTGCAGCCATCAGAATGTCTGTATCTGATATTTTGGATAGCCAAGATGTATAAGGTGACACCGATACAGATCTGAAACACACAAAAATGTTATTCTACATGAAATGCAAAGGAATCTGATTGTGGTTCAACATTACAACTTTATAAAACTAGATAAGGAAATGAATGTACAGATAAATTTGATCATACATTCTGTCATACAAATCCAATGCTTTCTGACTATTGAATATGTTGCTCTATGTGTGGGACTTAGATAAGCAAGGGATAGGCACAATTGTTAGGATGAGCCCAGTCAGAGGAATAGCATTTTCTGTACTTGTAGACCCTGAATGATAAAAAAAAACAAAAACTACTGTATATACTCGAGTATAAGCTGACCGAGAATAAAAGCTGACCGAGTATAAGCCGAGGTACCTAATTTTATCTACAAAAACTGGAAAAACGTATTGACTCTGGTATAAGCCGAGGGTGGGAAATGCAGTCAGAAAGTGGAGTCTTCTAAATGACAAAATATAGAGAAAGCACCATTGCCCCTAGGAATTAATCAAACAGGATAAATCTTAGTGCCACATCATCAATACATTTAAGAGAACACAGGATTATTATTATTACAGGATGGGTTTTGCAAGGCAATTCTTATTTTTTAATCCTAGGCTATGCAGTGTTGTATCAGTACTAGTAACTGGCCACTAGGTGGCAGTGTGGAGTTTGTTGATATCTATGAGCTGTTAGTCGGGAAGCCGGAGCTCACAGGAACTCAGAGAGATCACAGAAGATCTACCGAAGAGGAAAGCTACCTGTCTGAAGCATTCAGCATGGAAATTCAGGTGAGGTGAGTAAACCCCCCCCCCCCCCCCCCCCCCCCCCCCCCCCCCCCCCCCCCCTCAGCTGACTCGAGTGTAAGCCGAGGGGAGTACTTTCTGCCCATTTTTTGGGGCTGAAAAACTCGGCTTATACTCGAGTATATAGATATAGGTTATGCAAATGAGCAACAAGGAGATTTAAAGAAAGTGGTTAGGACAAGACATTCAGGCGAACAATATACATGATTTGTGAATAAGGACACACCAATAAATAAATTGAGCGTTGGCAGAAACAGTATTTTTACACAGTAATATTTGGTCTATAACCGTCTCATTCTCAGCAAGCAGTAATAATGAGAAGACTAATTAACCGATAATAATGGAAAGTGATCCAATTATAGTCATACATTCATTTTGTTCTTTAACAAAGTTGACAGCTCTGGAAAATGCAATTAAGAGTTCAATGTCAACACGTTATTAATGTTTTCAGGGGAACAGTAAACTCAAAACTATAAGATATATTCCTGGAATATGCCATAGTACCATTCTATATTTTACTCACATTTTGCAAAGCGTTTGTTATACATTTTGTACTTGGCCTATGAGGATTTTCTTGTCTAATTGGCTTGTCATAAAAGAGAGATGTGAGCAAGTGTACCGGACTCCCGCTATCCATTATGACATGTAAGCTGACAAAGAATGAGATCAGACAAGAATGCAGTGGCTTTAGGGTGAGAACTGGAAGAAGCACATCTATAAGAGACTGCCGCATACACTTGTCTCAGTCAGGGGATGGTCATGTTAACATAAAGATTTAGGTCAGTCCAAGAAAAGCAAACATTTAAAGAGGAAACAATTAATGTATAAGGAACTAAAGCAGATCAGACCCCCTTTTTATCCGTGTGCTATAAAGGTCAATCGATAATGACGTTTTTAGAAGTACTATAATGATTATCTCTGTGGTGTGGTTCATAACAAACTGAGACTTCAATATAATGGATGCAAATCTCAGTTTTACCTTAATTATTTAATTAAGATATCGAGGTGATGCACACAAATAAACCGCTAACACTAAATCCTAGCACACTTGAGCAGATCAGCTGGGAATTTTTGCATTTGAGTAACCAATATTTCTGATTGGAAATCTATTCTACTAGAGGTCTTAAAGCCCTATTCACAGATGTCTAATATTTTGATGTCTAATATTTTGATTGTCCATACACACGGCACAACCTGTGTACCTTGGATTGATATTTAGCACATCTCATACATCTACCTAACATGGGAAAAAAAAGTCTTCTGGTCAGCTGCTGAACTTTAAGATTCACTGTCAGTCTTATTGCCAATTGCTTGGACCTACCACCAGGAATCTATGTTTTCATGAATGGCACTAGAAGTGCCAATAATAGGGAGGAATGCAGTGAAAAAACCCCAAAAACTTACCTGTAATGAGCAATTTAAAGAAGATAATTCGGCAGCTCTTCTCACTTCCTGGTTCATTGTAGGCAGAAATAGGCAGCACATCACAGGAAGCAGTGATCTGCTTTGAAAATTCCCATAGATCAGTGGCCACCCACGATATTGCACCCCAGTTCCATGTGTTGCCTTCAGCAAACCAGGAAGTGAGGGGAGCTGTGTGGTAATCTTATTAAAATGGTCGTTACAGGAACGTTTTTGAGGTTTTTTTTACTGCATTCCTCCCTATTATTGGCACTTCTAGTGCCATTCATAAAAACATGGATTTCTGGTGGTAGGTCCACTTTAACTGGTGGACATGGATGTAATCTACAATATACAGAACCGTCCTAACCGTTTTGAAAAATAATGACATCATTACAAGGCAAGACTCTAGAACACATGGAGGTGCCATCACCATATACCATGAAAATGCCATAAGGTGTGTCATTAAATCAGATGTATACTCAAAATCAATGTCAAATTAAAGTTGGACAAACTTCTGAGCTGGTGTGATGGTGGCATAGCGCTCCACAATCCCCCAAAAAATTACTTACCTGCTGTTGCCTGGAATCAAATAAGAGATGACATCTTTATTTGCCAGGCTTGCTGGGTTAGCTCAGGTCGTAATATTGTAAGTGGCCACTGGGGGCATTTATAATGGTTTTCTATTGCGAAAAGTAATCTGTGTACATTTCAATGAAGAGCCAAGATTAGGGATTTACTCAGCTGTTACTGTGCTCAGAGCTGACGGGCTCTTCCTCATAAGAGCCAGGGAGAGAGGAGAGAATACAAAGGATCTTCTTACATTACTCACTAGAGGTATGTAAACATGGAATTCTGGTGGTAGGTCTGGTTTAAACTTCATATAATTATACATTGATATTCTTGTTATAAAATGTATGTTTTTGCACATGCAATCTTTTATAGTATGCTATAGTTTTGTAAGCTTTATAACCGCAACACTAAATTAGCTCACATCTTAGCAGACTGCTTTAATGTTTTCTTGTTGCTAAAAAGGGTCTATGGATAGATTAAAATCTAGACTGTGACATTTTAGGTTGAATGTCTCCTAACAAAAAAAAGCATATTAGCAATGTTGCCTGATAAACCTTATGAGGATTTGCTGCTATAAAAGGAATGATAAAAAAACAGAGGAAAATATCTCTTTGAAGTTAAAAGCGGGCAGACTGATTCTTTCCAGGCTTTGCTGCGAAATGACAAGTGGAATCGAGTTGGTTTGGGTAATGCTCCTGTTTCTATAAACTAGCCATTAAACCTCACACAATCCCTTCTTTACATTTTTCCAGCCTCATTGTCCCTTCTGGCATTAGACAAGTCTTACCTGGGAACTGGGATATACTTCAACTTCTTCAAATTAAGGTCAGTAACTTCAAGGTATGCAGTAGAGTTGGGGGGAAGTGTATCTAAGGGTCGAATACAAAGAGTAAGTGTTAAAATAGCCAGAATTTCACCAAGACTGTAAATAAGTATGCTGAAATGTTCCTACTAGTTGATGTAAACCATTTTTACAGTTAAATCTCCGTGGAAAACAAGTTATGAAAGCCTCATTGACTTGCCTCATTTGTCATCTCAGTAGTAATGTTGCATCTGATTATGAAATGAAGGGATCCGACTATTAATGTAATTTCCATGAAGTGCAATGGGAGCTTTGCATGAAACAAACTGTGAAGCCTAAGTATACTGTATATAATTTTTGACATTCTTCCAGCCTAACTGACATACACAGATTTATTTATAGACTTTAAAGGTTGTCACTACACTTTAAATGACCCCGTAAATCAAGAAGCAAAGAGAAATGTAAAAATGTCAGGAAAAAAAAACAGATGACCGTAAAAGGTTCAGGTTCAAATTATTATTATGTCTCAATTTTAGCTTGCAAACAAAGTTTTTGAGTTGGAGTTATTCGTCATTCAATAGCATAAAGTACTGGAACACTGAAAGCTGCAATACTATGTTTTTATCCATAGTGAAATGTTCTTCATGAAGTTTAATAGCATCATTAAAGAAAAATGTATCTGCAAAAAAGTTAAAGCACACTTCTCATAAAAAAAATGTAACTCAGTAAACCGTTACACTAAGACCAGTTATCAAGTCCTCAAATGTCTGATGCCTGATGGCTTTAGGCATCTATTAGTCTGTAAGCCCAACCGGGCAGGGTCCTCTATTCCTCCTGTGTCATTACCTGTACCTGTGTGTTATTGTGTGTTGTATCTCCACTCTAATGTATTGTACAGTGCTGCGTAATATGTTGGCGCTATATAAATAAATGATAATAATAATAATAATAATGCTTTAGGCAACAGGAGTCACTTTTTTGTTAAATTTCTGTAGTTTTTTCGACTATAAGGCGCTCCGATGTATAGGACACACCCTTTACTTGAATGTTTTTTTTTTCTCCTACGCTGCTGACGGGAGCTCCATGCTGTCTGAGTTAAAGAGGTGGAGCATCTGTCTCTGACAGTTTTCCTGCCTCTAGACAAGACTGCCAAAACTGTATGAGAGGTGGGAAGCTTTTACCCAACTCTTAATACAGTGCAGGTGGCAGTTTTCCTATCTGCATCTGCACTGTGGGTGAATTGAGCTAAAGCATCCCAGCTCACAGACCGTGAACACACAGCCGGAGGAAATATCCGCCCATGGGCAGACCTCTCCGCTGCAGCGTATTATCAGCCATCAGGCAGAGCAAGATGGGAGAGATGCTGGCTGGCAGCACTAGCTCTGCCATTCATTGCTTATATCAGTGGGACTCCACTAAGCAATACAGCACAGGTAGGGGAAAAATAGATAAGCTGGGGAAGCCGAGGAGCTGTCAGATGGCAGATCCACCCACAGACGGCTCTGCCATCTGACAGCTCCTCCGCCTCTCCAGCTAATCTTTTTGCCGGGAGAGCAAGACGTGGTCGCACCTCCATAAAAAAAAAGTGCAGGCATTGGGGGCAGTGTGCATCTTGTAGTCTGAAAAATACAGCAATAAAAATTAAATACATTGATAGCAGCTTGAATTCCAAATCAAATTTACTGATGGCTTCACACTCTTTCATAGGCAATTTAAAATTTTAAGGCTAAAAAGTGATATATGTGTGGCCAGCATGTCTGTGTTGAGACAAATGTTAACACAATGGTCATAGTGTGACCCTCGCTTTTAAAGCTTTAAGTATACAGTCACCACAGCTTTATGTCTTCATAGTATTGACTAAAGGGCAACAACAAGTATATTCCACCTATAAATATTTGAAAATGACCATTGTAGCTGAACTAGAAAAATTAGGCTGGTCATCTTACAGCCAAAGTCTAGCAACAATGCATTTCTGTTTAGTAAGCAATAAAATCCAGATATTACAACTAAGAAATTGGCAGATATTATGTACAGATGCACTTTATATTTCAATTAGTATAGGATCTTATAAAATATTAAGACCTAATAATTCTAGACCAGGATGACCCTTATATGGTGGCTTCTTTCTCCAGTATCCCCTCCTTGTAAGTGCTTGCAACTCTTTGAAAATGATTATTATATGTATGTGACAGTGTGCTAGTTGGCCCCTACTTTTTGGAAAAAACATTATCTAAAGAACCCTTAATATTGTTTACTTTACACTAACAAAACCTTTTATACACTAATTTTAGGTGCTGAGTTTCAGGAGTTTCCAGATATTCAGATATTTGCTTAAAACAATCGGTGTAAATAAACTACAGGGTCCTTAGTCAACCCTATTGAGTACCTATACTATAAATTGACTTTGCAAACTGTAAGCCAGGTCTTCTCATCAATACCTGACCTCCCAAATGTTCTCTAAATTGTCACTAATTCCCAGGAGAACATTCCAACAACATGGAGGAGACATGTAGGTGACCTTTATATATTATTGTAAAGCAATTTCTTCACAGGAGGCGAAAGTGCTATCAGGAACTGAAGTAGTACACAGAATTGTGTAGCAAGAATGTGACAAAACGTTATATTGCAGGTTCAGGCAACAAAAACATGAAATCTATCCTCTGCGTTTCACAATGTACTATAAATAAAACGGTTGCATATGTGTTATAATGAATAATGCGGCAACAGCACAAGCTGTTTCACAGTTAATAAATGAGTCACATTACCCAAAAATACACCAGCTCCTTCACACATTCTTCACATACACTATGTGAAATGATTTGTCACCTTTGTATTACACTGTTGATAAATGTACTAAATAAGGAAAGGCTAAATTGATACTTGTAAAATCTTAGATACCTGCAGCAGTGGAGTTCATCTAAACTTCTTTGATGGGACACCAGTCACGGCACACATTTACAATGCAAATGACATTTGCACTATACTCTTGAGAAATGTGGCACAATAAAAATGAAACTTCAATGGTTATACAGCAAATCACCTTAATACGTATTACCAGATATTGTTGTTATTTAAAGATGCCATTGGCAGGATATATGTGCATGAATTGGATAAGAAGACCGATATAGCCGGCATTGCAAACATTGTTAGAATTTCCTACCCTTTCTCTCTTCCCTTAGAGTGACATATTTAATAAATCAATATCTTTCTGCTTTGGGATTCCAAACCTTACAATAGCAGAGGGACAGTCCAAAAGTAAGATCATCCTTCTGTGCTTTTCTATTTGAAAACCCTATGACCTGTAACTCTGTATCCTGGGAAAACCATTTATTGAATTTTATTTTTGCATTACCAGCTGATATTTAACAATAGGTGTGTATTGGCTTACCTTTAGGGTAAATATCTTTGACAGGCACGTCTACAGCTGGCACACTTCTCACCATCTGGTTAGCAGCTACTAAACTCACGCAGCCTTTCCTCATATTTCCAAATTTACTGCGTCCTGACTGGAAAAACTGATCAGCATTGTTAGTCCCATGGTTTCCTAGAGAAGACCTCCTCTTCCAGCTGTATACTTCACTAGGTGACTGCAATTACAAGTAAATTATACAGTGAAAGAGAACACTTACTGGGTGTATTTAGGTGCTATTTGTTCAGAATCAATGTCAGAAAACCTTAATTCTTAATTTTGCTGATTCAGCTTGAATTGTGTGTTACATAAGTACTAAGTAACTGTTGTGGGCATTTAGCACTTCTCCCTCTTGATTTAATGAGGATATTACAGGTTGAGGGCCTCTATGACTGCAATGCTGTGGAGTCAAGGGTAATCTCAAAAAACTTATCATTATTTAAATGTATTCATTAATAGTTTCACATAAATTAAATATGGTTTCACATAAATTCACTGTCTCCTGCCCTAACAGTGCATATACCTGGAAACACCATTTTGTGACAATGAATCAGCTCCTTATATTTTAAAACAATATTTTATACTTTAAAGCCGACATAAACAAAAGGAACAGAGAATCTGCACTCCAGGACTGAAAAAATCCAAATCACGTTCTTTATTACATAAATGTAAAATCCTATAACGAACACCATGCCACCCCCTTTCAGGGGTCACCCCTCTTATGTGAGCCTACATTAGCATATGATATATTTGCATTAGTTCCTCCCTAAAAAAATGTATTAAATATGTAATTTTATTTATCTTTAATGTGGTAATACTTACCATTAAATCTGGGAAGCCTACAATTATAGAGGCATAGTTATTCTGGTCAGATAGGATCCTATTAGGAGAATTGATCTTCTGTCCAATAGCTGAACTAAGGTTCTCTGGTGGCAGCTGATCACTGGATATCACATGGGGGTTTGAGGGTTCAAAGCCTAAAGCAGGGAACAAAGAATAATATCAATTTTCATTTTAGTGAGTCTGTCACTATGTGACACAAGTTTAGTGTTATACAGCAATTTGAAACATTGTGAAAATCACTTGTAAGTGGAAATAACTGTAAAACATTTATTTGTATTAAACTCTCCAATATCTGTTCTATAGAAGACACCTAAATAGGGTTGGAAGCTCAGAACATGGCTCTTTGGCTGAATGCTGCAAATCATTCTCACCGTAACACCCAGAATTAACGATTACATTTTAAATACATAATGATGAGTACCCACATTATACATGAAAACCGTTCCTAAGAGACACATATGGGCTACAATTGTAGAATTCTTTCTGAAATGTTAATTGATTGTCTCTCATGCTGAGACGTCTGTGTTTCTAATTAATATGTAGTTAATAAAAAGGGTATACTTTAAGCCACACAAGAATTGGCAAACAACACGTCCTGACCTTTTCTTCATGACAAGCTCCTTTAAATGAGACCTTTTTGATACCATCATACCTTTTTTAATATGGAGATCCCTCAAGGTCAAAAATGACAAGTATAATGATATGGACTATATTTGTGACCCCTCTATTGTCAAATTATACAACTAAGCAAAATTCTTAATCTCAATAAAAATCATACTTAACAGTTTACCACCCTTAATAGTACCTTTTTATTAAACAATATGTTCATTAAATGCATAAAAAACATTGGTGCCTTTATTGTAAGGTAAACAAATTATTTTTCCTACACAATGTATAACTGTTTTATGTCGCTACCTGCTGTTACTCCGAAACCTGCACTTATTGCTTCCTCCTCTAGAGCGTGCAGCTGACAAACTCCATTGTCCTCCGCTTCCATGTGTACAGGCGTGGTAAGAAGAAACTTCCTGAATAGAAAGTAGTGTCAGAGAAAATCTGAATCCTGGTATATCAACAAAGTCCTGAGATTCGTTCAGCAAAATATCTGCACTCACCCATTATGGTAACATGCAATTGCTGCACATGATGCGTGACCCAAGTATAATATTACAGTAGCAGGTGGTTCATTTGTGCATTAGAGTATAATATCAAAAAACAATATTAAGGATAAAAATACCGCCTTAATAATACATTGTGTTGACACAGACCATAGTGTGAATAGGCCCTAAGACTATTCTAGGTCTTGCTTAAATCATTGGCTGGCACAATGAATGAATGTGAGTTAGCACTATAAATGAGAGTGTTGTTTTGGCGTCAGCAAGGCATGCATTATGTGTCGAGCATGGTACAGGTATCAAGTTGGAAACCGATGTTACCATACTGTACATACTGGAATGCACTGCTCTTTGCATTTTACCTTTTTTATTACACACTGTTTTATGTAATTTGAATGGATTGGTAGTTCCAATTCACTTGTATCAGAAGTGCAAATGTCAGAGCATCAAAAAATAGTGTACTGGCCTTTGCACAGTATTCAAAATAGCGCATGCGGTTTGAATGAGCCCTCAGTCTGGTTTTCTATTCAATGTCCTACTAAAAAGTTTCTTGATCATTAATTGTGAAGTCCTTACATTGACTTCCTTACTGCTATGCTCCTCCACATTGAGGTTTCTAGGTTTATGTAAAGAGTTTTAGTGTAATTCTGTTATTTAATATTTATATACAAAATGTGTTCCTAGTTAGCATATGTCATTTATAACTGCACATTGGAGCATCATATTTGCCCATTACATGTACAGGTTCTGCTCATGTCTAGAGCTACTGCACAGTTTATCCAATAATCTATCCTGACAGCTACATGTCAGTGTCCTTTCTTCTTCCCTCTAATAAGACCAAAAAACTATTTGTTAAGCTAGCCATACACCTTTAGATCTCTCTGTCAGATATCCTTTAGATCTACCAACAACAATGTAGTATAGGGTCCTCTGCGATTGAACACAGGTAGACTTGATGGTTTAGAAAGTCCTTCATATAACGTGGTTTTGTTACAACAAAAGGAAATCTGACAGAGATCTAAAGGTGTTTAGGGGGCCCTTACATTGTCTATTGATTTCTGTTCTTGTCTTCAGTCAGATATTTCTGACTGAACAGAGTAACCCTAAAGCAACAGCCGATAGAATGTATGTTTCTGCTATAGATACTATTGCTATAGACGTGTTATAATTCTGCAATAAACAATGACATAGCACTGCAAGTGTAAAACAACGTGTCTATACTTAAATAACACAATTGTTCAGGAGCAAATGGTTTGCCTCTCCTGTCTTTCAGGCAATATGTCTGCAAGGTGGTTGTTCATTGGGCTTACTTAGGATTTACACACTCCCACACAATTTTTAAATCCACATCACAGAAAAGTGCATTTGTAGATGGCCTTTTCCATCAATTGGAGACACTATGATCTTGTTTTCTTCAGAAGCAAAGTTTACATACAATATTCCAGGAACACACATAGCTCACTTACTTGTTAGATTTATTCTCAGTCAGGAGCCACCTGTCTTCTGCCACTAGGAAAACAGATCTGAGATTGATAGGCAAGGAGATTGAATGGGCAGTGCCCTCCAGGACATCAAGTACACTGAGAGAATTGCTGTGAAACAACAGAATACCACCCGTTCAGACACACTGAATATTATAAGAAAGAGAAGAATCTCAGTTTTCTCATTCGCTTACCCATTTTCCTTAAAGAAAACCAGACAATTTTTGTGTGAAAAATCCCTGCACATTTTATAGTTCTCCTAAAAGATATAATTTTGCATGTTATTAAAAAGTAAAATACATAATGAGCAGAATGAACTAGGTTTCTCTGATCCATGTGTGTATACACATGCCATTCAACATAAACAGAACAAAGTTTAAAACTGCCTTTCTTAGTTTGACTTTGACCTTTAATACAGAGATTTCCTAAATTATTTGTAATTTTAGATTGAGTAATGTTATTTTTAAATTATTGCATTCTTTGCCTGTGTAATCTTTCACAAAATGGTTTGCCCCTCCCCTTATTAACTGTTGTGAGATATTCCGCTAGTTAGGTAAAAATCACCAGTTGCCCTGTCTGAACTTCAAACTATTTTTCATGCAATTATTTATTGGCTTTTACATATCATACATTGTCTGTTATGTTTAAATTAAATATACAATTTAAATAATGGGATTTATAAATTTAATACAGTAAATCCACTGTCCAATGTCTGAAATTTTAGCTGGCCCCAATGTTAGTGGCAGAAATGCCGTATATTTTGGACTATAAGACACACCTGACCATAAGACGCACCCAGTTTTTAGAGCAGGGGGACTCAGAACACCGATCTCCTCTGCATGTGTGAGGAAGCTGCCTGCGAGTGCAGCTCCCCCCACACACACTCAGCATTGGCTATATCTGCGGGGCTCTGGGAATATAGCGAATACAGTTCAGCTCCCCACCAGCTCTTCCGGCAGATGGGAGATCACACAGCTCATCTCCTATCTGCCAGGAGAGCTGGCGGGGAGCCAAGTTGCAATCACCAGTGGCCAAATGGCCACGGTGGTCGCACATTCAGACTATCAGACGCAGGCACTTTTCCCCCCAATTTTGGAGGCGAAAAAGTGTGTCTTATGGTTGGAAATATACGGTAACTACTAAAAACAATTAGAGACACCAGCAGAAGCCAAAAGACCCATTAGCTAGGATGAAACTCTTTGGTTACCAGCTGTGATGTCTGCATTGTACTATAGACCTATGCCTACTGAATCTGAGAAGAGAAAAATCTGCATCCTTGCATAATTTATATTTAAAGTTCTAGCACCCACTGACCCCCTATGCTATATAGGGTCTATCACATTCCTTACGTCTCTTGTGCTGTGACTTACTCCCACATACTGGGATATTTAAACCCTAAGGCTAAGTTTAAACTGTCGTGTCCCGGGCTGCAGCCTAGGAAACGACAGTTTAAGGGCCCATTCATACTATATGCGTTTTTTAAAGGCATGCATTTTTTGTAGGCATGCGTTTCTGCATATATACACATTACATTATTATATATTTAACATTACATCTTCGTTTGCATTTTGCATTTGTGTTTTTGAACAAATGAATGAAAAATGCAGGAAAATGTAATAAAAATGCATACAGCAATGAGTTTTAAAAAAAGGCATGCGGAAACGCTGTGGTTTTAAAAACGCAACGCATACAGTGTGAATGGTACTATTGATTGTCTATGTAAAAACGCGTGTTATTGTCTTGTCCTGTTATTGTGTCTCATAGTTATTTATTTAATTTTAAACTGTATTGCTGTGAAACCGTTGGCATTCTAATTGTTATATCTTTTCTAGAGATCTTTATGAGGCAAACAAACCAACTGCGAAAAGATGAACTTCAAAGTGTCCACTAACATTTCAAAATTGGTTGTTGGAGATGAAAGTATTTTATTTTCATAAGAAAAGCTTTCATCATTTGTCCTCCCATTTGTTAGTGGCTACTCATGAGTAATTTGCCAGATTGTAGAATGTGTCTCTCCATAGGTTGATCAGTCTGTTCAGAGAATGGGTACTGTTAGTGCTAATAAAGCTCCCTCTTGACATAAGCTACTCATGCTACCCAGGCAGTACTGCATTGTGCTAAATTTACAAAATGTATTAACTCTGTAATCCCCTGTACCCAAGACTAGAATGATCAGCAGCAGAGCAGTAGGATTAAAATTCCGGAAGCCTATGCCTTCATAAATTAGCTTTAACAGGAGGAAATGTGAAACATGAAGGGGCATCAAATGAGTCGCAGAACTGGTATAGCAGGAAAAAGTTTATGATTTTGTCAGTGACAATTGACAGAGAGGAGATTTCACCTTATATTTTCTTTTACTTCCTGTTATGTCTACAAAACCGTAATGGGAACACTGGAACAGTAAGGGGTTCTTATCCTTCCCTACTGAATTGTTTGAATTGGATTGTTTGAAAATTAATCTCTCTTTTTTTTCTGAATTTGATTAACCTCCCTAGCAGTTATTTTCCTAGCTTGGCCCAAGCGACACTTGGAGTTACTTGCCTGTTTTGGTTTCCACCTCTTCGCCATCACTAATGATACTGAAGAGGAGGGGAGCACGCAATTAAGCTGCATGTTATACAGGCAATGTTACTTTTGGTCCTCCCATCCCTGGTGTCATGGAAAGAGGAGTGAGTGAGAGTGGGGAATCAAAGCAGATACTAATTGACTAATTGAACTGATTGGTTCTCCTGGCAAGTCTCTTAGTACTGGCATATTGTTCAGTGCATATAAATAAAAGAAAAACACCCATAGAGCTGTGCAGAATCATTTCAAAACTTGGATAGCACTGATTTAAAATGAAAAGGAAAAACCTACCTGGGTCTCTTTACTACCCCACCAGGATGATTTTTTTCCAGATTCTGCATCTTCTTCTGAAAGTAAAATTCGACGAAGTGCCCCACTGCTGGTGTCCAATAGAAGAATGACATTGCTCTAAGAATATAAACAATTGAGAGATATTCAGACAAAGCGCAGCTAAGCACAGAGAATACATAAAGTATTCACATGTAACGCCTGGTCTGTAAATTTTCATATGATTAGCCCAATAATAACAGAATCTACTGTATTTTTTGCACCATAAGACGAACCCATACTTTTGCAGAAAATATTGTAAGAAAAAAAAATCACTGACCCAGACATCCACATACAAGGTGAACATACAACATATGTTCCAGAGCGTTCAGGGTCGACCAAGCCGCATTTACACTTTTTTCCTCTAGCCAAGCCAAAAGGCCAGTATCAAAACAGACAGGGCTTTGGTTCCAGTGCCAACTTTGCAGTTTGTAAACTGTGGCTCTTGACAAGTATGCCAATGGGTTCAGAGGGCAGCTCTACTGCTAGTGTATATACATATGTTATTGTATCCTTGCTTCCTATAATTGGCCTTTTTGTTCGGCCGGAGGTAGTGGAACAAAGCCCTGCCTCCTGGGATGCTTGCCTTTTTGGTCCGACAGGTGGATATGAATATGATGGTCTGCCCCTTCTCCTGTCAGAAGCCCACTTGGGCAAGGAGGGTAAGTTTTGTACTATATTCACTCTATAAGAGGCACACACATTTTCTCCCTGATTTTGATGGGAAAATAGTGCGTCTATAGAGTGAATAGTCTGATGTTTGCTAACAGAGGTTTGCTAAATAACATTAATACAATAACCTAAAGAATTAACATGGTGAATGTGGTATACATGATTTGAGGGGAAAAAATCACAATTTAACTACTGATATTTCATGTTATATTATGCCTTTTCACAACAGCTAAAAATATGAACCTACCTGTTCTTCATGTATAATAACTTGTCCACTTAAGGGTTGGCCTAGAGGTGCCACACTTACAGATGGTTGCCACACACTTCCCACAGTTCGAGGAAATAAGTCATACAAGTCCACATAGTGTCCTTTATCCCCCTGAGTTTTCATGAAGTACAAAGACACTGGATTGCAGGTAGCAACATGTACAGTGCTGTCACCATCATTTTCTGAAAGAAAATATTAAAAAGCAGTCTGTAAGAGTCTCAAAAATATAAAAAGTGTTTAAAGTGTAAGGAAAATATTTTGCACACTAGGCAAGTGTTGCACAGTTTTTGTTACCATTAGAGGATCAGCATAAAGCCCAACCTTCGTTAAGCAATATAATTCTACTTAAAGATAGTCTGCTCCCTGTTCAAAACATAAAAAAGCATGTTGCAAGGAAATAACTAACCCTTGAAAGGCAACAAGTAATGCCAAAGACCAGAACAGGAACCATATATTATGAGAACCTTTCTGAAACTTACAATCACTATGTATTCTATCAGGGAGGCCACTTTACTACACAGTTGTTGGTAGATCAAATGGATATTGTATGGATCGATCTTAAGGTGTATGGGGGGATTAAGCTAACTCTAAGCAACTTTAACAACAGACAAATTGTGATGTCTAGTGTAAGGGGTTCTCAGAATTAAGTGGTCACTATCTAGCAAAAGTAGTCTTTGAAGAACAGGCAGTAAACAAGCAAAAGGGCTCATTAATGCCTGAGGTAAGCAAACACAAAAAAATTGCCTTATTTCATCGCACAGAAGAGGTATAGTGAAGCTAAATGGGTCAAAGCTCAGCTTTCACTTGCACAACATTAGGCAGGTGGGTTTGGGATCCGCTGGTGGCAGATCAGTACAATTACTGCTAGGTAAAGCTGTCAAAAATAAGCATGAAGGCTGGTGTTCAGTGACATGCATAGCGTTGAATATCTCAATGTACTCAACAAACTTTAGAATTTTTTTATGCTGAAACCACCAGTAGATATAGAAGGTCATTTCGAAACAAGCCCTGGGGGACTGCACATTTCTAAAAGCTTCACTAGTTGTTTCTAAGGTCATGACAGTTTTAAGCAATTTAGAGCAACATCACCAAAACAATTTGTCTGAAATGAAAAAAGTATTTAGATGGCAGAAGAACATCATTGTGACACAATAGTTTTCTTTTCCCTTTCCATAAACTAAAGGGTGATTTGCAGTTTGTAAATGAAATGTGTAACTTGATTTGTCCGGAAAACAGTATGAAGCATTTTAGACGATTAGACAAATTAAGGTGGCCATACACAGCACAATGTTTCAAACTATTCGAGCACAATCAATCGGCGTGCGCATTTGCGGTGATTGATTGTGGTCGAATTGATTGTGGCCACTAGTCTCTTCGAGTGGGATTGATTGATACTCGATTGAACAGAGAACTAACATGTTGGTAAAGCATTTGATTTAAGCTAGCCATACACGTCTAGATTTTCTGTTCAATCAACTAAAAAAGATAAATTTTTTGGGGTCAGGGAAATCTGTGATTGATTGTATGTTTGTTAACTGTAGTAACAGATATTTGATCAACTTTTCTGTAGATAGACTGAAAGTGTAATGCATTTCAATACAACCAATTTAAATTTACCAACACGTCCAATCCTTTTTCAATCAATTTTTTTCCCAATTTTAATTGGTTTAGGTTGATCTAACCATGTGGGCTGCCATAGATTTTCAACCAATCAACCAAAAAAAATGATTGAATTGAGTTGATTGGATGAAAAATCTAGACGTGTATGGGGGGCTTTAGGTTACGAAAGTATCGAATGGGATCGAGGGCTCAGCTGCGCCTGAATTCTCCGTTCAATTGAGAAAGCTGGAGCGCAGGGCAAGCATTGACCCCTGTATGGGCAGCTTTAGGCATTTTTATCTATGCAGATTCAGCTTTTTAGAAGATTTGCAAAAGCGCACCTGAGGAAACAATGACATCACACACAATGTTTACGTCACTGAGTGGAATCCGCCAGTGAGCCATTTCTTCTGTGAAGCTCAGGGACCGGGACTCAGAGCGTTCCAGTGAAAATCCCTGTAAGTTTAGGTATGCTGGGCCCTAGAAAGAAAAGTGACAACTTTATACTCCATAAGGATAAAATAACATAATAATATGAGTATTTCTATTCCATTTTAAGCTGCAGAAATAGGTAAGTATAATGGAAAACAAGTTTTGGGCGAAAAAGCGTTATGAAATGCTTTCTTATGTCTAAAAAACAATGGTATTGTCCTGTGAAACCACTGTGTAAGGGCAGTAACCTTTCACTGTCCAAAAGGTTTATCTGTACATTTGCACATGAACATCTCCTGCATAATCATGCACTAGCTATCAAACATGACAAAACAAAATTAACCTTTATATTAATTTGATGTGTTTCTGTAGGACACAAAAGCTTGCGACGGGCATTTCCAGTTTGTGAAATTGTCCAATGGCCAACAAAACTAACATCTGGAAGTGGCAACCTAGGATGTAGAAATAGACATGTTATATGAAGGAAGAAGAAGAAGTCATAGTAATGATACATAAAAATGCATGTTAATCATTCTACAAACTGCAGTTGATGGCATGGGAACAAAACTGTGCTGCTTAGTAACAATCTTCTAGTATTATACACCAGCACTGTGTTTCTAGTTTCAAACAGGCACATCATCAACATATGTTATAGTTTATGGGTTCATTACACATTAATGTGCATAACGCTTCCTAGGTGGTTGTAGAAAACCATAGCAGAAGAGTAAATGATCTTATTGCTGGGACACCAGCCGTCATGCCCAGGCTTGAAAATGCTTTTTTTCCCCCACACTCCCATGCTTCAAAGGTCTGAAATCCAGTTTTCCACATCAGTTAATGTAACGCCAAAGGGCAAATGCCACTGCTGAAAAAAATAAACAGCATGAGATGTACTAATAAAGTACATGCATTGGGAGGTTTGAAAACTAATGGCTTAATGTCACAGATTTGTCACTTAACATTTCCAACATAGCAAACTTGCTTGTGAAAAAAAGAGCTAAAAAACTAAATTTCCGGTATTTCCAAAACCAAGTGTATACCCATGTAGTCTGTAATTACAAATATTTGTTAAAAAAAGGGAATTCTTAAGACAAGTGAAGCATAGATGTTTTGTAGGTTGTCATATTTTGCTATCAATGTCTTAGTGATAAATACTATCAAGGAAATCATTCTGGAGACTCCAAAATTAATATATTCATATCATTTAGGGCATCTTCACCCCAATCAGGCACATTTACAGATGGGGCTTACAGCTTCATACATACCTTAACAAACATGGCTAACTGCATTACATGGTGATAACGTGCTCCATACATACCTTATCAGACAAGGCTAAATGTACATGTTGGCCATGGGCTTTATACATTTCTTAACAGACAAGTCAAACTGCAGTACATGATGACCATGGGCTCCATACAAACCTTAACAGACAATGTTAACTGGACATAATGCTGACCATGTGTTCTTTATATACCATAATCAGACAGAACTTGTTGCACAGTGCAGTGACCATGGACTATACCTTAACAGACAGTTTCTTGCATAGCATGGAGACCACTGACCCCACATACCTTTATAGACCAGGATCACTGCACTGCATCCTGGCTTTACATAACTTGGAGATGATTGAAATGTATTTGTGCAACATCCACCTTAAATAGTAGTTATCTACCTAAAAATAAATGTAAGGAATTATAAAACATGTAGAAATGGAAACTGCCTTTAAATTGTTCCGTCACAATTATCCTCAGCATCCTTCCAACAGGTAATCAGTTCTTCAGGCTGTCTGTCTGTCTGTACATTTGCTGCAATACATACTTCAATCAAGCTCAAGGCAATAACATTCACTATACATTGGTATTTTCTGCTTGGAAGAATAACCAGGAAAGGTTATTTGCTACTAGTATGACATATTGCATAGATCATATAGTAATTTACAAGTTGACAGAGGTAATTAGTTTTGTTGTTATAGAATATATTGCTTGATAGCGGTGTGTGTGAGCACAGCATAACCATCTCTATGTTAAAATGTATGCACAGTACTGTTTCCTACTAAACAATAAGCATTCCTCTATGTGTGGTATACCCATCATTAAAATAAGCTATAAATGCAATGATGAAGCATTAAAGTGCACCTAAACTTAAAAAAAACCGCCACCACATTTTACTTACCTTATTTTTTGGATTATAAGACGCACTTTTTTTACCATTTAAATCAAAGGGGAAAGTGTCAGTCTGAATATGTAAAAAAGTATGTTCAAAGTATGGGAACTGGCCCTGCAGTCAATACCTCCCTCCTGGCACTGGCTTTTTGGCTGGAGGAATATAGAGTGAATACTGCATGGTCCAGTCCTGCCTAATTTGCTGGAACATTTTGTATATTCACTTGATATCTGAATAGCGGTCTGTTTTTTTCCCCCCTCTAATTTTCTCGTCCAAGCTTTGTGTGTCTGAATGTCCGAAAAATACGATAGGTCTAAACTGTCCCAATAGCTCAAAGACTCTGTAGGAGTTGCCATTTTGGTTCCTGTGTGGCTTCCAGTCTTGAATGGGTTAAGGCCGCAGTAACACCGAGGACAACCAGGGGCTGCCAGATACAATGTCTTACAATGGACATGAAGTGACAGCTCTTCTGGATTGTTTACTGTGATTTATGCATGTGCCATTAAACGCATTAAAAAATGCAGCGGCGGCCTGAAGAGGGGACAAGAGATAGGAGGAGCGACGGGGGAAATACACAAATATCTCCTCATTGGTAAGGATTTTTTTTTTACAGATTGCCCCAATAATAGGGGGTTGGCTAGTTAGGAAAAAACATTTATCTGGTGGGTTTAGCACATCTGGGTATTCACACTTCTGCATAGAAAACTTTCTCGTGCGATTTACATTTGAATCTCCCGCCAACGCCCCCCCCCCC
>CM070033.1:50218680-50241879 GCA_036250615.1 Ptychadena robeensis | reverse complement strand
TGAACACATTTTATAAGTGGACAGAAACTTGTAAATAACTCATGAAATAATAAAGTTACATTTAAACCAAGTAAACCATTGTTTTTATTGGGAAATTCCCAAAAGGTTTGATGTGTCACATGACCATCTTCCTATTAAAAAAACAAAGGTTGGATTCAAAATGGCCGACTATAAAATGGCCGCCATGGTCACCACCCATCTTGAAAAGTTTCCCCCCTCACAAATACTAATGTGCCACAAACAGGAAGTTAATATCACCAACCATTCCCATTTTATTAAGGTGTATCCATATAAATGGCCCACCCTGTACAATAAAAAATAAATGGCCCACCCTAAGTTTCAAAAAATATTTTGTGATGACAATCCTTAAGTTACCTGCAAGTGTTTCACTATATTGACAACCTCACGGGTTGAGTAAGGATATGTGATAATTCCTTGGTCTGCCATTGATCGTAATTCGCCGAAAGCAGCTACTAGCTTCTGCAACACAGCCTCAGGTACATTGGGTCCATACTGTCGTAACATAGCCAGCTCAGACTGTGGGATGGGATTATCCACTGCATGGCAGCTAAATATATCTCCTGTAAAACATAACAAAGCCAGCACAAACTAGGTCAATGAGATTCAAAATGCTTTTAATAAGATTAGTTTACAAGAAATTGTTGCAAAATGCAATAAGAAAAAAAAACCAGACAGTTATGGTCATTACTTTTCATATCTTAAGTAAACACCAATCGTTTTAAAAGAGGTTACCAATACTGGAATAACAATGATATGTTGGTCTTACCCAAAGCACCAAAAAAATCATTTCCAAGAAACGGGAACCCCGGTCTGTTTGCTAGCACAATCATTCTAAAATCAGGATGGATAGGGATCACATTATCTCTTCCTTTCCGTTCTAATGGATCTGGCAACATATAAAAGATAAGTAGTTATATAGGCATGGTGACCGTAATTGATGAAAAATAGATGAAAAATCTAAATCATTAAAATCGAATATATTATTTAACACGTCATTGTCATTTCAGAATTAAGTTAAATCTTCTAAAGTCAGCAACGTTTTTAAAACAATAGTTGCAAATTATTCTGAAATATGCACCTTAAGTGCAGTCCATAAGCAAGAAGCCCACCCTAAAAAAAACATAAGACATATTGGAGACTAGTTCAGGCTGTTCCAATGTTATCACTCAGCGCTCATCCTGGGAGGCAGTTCTTAATGAAGTGCATTCATGGCTGCAAAGAGGCTAGATAAAACTGAAAGCAAACAATGTACCAAAGATTGAAAAGAGAAAAATGATATTTTATTAAAGAAATGTAAATATTTTTATCTTGGTGAACTCAAAATAAATAAATGTGATCCAGTTAAATCTACTTAACACACAAAAAGACTATTAATATAGAATTGATGCATGCATACAAGCCCCTTACCATGGTCCTCTATCAGTATAGCGTTTTAGAAAAACACAGCAGAATGGTTCATTCAGCTAGCACATTATAATTTTGTAAAATCCAAAACTGAATAAACAAGCAACAAACAAAGGTGGGACAGTCCTCAGAAAATTGGCCAAGCGAGAATTGAGGAACAGGTGCTTATTTTGTTAAGGGGCCGGAAAGTTCTAATCACAAAACATAATTTTCTGTACAATAGCTCTGTATGGAGCCACTCTCCCAGCTAGATTCTGCAGACACTTTGTCCTCTACAATAAGTATTACAATAATAACCCATGCTTTTCCTTTTAAAGCTTGCGCCATGGGTCAGATTTGATGCTTCCTCTGCAAAGAGATCCTCTAAAAGAATCAAAACCCTTCAGCATTTTAAATAAAATAGAAGAGGTGCATAATTTTTTCTTTTTTTTCAATTGCAATTTTTATTACATTTTATACAAGGAAAAACATACAAAAAACGAAACGCGAAAACACAAAAAAGGATAACTCTCCCCTTCCCCAGGAAAGAACCCTAATCATATCGAGTCCACATGCTTTTGTAGGCTGTAACCCCCAAGTAATATCTGTCGATATCCATAGTGCACAATGTCCAAACACAAAAAGCTGGCATATCTGGCCATGCTAGCCAAAAAGCAGGTGCGTGGAAGGACGATCAGAGACTTATAGAGATTCAAGGACCCTCAGTATTATCCAGAAAAAATAGTAACTAGTAGGGGAAATATCCCTTTAACTATTAAACCCCTAAATAAAACACATCCATTCATACAAGTACTGAAACACAGATAGGGAGAGATGGAAAAGGGGAGAGAAAAAGTAGGGAAAACACTAGGAAGGAAGGGGGAGGGATAAGGAGATGGGGTGAAGCTCAACTCCGAGAGTACTGGGTCAAGAGTACTGGCTCAACTACGAGAGTTGCTGGCTCAACCAATTTCCTCAGTACTAGTTCTGGCCAGAAGAGTTGCATTATAACCTAATTCAAATATATTCTAGCATATGTATAGTTCTGTTTCCAAATACAATGTTGCAAGATTTCAGGTTTATTTAAGACAGGTGTCATTTTTGGTCTTATACAAGAAATATAACTTAATTCTTTTTTTTTATGTGATATGAACTCTTTAGAATATGATGCAGAACTAATATTTAAGAGTACATGGATGCCACTTGATCTCACCCCACAGAATGTTACTAAGCCTCTGTTACCAGTTCATCAGTATCATTGAGTTTCTAAATCCCTCAATTTTTCATTGCTACGTGCTCTGACTTCGCTGCCAGTACAGACGATCACACACACTTAATTAAAAGAACTCTTCTGAGAAATCCTAAGATTTCACACTAATTCCAAATACTCTACCAGGATTAGTGGTTGAAAGCTCCAGTCTATGCAAAGACAGAAGAATGTTTATATGAAAAATACACTTGATGGTAACTGTGACAGCATCCCCTAGACTGGCAAAAAAAACTGGGCATTTGAGCATTCTGTACAATAAAATTGATAAACCCATTAGTATCTGCACCCAAATATATTTGCTGGTTAGCAGTGTTTAAACTGCACAGACATAGATCATACACAAGCTCATAAACTATTGTATTCAAAGATCCCAAGATGTGTAGAAAACATAGGTCTTCTTTATTATTAAAATGACTCTGAAATAGTGAAAAGTGGGATATAATACAACACCTGGCTTTACACCAGGCTTTTCTTGTTGTGTGTGTTTCCAAGTGCATTCTCTCCTGGGAGATTTACACTAGTATGAATATCAGTGTCGGCAGGAAAGGAGGACACCGCAATTACATGTTAGCTGATGATTTAACCCATGTCTATGAAAGAAAACATATTAATAAATAAAAGCAGCATCCATATACCACTTACTGGCTACAAGTCGCCTCCCATCTGACAGGATCATCTCTCCACTCTCTACCAAGGTTTTCAGAATACAGGTAACATTTGTGGGAGCCTTGTCTGCCTCATCTATAACCAAGATATGGCCATTTTTAACAGCCTTAACCTTTGAAAAAAAGTGCATTGTTAGAAAACAACAGGCTTGAAAATAGACTTCATCAAAATAAACTGAAGAGCATTTCTTAACAATTTAAAGGGCATCTAAAGACATATCATGTCTGTAAATCTGTCCCATTTACACCAGTTCTGTTTAGAAAATAGACCACAGTTCCTGAAACCTATCATAAGAAGCTTGTGGACACAAAGCTCCAATGAAACTATTTAAAGTCAATTCTAATAATTATTAACATGTATGGTAATCTGTTTGAATCTCCATGCACATACATTACAACTATACCTAAGTACTAATTTAATCCCCTTATTTTTAATATTGTAAAAATCACAGCAACTCAAATGTAAACCCTCTAGCATGATGTAAGCTCCCACATCCCTGTTTGTACATACATACCAAGGGTGAGTCTTCATATACTATTATACCATCTTTCACAGAGGGCTGCAATGTTAAGCTCTGCACAGTTGTATCCCTGAGGAAACAAATACAAAATGATGACTGTTTGTATTATAAATGCCTCTAGAAATCCTAGAAATAACACAGATTTTAGTAAGGGGCAGTATAAGTTGGGACTGAATAATCCAGAGACAGATGCTACAGTCCCAAATCTCAATATAAATTATAAAGTAATAGCATCGCACTGAACCTCTGAAATTAGACCACTGCTTCTTCTTGGAATGCAAGGGGTCCCACGTCGCACCCAGTGGCAGGCCACAGGTCTTTCCACTCAGGTCATAGCAGATATGGAAATGAAAATTTCTATTTTTCTTGTGTACCTTGAATATAGTGATTACAACTGAAGTTTCAATTGGACTTTGAAACTGAAACGAGCAAGTATAGTTTTTGTTCTTATTTTTGGTCGAAAAAAATCTATGTGATGTGAAATGTGATCCATGCACCCTAAGGGGGAACAAAGAGCAGGCAAAATCTGGGTACACATTTTATAATATACTGAAACATTTTCTCTATTATATTTTGCCTGTTCTCTTACACAGACAATACCGTAAGGAGGATTATATCACATTAGGTATGCCTCAGAAACTGGTAGAAATAATCCAAACTTTTCACAGCACATTATTCAACTATACATTGGACCATGGAGACATGACCAGCTAAAGATATGACCAAATCGGATTACAATCGGCCGGGCACCGTTTGTGTGCCAGCACTTAGGGTATGTCCCTGGGTCCAACTAGCTGCTCGGGCCACCGTCAGGGTCCAAGCAGCTAGGGGGACATGGCGGACAGAATTTAGGGACCCCGGCCATGAGAGGCTGTCAGTGAGCTCACTGTAACAGCACGAATCGAAGAATTATGATCTAAGAAATAAGCTTTACAGCTAATACAAACACTATTGCCTCAGGGCTGCACCCAAGGACCCCATGGGGGTATAAACAAGGACCTCATAGGTGTCTTGGAATTTGCTGCGTGTGCTGAGGATGATCAGTGCAAGAAAGATAAGAGGGCAATAGCAATAGTGCAGAAAAAAGGTGTGTCAACTTGAGTGGTGAGTACAGTCTTAAATTGTTGTTTCTGGTAGGCTATTACAGTAGGAATATTATTGGTGTTTGTTGTATGTAACACATATTTTACAACCTCTTTTATTATGAAAGTAAGGGGTTATTTCGGAGGTCCAGAATTAATTATTGTCATTTCCATTATTTCCTATAAAGTTGGTTTTGACTTACAACCAATTTGACTAACAACCAACCCTTTGGAACTAATTAATTCAAGGGTCCACTGTATATACTGTAGGTAGCTAAAAATGAGGTCAGGGGATATCTGGTCACTGTAAGAAGACTTGGTCTGCTTTCAAATTCTGTACTACCTAAAGATTGACATACATGTGTCAGTTTTTTTCTGTGCGAATGAGCAGTTAAATTGATCAATTACAGTGTGTGGTGCTGCAAACAATTCCAATAAATTTCATTTAAATGGGAAAAGTCGATTGAACGAAAAATGAATCCAACAAAGTTGATGAATGAAAGGTTACCTTTACTGTAACAATATAGAATAACTGTTCTCTATGTTCTAGTATTCCAAAATAGAATGAACTGACAGCATGTGATGCCTTTCTCACTGATCTGTCACCATATTTATACAGCGGTAGGTGTAAAGTATGAATACGTTATATTCTACTCAAAGAATATCACAACTGAAAAGTAGTGTTCTTATGCTTAAATACTATACGGACACAGATTCACACCTTATTACAGACCATATGGCATTTTCCTAATCAAAAAACATCCCAGCAGCTTCTATCATAAGCATTTTAGTCATGCACAGAATATTTTGCAGAGAACCATAACATTACAAAATATGAAGTGCTTCATGTTTCCACTCTATTTCATGGCCCAATGTTGAATAAACAGATGGTGAAAATCACACACAATATTGTAGGATTTAATTCCAAAGAGATTCTTGTCCATCTGTATTTATATTTGACATTGCATGTAGGAATGAAGGAATACAGACTTGGCCGTCTATACTTAAAATCTGTTACAAGAATAACAACATGACCCGTCTGTGCTGACTTCCAGCAAGGAAAAGGAGGGATTATTATGTAATCTCTAATAAACATGTTTATACGTGCTTTACAATAGTAGTCTGGAGTTGAGAAACCTCTGTATGAGTTGAGAATTTAAAAAAATTACTTGCCTCTACCCTGAATTGCTCTGCTAGAGCAGCCAAGGTTTTATGTTAAGCTGGCCACACAAGGGTCGATTTTCCCTGAGATCGACTTGGGACATAAAATTGATCTAGTTTTGATCAATCATGTCCATAAATTTAGGTCGATTGGACAGGTATTTACATTTATTAATGAAAAATGCAAGCGGGCTGCCGCAATACTTACAGGTCCACTTGTATTTTGCATCAATATAAAAAGCAAGTAAAACAAATAATGATAATCACAATGATGGTTTAAGTCAGCTGGCATTTTCATTTCATTTCTTTCATTAATTAAAAAAGCGGGCAGACTTTCCATGGAAAGTCCACAGCTGCAGATGTACCGTTCATAGAGTAGCACAGAGTAGAAGAGGCCATGCAGTGTGTATCAATGGGGTCTAACATCGATCACACTGTGTGGTAGTGCCAGCGACTGATGTTATACTATATGTAGGATGCCTATAAATTTCTTTTGTTTCTTTTTGTGCAACCTTATTCTTGTTTCTTTTTGTGCAACCTTATTAGGGTGTACACCAGGGGTGAAACATGATATACTATATTAAAATGTTTATGACATTTTCCCTTGGTAAATTAAGTCTACTTTGGCAAATGATGAATGTTGTTCTATATGGCTATATTCCTGTATTATTTCCTTTTTTATTATTTTTTTTTTATTTGTGTGATGATATATGTAATTTCTATTAAAATGTAAAATATATTTTTTTGTGGGGGAGGGGGGTTGTAAAGATCTATTTTTCATCATGATGTGTAGGAAAGAAAGGAATGGGAAGAAATCCAGGAATGGGAAGTGTCAACAGTGCAATACCTAGATGACTGGATGACATTCTTTAAAGAAAATGGATAAGTGCATTAGGAAAAAAAAATATATACTCTTATACATTGACCTTTTCCCTTCTTATCAGATATAACGATGAATGAATATAATGGTGAAACTTTTCATATGGAAACAAACTTACAGTGCACCTAAACTCACCTGATGTACTTTATGTCCCTTGCTTGTAATTCCCCCATTATGGGGATGATATATAAAAGCTCCTTTCTTAAGATAAGATATCCCTTTTTGTCTCCCCTCTAACCTCTGCTCTGTGCACTTCCACAGCTGTAATAGCAATGTCAGTCAGGAGATATGAAGCTGTCACCTCATCACATCTATACATGTTTACAGACTAGTTTTTTCCTGTTGAAAACCCAGGTATCAGGTACCGATACACGTTTTCCCTCTTACAATGAACAGAATATTTTACTCTGCAAAATATCTAGAGCTCTGCACTTTTTTTTTTGTTGCAAAGTCATTTGTAAACGGAGTTTACATGCTACATAATTAAAAATAGATCAATTTAATTTATTACAATAATGAGTACACTTATTTACATTAAAGTAACTCAAAGCTATAATGTGAAGCTGTTTCTCAACATTCATACCAGAAATTGATAATAATGACCAAGCTATTGCTACTATGGTGCTAACTTTAGACAAAGCTACTGACATAATACGCAATAATGAGGATTGGAAGTATTCAAGACAGAATATAGAAATAAAAAAATCTCTCACTAATTTGTATACACAGAGAATAAAGCATAACATAACATTTCTTTTCTATTTTAGCCATGTCTAAATAATTGTTAGTTCCAAGGAGTGGCTTTGTCAGTACAAATAAAAATCCCCCAATCTAATAGACCACTTATATAACTAAAAAAAATAAAAAGGTACTGCCTTTTCAGGATATCTTTTCTGTTGTCCTCCTTTCCTATTTGTATATGCTGCTTTCTCAGTATTTAGGCACTTGGACTTCAATGGAAAGCACATCAAATGCCTGTTGAACTTACAAGGGAAACTACTGATGTCATTAGAGTGCGGGGTTAAGGTTGAAAAGAAACTGAAAGTTGTTTTATTGTGATAAGAAAGCTTCAATGTATAGATCTTCAGGGAGACCCTATCTAGGTAGGTATAAACTATGGTATTTTAACTATACTACAAATTGCTTATGTAAAGGATGGCCAAGATCAGGTTTGTTTGAGAAATCTCTGCTCACAATTTGTGTAATAACTTTTCCAGACATCATGCTCCATGCTGAGGACATATTTATTAATGCTCCCCTTTTAGAACAGCCAGCAATTGATAGAATTTTAGCTTTCTGATAGGTTAGCTTCAACCTAAACTAATCGGTGATAGATGTGGTCTGCACTGAAAATATGGAAACAAAATGTTTGTGCGCAAGATCGCTGGTCTGGTAATAAATGGGTAATTTTGTCTCTTTGAAAAATCTATTTCTCTTTTCTAAATTTGATTAACCAAAAGGGATTGCAATCAAGCATAAATTGAAAGCCGTGATTTATTTTTAGGTCGGGAAGTTTAAGTGAACAACTCTCTCCAGAAGGTAGGTATATTGATATTTAAGTCTACCATGAGAAGAAAACTGAATGAAAGTGAATACAGAGGGTGGCTAGATCATCTTAAGACAGTTCCAGAAACCCATTCTTTGGAAAGATGAAACCAACATCAACCTTAATCTCCTGGGTGTTTTGCCCAAGTTATCTTAGGTTAATAAAACACACCCAAAGACAACTATAATCAAACTCACCTGTTGGCCGAATTCCCCCAGCGAATCTGCGCATCAGTGTACCCACCAATGCTTCCATGCCCATCCAAATGACGTCCTATATGATTCCAGAGGGGCGGGGGGGGGGGGGGGGGTAGGTGGCACAGTTGACCTCCATGTTAATGGAGGGGCAGCGCTTTTACCAGTGACGCCAGAGTCATGCTCTGCCGCAATCGCTGGTGGCTTAGTACGCTTTTTTGAAAAACGTACCAACTGCCTAACGCCAGATTGATGGGAAAGGAAAAAGGAAAAAGTATGGAGAAGGGGTGGAACAGTTCATGATCCAAAGCACATCATCTGTAAAAGATGGAGAAGTGATACAGTGTGATGGCTTGGGAGTGCATGGCTTCCAGTGGGACTGCAACATGATTATTTATCAATAATGTGACAGAAGTAGCTGGATTAAAACTGAGGTGTTCAGAGCCATACTGTCAGATCCAGCTTAATGCAGTCACATTAATTGGAAGGCTTTTCTTAATGAAAGATGAGAATGACCCATAATATATAGCCAATCAACCCAGAAGTTTATAAAGCAAAGAAGTGGAATACTCTGGAATGGCCAAGTCAGTCACCTGATGTGAACTAATTAAGGTGCATTTCACTTGTTGAAGAACAACCTTTGGCCAATAAGACTCCACAAAAACTCCACACTGTTTTGGCAAAACCCAGCAAATCAAAATCATATTGGTCAAGTTCTTCTCCCCATTCACTTTGAACGTGCGCTTATTTGAGATGTGCAGGTCAATGATCAGCCCTGAAAGCACTGGGGTTGATCGGTATACTTCATGTACATACCCTAGATATGTTCTGATCATAGGAAAGAAATAATAGGATTATGAGAACACCCTTATACCACTTTGAGAGAATCATTAGAAAAGCCTTTCAATGAGCTTATGAAGCGGACAAATATGTGAATAAAATTGTTCCAATGTATGGACGTGGTGTGCATTTCAACCTGTAAATGATAGTGGTTTCTTCCCAATAAACATAAAATGTCACAGTTAAGTGTAATACTTTTACAAAGCTCAAACTATGTGTATATTTTTTGTCATTTAAGCAACAATTGCATACTGCATGTTTCAGGTGTTGTAATCTAAACCAACAGAAAACATAAAAAATCTTTATAGTTATACTAATGAACATGACAGTTAAGCAGGGTACAGACCCCTGCAGATATGGACCAGATCGATGGCTGCTTCGAGCGCCATGCACGCTCACGGCCATCTATCTCGCCCATATAATATGCGCCCATCACTATGCGCCATATCAGACATGACTGTATATACGGCAGATGTCCGTATGGTCTCCAGGCAAAGCATTGGCTGAGCTGGGGAAAGCAGAGCTGTCTCCCCGGCCCCGCCGAGATCTGACAGCAGCGTGATGACGTCATCACGCTGCTGTAGGGTTCATCAGACGGCTTGAATATTGAGCCGTTTGTACCATGATTTTGTTCTCTAAAATGAGACTTTTCTTTAAACTGACATTGTAATTAAGAGAAACAGGTACAATAAATCCATGAATGCTTAAGGGTTGTTTTAAATGTAGCAGATGTTACTGGATCTTGTAATGAGGCTTGTCTGAAAGGAGAAAATAAATTGCAAGAAGTTAAAAAGCTAATTATCTCTTCATTTGATTTCACAGATCCAGAAACAGACAGTTAAAAGCTAATGTCACCTGCTGAAAGGGCAATGTGATAAGTACAGAGAAGAAAAAAGAGGAACTTTAGTTCTTTATGTTTCATTAACAATTGTTTCATGACAGGTGCACTTGCTGCCTAAGCATAAAACAACAAAATGAAATTCTACTTTTTTACGCAATAAAAGTGCAGTTATGTACTACCTGTAGCACTCTTACGATAATTTTTAGGAAACCTCTGCAATATGAGATATTTTGACGTGCAGAGTTTGAGATTGCATAAAATAAAAAAAAAACAAATGATGGGGGGGGGGGGGGGGGTCACCTGTGCATCTTCCTGTGTGAATGCGTGGTCAGTATACTGTCCAGACATTCAGGGTGAAAACCTGGCTATTCAAAATCTGCAGTCTCATAGCTGTGTCTCATACCTCTTCTCTCCCTGCTTCTCCCTTTCCAAATATTGATAGGCTGCACCTCGAAAGAGGGAGCGAAGGTAATGATTAGAGCACAGAGACACACATCGCCTGCTGAAAGATGGTAGCCAGTGTGTGTCAGTTCTCGCTCTGATCACTCCCTGCTCTCCCCATTCCTCTTCCTAAATGTTGTTAGACACTTAGAATGAGGGAAGGGAAGCAATGAGTGATCAAAGCAGAAAAGAGAAACACTCAAGCAGCCCCTGTATACATGCTGTGCAAATAAGGAAAAATAGAAAATATTGCCAACAAAAGCACACACTAATATATATACACAGTAGACAATGAAGTTACATTACAGAGTTTTTATACAGCTTTTTAGGATATGAAGACGTAATAAAGTGGTACTGGGACAAAAGATTTTTTGAAGTATTAAGACCTTAAGATATAAAAATTCTTTCTTATGCTTCGATTTTGCCTCAGAGTTTAACCTAAAAATATCAATATTACATTTGAAATAAATCAAGACATTAAACATTTATTAACCGTCCTAGTGTTCGGGACGGCACCATCTCGTCCAGTGCTTTTACTCCTACTATCGCACTGGGCGAGATGGTGCCGTCCAGTACACATCGGGGCTCCGGCAGCGCATACTTACTGTTTTGCGTTGTCCCGGTGTCCCCGATGCGACATGCTGGCTGCTAGATCCTCCAGCACCCCCTCCGAGTGACATGCTGATGTCACATTGGGGAGGCGGCGGGAAATGTATTTAGTAAATCGCACAAAAGCAGTTTCTATGTAGAAAACTGCTTTCACTGTGCATCTCTGTAATAAACATCGCCCACATAATGTCTCTAATGCCCCAGATGTGCCCATGTGCAGTAACCCTGTCTTCCCTGGTGTGATTTTACCACATCCATCACACCAGGTTAGAGAGGGTTCACTGCAAATGGGCACATCTGGGGCACCAGAGACTTTATGTGGGCGAGATTTAGTACATAGCAGCATAGCTTTGTGTTTTCTCATTAATTTTATAAAAAAATAATTATTTTATTTTACATAATTGTTTGTTTCAAACATTATTATATTCAGGATGTCTATTAGACCCTTGTACAGACATATTTTGGGAAGTTACAGGCCTACAACATAAAGAAAAAATTACCATTGAAGACTATGGTGCGCTTTTGGTACCTCAGCAGCAGTGCGCTAGGGAGGTTAAATATATACTGACAACACAACATTACAACCGTTTTGAGAGACCAGAGATGAAATAGTTCTCCTGATTTTAAATATATAAGTGTGCCAGCAAGGGAATTTTCAATAACCATATTGTTTGGACTATAAGACACTTAAAATCAATTGGGAAAGTGTCTCTGTGTCTTATGGTCCAAATATGAGCTTTCCAGAAGGCAGAGAAGTGTGTCCCATTCCCTCCAGCCAAGCCAAAAAGCCACTGCAAAGAAGAGATCTTTACTACATCAGCAATACCCATTCTCTGAACACACTGACCAACTTATGGAGAGACACATTTTACAATTCGATAGCATAAGCAGTGTATTTACATTAACATTCTGCACTGCAATAAATACATTTTGTGCCACAGCTCATATATTCTACCATATGTAAATAGCTACTAATTAGTAAGATGTTCAGTTCCAGATTGTAAAATGTGTCTCTTTATAAGGTGGTCAGTGTGTTCGGTGAATAGGTACTGCTAGTGTATAAACACATGCTAAAGTTTAAGATCTGCAACCAAGAGCTCCCTCCTGGCAGAATTGTGTCAGAAAAAGGGATCACTTACATCTTGATTTCCTGGTGTGTTGCAATTAAAAAAAGATTAACTGTATGCAACCGAATAGTCCAAAATATTCAATCGAAAACCATTGATTACAAAACAAAGCACCACAACATACATTAAGGTTTAGGATCCGCTGGGATCAGCTGGTGTCCACTGAAGCCTCCATTGTGTTCCCATAGATGTAGCTTGCTGCATCAATTTCAAGGCAGGGACCAGTGGATCTGCGGCTCTGATGGGCTGTGAAGACAGCCCTGTCAAAGCCCCATTGCTGTCAATGGGCGGCTCGTACACTCCAGTGGCCAGTGGAGCCTAAACCTTATTCTTTATTGCATGCTAAGGTGTTTACGAAAGTAAAAAAATTCAAAGTATTATAAAACATGGACACATGCTATTAACACAGTGCAACAGTGTCAATAGGTCTTTACAAAAATTAGCACCTAAAATAAGTGTAATAATAAATGTCTCTCAAAGTCTCTGTATACAAATCCAGCTATATCTTGGCAGCCACCGAGTCTGATTGAAATGACAGGCAGGAAAGGAGAGATTACACAGTCTGCGGACAGCCTCAGTATTGTACACCCATATGTACCTTTCAGCTGATATACATGACATAATATCACACCCACCTGTGCAACTGTAAATATTCCCGCGGTCGATTTAATAAATGGAGAAATCTATCAACTATCTTGTTTTTTCCAACTCCCTGTTAAAAAAAAAAGATATCATAAATATAATGTATTTTTATATAGAAGCTTTATATTTAGCAGTGATGTACAAAGAAGAACGCAAACTTAGGCACATAAAAGTGGTAAACAGAATAAAAATAATACAATGACTAATTCAGGCAATAAACCTACATTCTGTTCTAGAGTGAAAACAAAAACTAAACAGATTATTGCTGTGACCCCTGTGCTAAGGCCCAGCTATGGCTTACTCTAGTCTGTTTACCATTAAGTAGAGATGTCTACAAATAGAGTCTGCATACAATTTGAATGTGTTTGGATGCTAATTGTGAAATTTGTTATTGAAAGTTTTACTGAATTAAAACGTTTACAGTTGAAAAATACAATTGTACAACTATTATGAGTGACTTTAAGTTCACATGTATAAGCGGTACCAAAACCGCAAGAGGAAAGAGGGGCTCAGGTGGTAGCTCTCTGGCCATGCAGCGCTAGTGTCCCAGGTTCAAATGAACCACACAAAGGAGTTTACATGTTCTCCCCATGTCTGCATGGGTTTCCTTTGGTTTCCTGCCACACTCAAAAAGACATGCTGATTAATTGGTTACTTGGTTTCCCCCATAAAAAAACATATGACTTAAGCTGGCCATAGGCGCTTAGATTTGCAGCCGATTTTGTGCTCACAGCAATCGATTGGCCGCAAATCTAATGCCTAAAACCAAAATTAAGCCATTTATCAGACAGTAAAAATGTTAGATTTATTGCATTACTTTGGATGAGGACCAGTCCCCATCCAAAGTAACTACAAGCACGCAAAGGCTGCGCGGCTGATTCTCTGCACGACCGGCCGTGCATGAAGACGTCATCACGCACCATCCATCTGCAGGAGAATTGAAGAAAACATTTTAGACTGTGACTGTGTTAGTTACATATACATGACTACGGTAGGGACATTAGATTGTGAGCTTCTGTGGGAGACAAGTTAGACTTTGTATCTCCCGCTGGCTTCCAGGATTAGAATGTGGCCAAGTGATTGCAGCCAAGAAGTGGCCCGATTGCGACCCATTAGTTGAAGTGGGCACAAGCCCATTCAACTTAATGGAGGCGAACAGCCGCGGACGAAATCGCGCCAGTCCCATGGCTGATCACCTATGTGTGAACATAGCCTTAGGCTAAATTTACACTGTCGTTTCCCGGGCTGCTGTGGACTGAATGCAGCCAGTGAAATAACTGGATTCTCCGGCAGCCACATGGAAAATGACCTTTCAATTGTGCAGGTGCTCAGGGTCATTTAAGTTCTATCACGTAAAAACCGACCAGCAAACACCAGAGTACATGAGCCCTGAGTGATATGACTATGCTTTGTAAAGCACTGTGTGATATGCCGGCGATATATAAAGAGAAGATAATAATAGAGAAAACAGGTCAACTGCAAAGGGTGGAAATTGAGGATAACCCGGCGATTTCAAACATTGTACTAATAAACATACTCTTTCCTCATCATTCAGACTGTCATCTTTCTTGCGGCAGTACCATCATAGTCAGTTACTTTCAGGCTTACGTGACATACTGCAGGACTTGTATGGGTGCGTGTAAGGTAAGCATTTGTTCACAGGCACATCACACAATCTGTCTGCTATGGCAGATGGACATACAGTAAGCTGCCTGAATCAACTGGGGTTTACAGAGCACCGCATCTGGAACAAACGTATTTTGAGATAATGCTAACTCTTAATATAAGCGATTCTTACTCTGCTTAGTGTCCTCCAGGCAGTTCTATCATAATTCCCTATATTAGAGCAAAGAATCCAGTGACAAAAGCTGAATGTTTTCTGCTTCTATGTGGAATCAGCTTGAACATGAAAACAGGCATTACATAATACTACACACCACATACACATGTGTGCTGAATCATTTGGCATTGAAGTCATGTACTGGTCATCTGAAGGATGCTATCTGGTTACATCAGTTATCAGTCTCAATGGCTGCTGAAAATAATGCTTGTTAATACAGAAATCAGTTCACAGGCACTTTTCCCCAACGTGCACAATAATATAGATGCCTGGATAAAAGACTTTTAGGAGAGGTTTACACCTACAGAGTACAACATTTAATAGATTTTAAAAATACATGTATTGTGACAAACCTACACTCACATATAGAACCCACTCCATGTGATGCTCAGCATTGGTCATGTAAGGCTTGCATGCAGCTGTGGAAACTTTTTTCTATGAACTCTTAAGTGAGTCAACCAATCGTTGGTGACATTACGCACAATGCAACTCAGCTCTGACTTTTACTACAAGGAAGTGTTTCTGTTGTTCTGAAGTCTTTTAGTTTTCAATACTATGACTAACAGTTGACTGTGGACTATCTATGAATATGAATCTTTGTATATTTCGGAACCCTATAACAGGGTCATGTTTAGGATGCTGACCGTATGCTTGATTGTGTAGCATGATTGTGGAATCAATAAATGAAACGATAGAATATTGATTTCCATACCTTACATTGATAAAAACTGACATATCACATTAATTAATTTAATTATCACATTAATAAAAGTGTAAAATACAATCTGAACTTTCAAGAATGTACATGGATAAAAGCTATATTGGGGTAGAGGTATATTAGACATATCCTATGGCTGGGAGTTGTAATTGCAAACTAATAACACATAATAATGCGTTTATACAATCAATCCTGCTGTAAGTATCACATGTAAATTTACCTGGTTTCCGACAAGCAATAAATGTTCACCAAGGAGAAAATCTTTCAGCATGTCCTCCATAATCCTCATGTGCTGGAAGTACAAAACAGAACACATTTAGGCAGCCTATTGAATGAAACTTTAGTAGAACCAAATTACACAGAATAAATGCATCTATGAACATTAAACTCACATCAGATCAGCAATGTAAAAATATTTGTTACATACTCTGCAGAATCTTGCATTCTCTGCTGTTCAAATCAGTACTTTTATGCTCTTTTTGTCTCAATGAAAAAGAACACTGTTATGGAGGCTCAGCAGCACAGTTGGTGTCATGACAGATTAGCCTATGTCTCCACAGCTTTGTGTGATCCGCCCGGACCCCTACGTTCAGCCCAGTGCTTGACGGGGGTCTAGACAGATCACATACACTGTACCTGCTCGGCAGATGCTCTGTTCAGACATCTGCTGATGCATGGGTTAACGTACTGCACTATGGTAACTGCACTATGGTAACTATGGTAACCCGTGCATCGGCGGATTAGCTCAGCGCTGTGAGAAGACATAGAGCATCTGTCGAGCAGGTTCAGTGTATGTGATCCGTCGGGACCCCTGCCAAGCACTGCGCTTTACGTAGTGGATCCCGACGGATCAAACAATGCAGTGGAAACGAGCCCTTTTCAAGAAGCTATGTACATCACCCTGCTGTCCCCTCCCACTATTTGAGATACAAAAAGACCTTGTGATGTCACAAATAAGGTATTTAAAAAGTAGATGTTTTACAAATAGATGTTCCTTTTTAAAGTAAAAAGTACAAATAGATGCTCCTTTTTAAAGTAAAAATGTAAGCAGCTGTGTTCAGCTGCCATCACATATGTAGAATTAAATTCCATTGGTACATCTATAATCGCTTCTATCCTGTACAGGATATTTAGGTGTATACTATATGGTCACTAAATCTCACCTAAAGTCATAGGTAAATCTCAGTAAAATGCTTTTTAATCCCTATACAGTGAAAATGTGTCATCAATTGCAAGTAGCAAGATGCCGCCAAAATGTGATCTGACCCACTTCCCTCTGTTGCATTACCTTGAGGACAATATCACGCTCAGATAAACAAATTAGTAGGCTTAGCTGCTTGCATACATATTGAAAAATGAATCTGAATGTGACTGATGCACAGAATGCAATGGTTTTGTATGTGTTTCTCCACCCCCTCAGCTTTTTCTCAAGCCAAGTAATGCTTTCAGTGGAGGAACAAGAAACAGGTCATGTGGAAGTAGGTCAACCAGAGTCCTTAGAAAAATAGGACTTGTCAGTGCTGATGAGTCTTGGCTACCAAATGTATAAGTGGTTTAACATCACTCAGCGCAATCAACTAGTTATTACCTGTGCCAGAAGTAAAAGAATCTGCATGATGGTAAGTCTATTGGCCTTAAGGTTAATGTTTATTACCTCCAACACAAATTTGATCAATCTTACTTATCTTTTTTTTTTTAACTAGTTTGATATTCATGTTAACGATATTTCATTCTCACAGCACAAGGAGCACTTGAGGAACACATATACTCGGAACTGAACGCCAACTTTAGGGTTACAGAGTTGCATAGGCTTCTCTCCTGTACTGACATTCCTAAAAGTGATTGAACTGCAAGTCAGATGAGCACACCTCATTTCCAGGCCAATGGACAGACAGCAGCATCTAAATTTTCTTACCAAATCTGCTTTTCATCTTATGTGTTTACCACCATGGCTTTCCGTTTATATAAGGCATTTACAGTATAGCGCTCTGGTGGTCCCTCCCATCACCTTTTCATTCTTTTTCTGGAGCAGAGACACACAGTGATAATGTCAAGAGGTCAACTACATGGTATGTCATTAAAAGAGGCTGCCAAACTCATATACACAGGCTCAGGCAAGTGGCGCCAGGAGGTAGGGAAGCTGTCACAGGCAGCCTCTGACAGCTTCCCCACCTCATTTAACTCCTGCTCTGCCAGTCAGAGGAGTTTTCCCACAGGTATTTTTTGGGGATCAGAAACTCTGCTTTTTAGAGGGTGCGTCTTATACAACGGATTGTCTAATGGTCTGGGGGAGGGGTAATCAAAACAAGCAATGAGGGCAAAAGTTTATGGCTCACTGACATCATATATATATATTGCTAGATGCTTCAGGGGATGATTTAATCTTATTTCAACTAGATTTTTTAAAAACTAAACAATGAGTAGAGTAATGTTTTTTTAAATAAACGCACCTGAGAATTCTCATAGAACAGGATGTCTGGCACCTTCATCTTCTCATCTGTATTAAATACAGGTGTAGTAACACTTCCAAGCCTTAGCATGCCAGATTTTATTTCATCTTGAAAAAAACAAAAATCAGTCAGTTAACTTTATGTTATTGAACATGTACAGTCCCACATCAATAACAGCACTCTGCAATGGATTCATAATTAAAGCTTCAGGGCGTCCCAAACACAGTACTTCAGAAGGTTGAGAGACCATTACTCTTTCTATATTTTTTTGGTTTAAAACCATCAGATCAGCCGGGCATCAGTGATGTCTTGCTTGGTGTTTTGTGCTCTCCTGCTGTCTATATAGCATTCTGAATAATATGAACTGAGCTGGTATTCATCCTGACCTCTGTCAGATTGTATGATATTAGAAGTGATTCTTCTTTTGAACAACAATTTAAGCTGTACAATATATACGTAGCTTAAAAATCATTCTTGCTTCGGTCTGTATTACTTTTAAGGTTATTCTTTTACTTCTCTTGGTCAGAGAAAGCCTTTACTGGAAATGTAGAAATCTCCCCAATGGAGAGGACAGATTGGTTTAGGTTTTTTTTTATTCATCCAGAGATGTGCCACTGAGGTGCTCAAACTAAATTTCCTAAACAGACAACATCTTCTCATGAAAAATACCATTTAAAGGATTATTGGTTGTAAGATAACAAATAAAGCCTGTGTTTGTGGCTAACCTACATTCTCTAAATCAATCCGAGATCATAAACTTCTAAGGCTATGTTCCCACATAGTTTGGGCACAATTGAGCAGATGATTTTAACCCGCGATTTCCTTTAAAAAAATCACCCCCATAAAAAAATCGCGATCAGAAAAAAAAAAGTGGTGACAAGCCCATTCAACTTAATGGACGCGATCAATGTCGATTTCTGCACACACAAGAAATCGTGGGACAATATCCTTAAACTTTACTAGTAAGGCGTTAAAACAGGCATGTCCGGCCCATGGTTACATTTCATGTGGCACTCTGCCTCAGTTCATGTTGGACACAAGCTCAGGCTGAACAGCTGGAGCTGAACAAAGGGGAGGGAGACACTTCTTCCATATGGCTGCAGCTCTCTCTATTCCCAGCTTCTAGAACCCAGGTGCCCAACCTGCGGCCCCTTGGGCGTTCCTTGGTGGCCCCCCTTGGTTTTCCACTTGCAGCCCCAGAAACCTAACTGTTAATGCATAGGGCATAGGAACTCACCTGTCCTCACCCAGGATCTTCTTTGGGAGGGAAGAACAGGAGAGGGACTCGCTCTGGCTGAGCACATGAAAGCCAATCAATAACCCAGACAAAGCCTGAGCAAGTCCCTCACCTCCCCAAGAATATCCCGTTCTAAGAAGATGTGTGCCTATGCTCCCACTATTCCACCAACGAACGGGGGATTATTGTATGTGCCACATAACCTCAATATAGGGGCATATAACCTTTGATGATATATATGAAACAAAATATGCATTACTGCACTACAGTGTTCCCTTATCATTAAAAACATGTTTTGTTATTTTAAAAATGAAAAATAATGTCTTCTAGCTCTGCCTGCTGTCATTTGTTCATTATAAAATGCTTATACAAGTCAGTATAGATTGAAAATGTTATGTGTGGCCCTTTATTGATGCTGAGGGCCACACTTGTGGCCTTTCATATCAACTCAGTTGCCCACCACTGTTCTAGAACATCACATCCATTCCCCCCATCCCCATCAGACAGTGTGGGAGAGTAGCTTTTTCATACCATGCATTAGCTTGTCCCCAAACAGCAGAGCCTGTGGAAGTTATACCCAGCCATTATGCTGCAGATGAATGGTAAGCACCAGCACTGGTTAGCTCCAGCCCTATGTATAAAAGACGTGTGCACACACACACACATATATCTATTTTCAGAGACATATCAAAGCACATGTATAGTGCATAAATAAACCCGTCAAGGATGCGGGCGTGTTTCTCCCGTGTTTATGACACATTAAGCTGTGTGTTATTTTAATGCAACATTTACAATATGTAATCCAATATGATAAAGATAAATATATCTTACAACTATAATCTCTGTTTTCAAGTTCTTCACTGGTTTCCTCTATCCGAGAGTCCAACAAGTGTTTCTGAAGTGTTGATCTAGCCAGATTTGGTAAAAATCTACAGAATGAAAAAACAAAAACAAACCTGAAAAAATGAACTTTTAGAATAAAATAGAATTTAACACTAGGCATCTGAGACATTCAACAAATTAAATTGTTTAAATAACAGTTTTGAATGACAAAAGCTAAAAATAAGGTGTCTATGATTCTCCCTCTTCTTGAGGTTAACCATTGACAAGACATTTCTGCTAAACCTCCTATTCATGTTTATGTTATAGTGGGTGTTCTTACTTGCAGATTATATTGCAGATTTGTTGCTGATGAACATCCCCTTTGGTTGGAATGATCAACAAGCAAAAGTTCAAAATGATGACAAATATGAGATAAAGAGGTTTTGAAGATCTTGGTGTAGTGAGTCTAAATCCTGTCTGCATATAAAACTACTACATATCTCCAATATATAGCCTGATTTACACAGAATAGACCTGACTCTCCTTGTTACCTAATAAATATTCTACCCTGTTAGGGCTTGTTTCCACTTGGGCAATCTCCTGTGATTATAATCGTGAGGTGGAGATCGTCGCCATGTATCTGATGGGGCTTATCCCCACATCTGCGGTCCGCCACTGATCCCCCCTGACTGCGGTTAATAATTGCGTCTCCATCCATTGCTTTTTAACCACGCCCATTCACTCTCTATGGGTGCAATCAGGCAGGAAGTGGGGGTGAGAAAGAACATCTTGCCACACCCCCCCACTTCCTGCCTGCAGATTCCGTGCCACGATTCCAATCGTTGGAGATCACTGTTCGCAATCTCCTGTGGTCTCCGCGCCGCGATTGGAATCGGGGGAGAACACAACAGTGGAAACATGCCCTTACAATGCTTCGAAGAGCAAAACACATACCTTGAAAGGCAGGCCTTGTTAACAGCATGATGAAGACTCTCCTCTGGGTACTGCGATAACCGCCTACATATACGAAGCAACTGTCTGGTAGATAACGATGAAGCTAAAGATTGAGTCTGTCAATAAAGAAGAGTATTAAAAAATGTTTTCATTTCATTACCATCACAGAGTTTCAGTATAATGCCCCATTAGAAACTTTGTCTAAGGTTAGAACATGGGGTTTGTGAAATAAATAAGATCCCTGGCTTTAGATATACAAGAAAGAAAAATAACCCTTGTGACACAGGCCCACTAAAATAAAAATAAATAAAAGCAAACCTGGTAAAGGCCTTTTTCTAAACACCTCTGATTTTCAGACCTATGCATACTGTATAAGAAAAGTAACTATGACATAAACCAGCAAAAGGATAATGACATAGTTATCCCACACTTTTACTTGAGGACCAGTGCAATGCAGTAACACATGGCTTTTTAACAGAATGTCCATTACTGTAAAAAAAGAAAAAAACACACACCATAGTTGAAGTAGTGTGAAATGCCCCTTTATTCTGAATACAACTTCCTTTCTCACACACACCAATAATGCAAAGACATGCATCACCAACTATACAGAAACACATTCACATAGAGGCACACACTCAGACATACACATGACATGCACTCTACCAACTGTCTGCAGTTAGTTCCCCCATGGTTGTCTTCCTTGTTTGTATGACTCTCAGGTTTGTCTGACTGCCAGTGGTAGGGGAAGGTGGGTGGGCTGTTTAAACCCCAGAAGAAGAGAACTGACAGTGGGGAGAGCCAAAGGCAGCTGAGTTGTGCAGATCTCTTCCCCCCCCCCCCCCCAAAGCTGTGCCTTCCCTGAAATACCTCTGTGCCCCCCAGTTTGAAAACCACTGGCTTAAGGAAAGTCTAAGTGGCAGTTGTCAAGAATGATTTAAAACGAAATACTGAAGCCAAAGTATCCTCAAGCTGTATGCTCTGTTTTGTTTATTGAAATGCGCACATTTTCCTGTGGTGTAGAGTTTAAATGGTCATTAAAATCCACAAACTCTGTGAGTCACTGCATTATTATATCATAGGCAAAGTAATTAAGGAAAGAAGAAGAATCATTATTTAGTACTTAATATATAGGATACTTTTTGGCAGAACATTAAACTAAGTCATCTGCCACAAAACTACACAGGTGTTGGGCTAAATATAAAATAAATAGACGTCAACCTTGGAAAGATCTGGAAGCACATGACTGAAAATTTGGGACAACATATTCAGCACAAGTATTCTACTTTGAAACGTCTAAAAATAAGCACAGACAGACACCACTTAATACTGATATGTGAGCTCCAAGCCTTAAACCCTTAGCACTAGTTATTTTTACATTTGGCACTGTGTCCCTAATGAATAACATGTGTCTGTATACTTAGTTTTCAATTATATTCCCTTCTAAAATTCCCATTCTAGAAGAGAGAACTCAAAGTCACAAAGTTGAGTGACTAAGTAAGAAAAGGAATTTGTCTGGTTTATAAAACTACAATTTCTTATTGGAATTATATTTTTATTAAAACACAAACATATCTATATGTAGACAGATCACAAGTAAATTGTATTCAATAGTTTCTCCAGTTTAAAATTATACAAATTTATAATTCTGATACAAAGCAATTCAAAGTTATAATAGTTGGTGCTGGGGCGTGGCTTGCGCATGGCGGACGGCGGCTGCTAGTGAGAGGGGCTCCGTCGCACCGCCCGGGGAACCTGCTTAATCCCCCACCGTAACAGCAGCTATCACGGCCATCCATGGGGCGCAGCTCCCGCAGGTTACAGAGGGCTGCCAGCGAGCACTCCAGCGGTTCCTCTCGCCGGGAGATCGGGACTTTCTTCACCTGGGGCCTGCTAGCATCCTCCTCCAAGTCAGCCAAAATGGCGGCCGCAGCAAAGAACACGCGCGCAGCTTC
>CM070033.1:50185185-50218580 GCA_036250615.1 Ptychadena robeensis | reverse complement strand
GATTGCCTCCTTGCCCATGGGCAAGAGCCCCGGCCCGGACGGATTCAGTAACATAATATAATAGTTGGTGCTACTTTTCAGACAATAACTCAAATTTAATAAAACACAACCAAATATAAAATACCCAAAAATCTAATATCAGATCATGAGATGTAAATTATATATGAATGTGAGATAGTCCACAAGTGCTGCATATGTTACACTCACTACTTATTATTATTTGAAATTATTTGAAGCAGATGAATGAAACAGACTACACTATAAAAATGTACCATACTTTTTACCTAAAAAGACGCTCTGCTTTATAGGACGCACCCTATACAGTGGAGCGCCTTATCATGGTAAAAATACTGGGGAACTGCAGTTCTGCCGCTTGGTGTTCTGTGCTTTACCCGGGGAAGCTGTCAGTGGCTTCTCCTGCCTCCTGGTCCCGTTCTGCCGAGCTGCACGGGTTTGGGCTACAGCAGCTGCTCACATACAGACATCTGCAGAGGGATGATCCACGGCAGGCAATGTGAAGGCGCAGTTGCGCATTTGGAATATAAGACGCACTCATTTTCCCCACAATTTAGTGGAAAAAGGTGCATCTTCTAGTCCGATAAATATGGTATTTCTCTAACTGCCCTCTGAAAGATAAACTTTTGTTTCCACAAATGATGAAAGATGGCATTTCGACAAATGAGGAAATTCTCAGCTATTAGTTTGCCTGCAAGCATGATCTCTTACATTGGTTAAAATCATTACAATATAGATCAACGTGTGTAGACATTCCACTAAATGACTGAGTTATGTATGTGTAAGAGTACTGTGACAAATACAAATAAGTTTTTTACATTTTTAAACTTCAAGTCCTGTGAGAACAGTATGGGGAAAGCCATTTCTGTTCCAGAATAAAAGTGCCACTGACATCCATGCAAACGCCATAAGGAGTTTTTTTCCATAGGGGAAATTCAAGTGGTCTTAGTTGAACCCTGACTTCAACCTGACTTGGGACCTTTTGGATGAACAGGAATGCCAACTGCAAGTCAGCCCAACATCAGTACCTGAGCTCAAGTTTTTGGAGTACTGGGCACAGATTACCACAACCACATTCAACGTCTTTCCAAAAACATAGAGGCTGTAATAGCAATTGTGGGACAGCTACATATAATTGCCTATGGTTTTGGAACTGGATGTCCAACAAGCTTAAATATGATGGTCATTTGTACATAAACTTATCCATGTAGAATATGTATTAATGTTTTGTGTGGTTTTTGAAAGCTAAAACAAACAAGAACAAAAAAAAGGTTACTGATACATTCCTTTCTCATGTATGCATTTAATCTATGTAATCATCTGCTTGCCCAAGTCCAATTTAGTGTAAAATTATTGTTAAACACTCACGTTAGGGTCTTTTATGTCACGCAGCTTGTGTGTCAGTGTTAGTAGCCGTTCCACTGACTCCTTTGGGACATTTGGCACCTGAGAAAAAAAATTTGCAGAATACTGAAAACCAAACATTATATGTATATATTTATTCAAATTATTCTAGACTGGCAAACTCTATAAAGTATGAACACTGGTTTATAAAGGAACAGAAGTTTGTCATAGCCCTTTGCATCAAGTAATATGGATATACCACCTAAGGCCATATACTCAATGGAAGGGTAAAGGATTGTTTAGAAATCTATGGGTTACAATGGACTGGATGGAGTCATGCCTCATCCCATTAAAGAGGGGGTCAAACTTTCAATGGGCATGTACTGTAACTGATGCATTGCAACAATTACCCACCCTCAACCGTGGTCACAAGTAGGACAAGTGCCCCAGCCCGCTTCTTTTTCCCCGCGATCAGTGTGGAGTCCTAGTCTTACTTATATTTTTCAAGAACCAGTGATTTATCTTCTAGAGATTTCTAAAATCCATTTTTAATAATCTATATTCTCTCCATAAATACCCACCAACAATTCTACTTGGAAATATTTAAAACAAAATATAAATTTCATTTCGATAATTGTTTCTTAAAATGCAATTATTACATGAAAAAAAAATGTATTTACCATTCCCCTCATTATTTGAATCTCCTCTGTCTTGGTGGATGATTTAACCTCATGATACAAAAACATAGTGAGAAGCTCTGGACCCAACCACTGCTGATTACTGCTGCCAACCACTGGTGGCTCTGCTAAGGCAATGATTCTGAAAGAAGGGTGAATGGGGAAGATGGACCTGTTAAGAGAAAAAAACAAATATTGTCTATCAAAAAAAATCTAGTACATTGCAAGGATCTCTATAGGGTGAATCCAACATAAGGTTTGCTGTTTTACCTCACCCGACCGCTGATCTCCCTGCCCTCCCTTATGTCGGAATTCCATCAGTATAGTGTCCTTTCGAACTTTAAAATTAACTTTCAGAAATCCACAACATCTCAGCCCCCGCCCACCTGGCAGCCACCATGTGCTCATCTTTCCCTTTTAAGTGGGCTCCTTCCTACATTAGGTATCTAGGGACGAACATCCCAGCCAAGCTCCACATGGTAGTACCTCCAAACTTCATGCCGCTCCTCCGGGCTGTTCGGCAGGACCTGCAACGTTGGAAGGCCGTGACAGTCTTGTGGTTTGGGCGCTGCAATATTTTAAGGATGAACGTATTGCCTCGGTTTAGTATCTCCTACAAGCCCTCCCAGTACACGTCCTCCTCTCTGTTTTAAGGTGACTGCAGCTCCTATTCCTACGTTTTGTATGGGGTGACGGAGCTTGTAGAATCAAAAAAGGCCTGAGCCTGCCCAAGGATAGAGGAAGCAGCGTTCCAGACCTTGTGCGCTATATGCGCGCGGTTCACATTGCTTGTTCCCTGGGTCCTGATTGAACAGGAGACTCTCAGAAGTTGCTACCCACCCACCCTCTTGTAATGCCCACCATTAAGGTCCTGCAGCAGTTCACCCCACAGAAGCTCCTTACCCCCTATCCTTTCCCACTTACTCCCATTCCGGGATGCTTGCGCTTCCCACCAGGGCTTGAGGCCGGTCCATTCCCAACATGGATTGCGCTGAACAAATTCTGTGCAACCCACTATATTCTTGAGGCGTGGTTGCACATTCCAACTCTGACCAATGAGGAGGCACCATCCATGGACCTAGGATTTTAGAAGGCCACCCAACTCTGCCACTTCTTGTCCTCCATGCCACCTCCCCTGGACTTTTACTGAACCCCCATGCAATTTGAGCTCCTATGCCTACAACAGGTAGAATTATGGGGTATGCTCTTTACCACGCTATGCCCTGTGGGCTGGCGAATTCACCAACTGAATTTACCACCTTTCTTACCCACTAGGAACAGGACCTGGGTGTGCGATGGTGCTCGAAGCAGAAAGCACACATAATTCACTTTACACACAAGGCCTCCATCTGTAATAAATACCAGGAGACCAGCTAAAAATACTCTCTAGGTGGTATTACATGACCGACAGACTGGCCAAACTGTTCCCCAATTCCTCTGGACTGTGCTGGCGCTGTGCCTCTGAGGATTGCACCTTTCTACATATCTTTTGGAGTTGTCCACGGCTACAGACCTTCTGGTCCCCAATTCTGCCACTGAATAAATATCTGACTGACGTAAACGTGACTGATTACCCTGCAACCTGCCTCTTCCACATGACCCTTATTGCTATCGCAAGTCTACATCTACTGAGCGTGGCTAAAGCTTGCAAACCAGTAATGTAGAAACAGCCCTCCCCACCCACGGTTGGTCAATGCAATGCAGGGCACATCGGCGAAGGTGAATAAAATCTGGTTCTACTGGTGGCAGTTTCAGGAGTCGGCGGAATACCTGCGATTGCGTTCCACAGTGAAGACTAGTGATTTCCATGGAGTGTAGTGTTGGGCTCTGTGGTCCCTCGCCTACATCTTGGCTTCCATGTCACGCAAACAGGTGGATCGACATACCCCCTCCCTCCTCCCCCGCCTTGATTTCTTTTCCCTTGCTTCCTATTTCTATACAAATTTTTCTCTTTCTGCCCTTTCTCTAGATCTCCTGTTCTTTCTCCTGTCGTTGGTTTTCTTTTCCTTACTTATAAGGGGAAATGTAATGGGGCTCTGGCAGCACTACATGGGTTGGAGACACTTTTTATGGGGGAGTCTTCTTACCAATACATACGCATTGGATCTTATGGTGGCCGTATTATGTTCTCTTGCCTTGTTTTTTGGTTGTCTAAGGCTGTATGTCCTACCTGGGATCTATACCGGTTGTTCATCGCATATATCTCGCCCTGTGTGTTAATAAAGATTATATTTAGAAAAATATAGAGGTGCCATAGCAGGAACTCCATTAACTTGTTTTCCTTAATATTTATGTTACCCTTATGCTTTATTTTTTTTTTTAGTAAATTTGCCCAATGTGGTTACAGAGCTTTGGCAAAGTAGTGTTTACAGAGCTTTGGAAGGTGAATTTCTCATTTGTAATGCTGTAAAAGCCATTTAAATTACTACAGTGTTAGATAAACATATATTACTAAACTGACCAAAATGACAGTGCCACACCTCAGTTCATATTTCCAAAAGATGAAATAAAGCTATTAAAGCATCAGATTAGATTTGCACTTTCCTGGGGATGGAAGAACAAACCTTGTTGCCATAGTTACCATTCTCAGTAAAACAGATGAGAAAAGAAGGGAAAGAATATATAAAGTCTGATATTAATGCAGTATTTCGCAAAGTTTTAATGCAAACTGCCAGACTTCAAACAGTAATTATAATGTAACATATGTAAAAAGAAGACACACTGGACTTTTGAAAGTATTCTCCAAAAGCATATAAATCAGACCTACAGCTGACAATTGTAAAGGAAAAAATATATAAAATATATATATTATAAAACAAAATAAGTTAAGACAGCATAATAAAACCTCCTGGTGGCACAAATGATTAGTTGTGTGCTGAGGAAACAGTATATTTCTGATATACAAAGTGTACACCAGAAAAGTATGCAAACACGTTTGAGGTGTTTTGCCAGGAACAGAATATATCACGATATGCCACAAGGATGGATGAACATAGAAGAATATAATTTAATAATAATGATTGCCAACAATGAAGACTACTTTATATAGAGTCCTGTTCTTCAAGTCTAAACTCAAATGTGCCACTAAATCACAGGATTTAAGTACTGTATTTTTTGGACTATAAGACGCCCCTTTTCACCCCCATCGGGGGGGAGGGCTTTGTCTTAAGGTCTGAATGCGCTACCTGCATGCTCTCCCAGCAAGAAGATTAGCCGGGCTGGGAGCTGTCAAGATGAGAGATGTCGGCTGGTGTCCGGATCTCCCATCTGAACTGCATCATTGCTTATGCCAACAGAGCCCAGTGCCCTGCTGGCATAAGCAATGAAGAGAGTGATAGGTGAACTGTCATCTATCCCTCTCTCCGTGTCTGTGGAAACTGCAATCACTCTGCAGCTCCCACGGACACAGGAACAGCCAGCCGGAGAGAAGAGACTCTGAAGCTGTTGGCCCCCCTCCTCCCAGTCAGTGAGGAAGAGGACGTTGTTCTTTGCTGTGAGTGTACTGCTGCTAGTGACCATCCTTTAGACATCTAAAGTTCTCCCCTTCAGAGAAGCACAGTTTAAAGAGGGGGGATGGATACATTGTTTTTAGTACTACTGTTGATGACTGAAGAGATTTAATTTTTTTAAAAAGCATTTTAAATAAGGCATGTTACAGATGAAACATATGTCAATTGTATAACTTTCTGGTGTTAACTTTAGATACCAGTAATTCCTATTTTCTCAACATGCAACTAAATTGCTTGGGGCACCAGGGGGGTAATTATGTTGCATGTTTTTCATCTAATTTGTATTTGTCATTTATTTTCTTTTTTAACATCTAAAGCTGACACAGATTTAGTACAATCTTGGTGTTCAATCTCTTTGAGAATTATCATTGTAGCATGAAAGCCTACCTATAAAAATACATAGTAGATTGTTTTGATATAAGCCTATACTATATAGGTGTGAGTAAACCTATAGGACACAATAAATATTCAAAGTTTAACATTTCTGTATGCAATTACCTTTCTTGTAGTTCAGCATCTGAAATTTGCAATTCCTTCATTAAATACTGGTATCTATCACCGCGAAGTAGCCTGCTACCATCATACAGAGTGAGCTCCCTGTCGTGTATTAACCTGTAAATATTGTGAAAAGCTTACATTGTAATGAACACACGATGACAAAGCATTGGTTGTTAAAATACTACCTAACTGCAAACAATATTTGATAAGATTTATATTTGCAAAACTAATGACACAAAAACTAAAATAAATACTCTGTGACCAAATGAACGTTAATTAATAGATCATGAAAAAATAGATACTGTATTTACTCTAGGTGTCATGACCCATTTTTAATGGTCTGCATGGTGACAGGTGCCATATTATCATTTCATTCTTATTCACACAGAGACCAACCAAATGTTACAAAATGAAATTCAATTATTTTTAATAATAATAATAAATAATATATAATAATATTTCAATTATTAGTATTATTGGACCTTGTTCAAGAGCCTTATACATAAATGACCAGCGCTGAGAACCAGGAGTAGTTCTCAGGAATCAGCCTTGTCACATACGGTAATAATTTCTATGTAAATAAATTATAAACCTTAATCCCAGGCCATGATTACACATACTATGGAGAGGGAATATGACTAATTCCAGGCTAATGAACATCTCAGTACAGGAGCTGTTAATGCTGCTTCAATAAGCATGAATAAATATTGCATAAAGATGTAAAAAATTATAAATATTGCAAAAGCAGAACAATCCAACAATGGTGCAAGCTACAACCCATCTACTTATTAAGCCATTGCTATGGACTTTCACTTGCTTTACACAAAAACTTCCATTTCTATACCTAGTTATATAGAAAGGTGTTACGCAAAGCTATGCTTCACTGGTTTCAGTCTATTAATATCATTGTTTATTCTTTAAGCAAATGTTGTATAACAAATACAACCATTGCACATTAAATTAATGCTGGGTATTCATGAGTTCAAGATTCTATATATAGTCTATAAAGCATTGTTAAATAATTCAAACAGAAAACTGTTTAAAGATGTCCAAAATGTGTTTGTTGGAAATGATTTTTAGTGATCGCTTCCAGCAGCATGTCAAGCACTCTTACAGTTCTATGGAGAGTCTGCCCCAAAGGAAAGTGCATAGGTTGTTGCAGCCAGTTGTTTAAAGATACACGCTGGCAGATGAATAAATGACAATGACTGATGACTAGACACTAGATCGTGAAAGTGGAAATAAAGCATGTGTAACTTGAGTGTTAATGTCAAATGTAAAACTTTTAAAGATTTTTATACATGATTATTATTATAATAACATATATTTATATAGCGCCAGCATATTACGCAGCGCTGTACAATACATTAGAGTGGAGATACAACACAGTATAACACACAGGTACAGGTAATGACACAGGAGGAGTAGTGGGACCCTGCCCTGACGGGCTTACAATCTAATAGATGATATGTAACTGAGATTTCTAAATAGATGTGCTCCCTACTGTTACAGTACATACAGTTACAATCGAGATTCACTCCAATATCGATAACTTTTACACCAATCAAACTAATTACAAATATTCGATAAAGGTTCAATCCAACATAAAATCAATCAATTTTTATCAATCTTTAAAAAAATATTGACACGTGTATGGGCACCTTTAATCTTTCATCTTTAAGTTTATCCCTACAGCATTTTGAGTTTGCAAACTACAAATTGTTTAAAAATACAATGCAGCTGGTGGTAGAGATCCATGTACCAAGGGAAGGTTTGGAGGTTTGTATAAATTAATAGAGAATGACAAGTTCAAAAACAACATATAAACAGTTTGTTATTCCTTGTGTGAGAGACCCAAACAGCTGGTAATAGGGTCCAGCTTCAGTAACCCAATAATAAATCCTAACAAGCAAATACAGATTACATGCTTTAGGGCTAGTGACCGCGCCCATGTTGTTTAATGGGCTATTCCCATGCCGGGGTCAGGGAGCGGCTGCGGCAGACCGAGTTTTTGACTACGGACCGCACTCTTCCGTGGCCGCCCACCCCTGACCGTGAGAGGTGAATGGCCGCATATAAAAAACCGCATGAGATGCGGTTCTTAGCGGCAGTGGTTCTTAGAAGGGGGCAATCGTGCCGCCGCCGGCCGCATAACTGTAAACAAGCTCTTAGCAAACAAGGTTTTCAAAAGCCAGCTTCCTTAATTCTTTCTAGCATCACTAAATTGTGAAGATATGGTTTATAAAAATTTCTGACATTTACTTTTTGTGCACTTTAGATTAAGAGATAATTAGGTTCTCCATTTCAAGACAAGGATGGTTAACAGATTTGGAGTTTTTCAAGACTCTTAACCATCAGCTTTCATGTAAATTAGGTAAATTAACCTCAATGTGACTGGAGAGTATTTAATAATATACCAACAATATAAGAAAATACATCTATTTCTAAACTTTCTTCACAACCAATTTAGGAGTAAAAAAAATCTCATCCATGCTAGAAGCAACTGACCTTTGCAGAATGGCTAGAGTGCCAGGATTGACACGGTGGATACCATCAAGAATTACAAGCTTTCCTTCCAAAGCAGCCGTAACTAAAGGTGATTGTCGCCAGGCAGTGTCACCATTGGGAAGTGTGTATCTTTGCTGCAGTAAATCTCTGGCAGTCATATCCTAGAGAAAAGCAATTCATCAGAAATAAAATGTGTTCTAATGTAGATGACATTAAAATAAATTAAACCACTATGTAATAAAAGTCATATCCAATGGTGTATCACAGCCCTTACTAGGAGGGAGGGAAAAACAAACAGAGTATTGTTTGTTTGAGAATGGCGCGGTATGGGCTGAGCGCTAGGGAGGTTAAAGCGGACTTACAACTTCTGCATCTGCTTTATGCTTTTTATGCATTCCAGAGGTGCTAATAATAGAGCAGATTGGAGATTTAAAAAAAATACTTAAATTGCTCAAACTGTTAAAATCCACCGATGCTCCAGCCCTCCATTGACGTCACTGATGTATACCTTCCCAAGTCCCCTTGCACCTGGCAGCCAGCCACATCTGAATCCGGTGACACTAGAGGGGCGGAAATTTAGATTGGTGAAGGGAGGAAAACCGAAAATTTCTCCCTCCTCCACTCCACCTTGCAGCCTGGAGTACTAGACACTCTAGGCAGGGCAGCATGGGAACAGAGAGGTAAGTTACTTTTATCTTTAGGGGTCCCTGCACCCAGATGAAGATGTGTGTAGGTAAGTTTTGTCTTTTTATATCCACTTTAAATACTCTCCATGAACAGAATATTCTAGTAGCAAGAGTTACGGCAATGAATCACAATGCTTATTTATGGAGGAACACTCCTAACATCAAATCGATGGTAAGCAGTATCTACAATGGTATGCACTTTAAACACATCCCATCGCACTATAAACATGAAGTACTGCATGTAAAATGTGGTGGAAAGTGAAGCAAAGAATAAAGCACTTTCACCAACAGAACATTCAGTCTCCAACAGCTGATCATTTTCATTCCCAGAAACAGATTGTTCATTAAACAACTTTAATGAGCTATAAATAGCACAGGTTACTCACACAAGGGAATTTTAATTACACAACAAAAGCTGTGCTAAATTCTTCGTTTTTAAGCTCCTTAGTATAAAAACATCAATGTTTAAAATTAGAAATAGCAACAAGAAAATATTTTTATTCTGTGCTCAATAAGTGGGGTTTCTTTGGAGCTTGTTTCCCAAATCAGCGTGAACCTAGTTTTAAACACCCTCGGAGAGGAGGGAAATTATCCCCAGTTAATTGATTAAATGCACTTTAGCTGTTTCTGCCACCCTTCTCTCATGCCCTTTGAATTACAGATCACAACCCTTAGCCATCTATTTTTGCCTCATTACAGCACATTACAGAACCCTTTTTAGAGGGAATTCAGTGGTGTAAACACTTTCATGTAGAGATGTGTTATGTTTCTTTGTACTTTGTTTTAATGAGCCTGTTTTTCTTCACACAATGATGCAGTGACCCATTCTTGTTCTTTAAAATAGGAAGTTTTACCCTTTCTTGTCAGGGGATACTTTATAAATCTATGTTTATTCCAGACAAATGTAAGGTTTGTTTGTTCTTTAAACTGTAATCATACAAAAATATATATTTTATGTAAAATATAAAAAATATGTAAAAGGGACCCTAGAGCTCACACATGTTTATGTTTGTTTTATCAAGATTATGGGTTTGTTAACCACCCTCCGAGTTATGGCGGAACTCAGTATGGTCACAGTTTGTTCTTAGAACCTGTGAACCTGAAGCAATTGTGCATCGCTGCAGGCTCTCAGGATTGTGAGGTCACTGCAAAAAGCAAGTTCTTCTCCTCGGGAGGACTGGTTGCTATGGTGACAATGTATTCGTAGCAGCTTTATCTGGTAGGCCAAACTCGAAATTGCAGCCCCAACATCTCGAGGATAAAACCAGGAATAATGGAGGAAGTTGGCTTCTTTTTGCCACTACTAAAGATGCTGGCACCAGAAGTGATGGACAGACGAAGGTAAGAATGTACTTTTATGGATTGGTTTTCCCAGATTGACACTGCTGACAGGTAAGTTATATATCTATGTAATGTATGTGTGTTTTTTATTTTTAATATAGAACTGCTTTAAATATGAGATTCTCTATATAGCTTTTAAAATGCATTACTGCACCAAAAAATTTATTAGCTTCACTAGGTGGACATGTATCAGTGGACATATTCACTCTCACTGGTGAGATATTGGTGGTATGCTGGCCAGATAGGATGAAGACCTACCAGGTCATCCGTTTCTCCCGATCCCTCCCTACCCTTATGACTTTATGTGATTTTATGTTATCTTAATTACAACATCAATAAGTACATCTTAAAGCTTTCTGGCTTCCAACAACTTGGACACCTGCCTAAAAAATAAATGAAATAAGCACTAGGCCATATTACCAAAGCTAATGGGTGCCACACACCAATAATGTATTCTAACTAGAGACCATTATAACAAGTAATGGGCTTTAAAGGCACTCCACGAAATGTCAGGAACAGAGTATTTACAATAAAAGGTCTTTAGTACAATATTGTCAGAATTAAATAAAAAAAGTTTAAAAAGCCACCACAGCAACAATAAAAACATGATGTAAAAAATGTTCATGGGCAGTATGGATAATAGGTGCCTAAATGTCTGTTCCTTGGATGCATTTTGCCAGGTAAGACTTCTTCAGGAAGCAGCCACTGTAAACAGACACCAAGAGAGGTACTAAAGTATTTTCCTTACTGTTGTTGTACATATTTATGGTAAATAGCATGTAATGTTTTTCAGGAGAACCCTGACAGTATTCTACCAATATTTTCTAGCAAAGGAGATTACCTGGTACAACATGATAGGCTCCACTTCATAACCAAGCATATCAGCAAATTCTTTAGCGATCACGCTTTTGCCACATCCCTAAAGAGAAAAAAAGACAGACTTCAGCACTAATAATGATATAATTATAGTTAACAAAGTGTATTAACACCTGAGTGATGCAATATAGACCCCTTACTGTGGTTAATAAACTGAACTAGATCTGCAATATGATGAAAAATTCAATGTCACAGTGATGAGAATGCATTTAACAACTTCTATGCATTTTAAATCTCTGGTGGTGAAATCGCTGTGGCTTAAATGTATGTAAATCTTAACTATTTTGTGGTAGTTAAAGAGTAATTTTGGTCAGAAAGCTGTCCTGTGTGGGCACTTCCTGTGTGATCTCAAGAAGCCCTCCAAGTATTTGCTTTATACTACAGCATAAGAGGCCGGGTATGGTAATTCACCAAAAGATCAGATCTGAGCAGGTCTGACAACATTCATTCATTAAAAACGCTGATAAGTCAGTACAAGTCTTAAAAGTCTTCCTGCTATTATGTTCTTCTGTTCTTACGACAGACTAATGCTAGCCATACACATGGCAATAAGCGGTCGATTTTTAATCTGACCGACGGGAGTGCGCGCCGTCGGTCAGGTTAAAAATCGGCCGCTAATCGGCATGTGCCCACATGGGGCGACAGATCCTTGTCGCCCCACTTCTCGGCCGGCCAGAGAACGGACATGTCCGATCTTCTCTCGACGATGGGAGCCGATGAAAGCCGATGCCATAAGCTGCAATGAAGCGGCGTCTTCATTGCAGCTTATGGCCGGCACACAAAGGGTGCCCGGCCGATTGAAGGGGCCCCATAATGCAACGAGAGGCTAACGTGATGACTTCATCACGTTAGCCTCCTGGAAAGATATCGGGACTAGTCTGCTACACACATCGGCGTGTGTATGGCAGGCTTTAAGCAGGGTACAGATGGCTTGATATACGAGCCATAAGATGTACCCTGCAGCAGCGTGATGACGTCATCGCGCTGCTGTCAGATATCGGAGAAGCCAGGGAGAGCAGAACTCCAATGCCAGTCCATGGGGATTTATTGAACATGCACAAGAACCCGACACTGGAGAACATAAACAAACCTGGCCATGAAGTAACCTGGATCTTGGTAAATAGTTTCCTTAGGGAGAAACTTCAGCACTCTCCTGTGATCCTAATCAATGGGTTTTAGATTGCAAGCAGAATCGTGGCCGCTCCCGATAGCGGCAGTGGGGATGATACCATTCAAATGAATGGGCGCGATCACTGTGATTAAAATCCCGGGTGTTTGCCTATGTAGGGACAAGCTCTTAAGAAGAAATTGTCTCTGGAAGTACATCAATACATCCTTTCAACACTTGTATTTGACAAAAAAAAACTTTAACCGTAAACCCCTATGATTTCCTTATCAGGTTGAGATACCTAACACACAATGATCCATTCCTAAATTACCATATTTTTCGGACCATAAGATGCACTTTTTCACCCCCAAAATTGGGGGGGGGGGGGGGAGTGCCTGCGTCTTATGGTCTGAATCGCACCGGGAGGAGAGCTGAGGAGCAGAGCTGCGGCAGCTGTCATTTGCGATGTTCAGCTGCATCCCCACCAATGAGAACACAGAGGAGAGCTGTGCACTGTGTTCAGTTCGGCTATGAATGGCTCGGCCGGGGTGCAGGGGATGCAGAAATGCTGGGCTAAACACAGAACACTGAACAGATCAGTGTAGTGTGACGTGTTGAGCTGACAGTGTACTGCTGCTAGTGACACCTGTGGCTGAATTGAATATTGCATCCATTAAATTCATTGCATTATCCCAATTGATGTGAAAACGTATTAAATCTTTTTTTTCTGGATTTTCGGCCCTAAAAAGTGGGTGCGTCTTATGGTCCAGTGTGTCTTATAGTCCGAAAAATACGGTACTTTAATCTGAGTAGCATGAATACATTTTATTAGGAGGTTTATTTTAGTAATGTCACTAATGTCTCTATTTAACCGCAAGGACTAGTCTGTGTGTGGAACTAAGCATTAGTATGTAAAGTAACCTGTTGTGTCATTACTGCATTGAGCAAGAGAAATGCAATTGCATCAAAGACATCTCTTTAGGAGATGCTCAGAGCATGCTCAGAGTATTGCCATCCTTGTACAGGGAATATCAGCCTGCAGAGCATGGGCACTGGAAATAAAGGTGCCCAAGTAATTGGTAGAATGCCAGGTATCTTCTCTTTACAGAAAATAATTTACATTTAATAATACAATAACTAATAATAGAAGCAGGCAGTGTAATGTATTAATGCTTTAATAGTTAATATTACCTTTCCTCCAATCAAACACATATCTTTAACCATGTGAGACTGCATCATTTCCGCCAGCAGCTGCTCATGGGTGCTGGTTCTTATGAATGTAGAAGGCCTGGAATGTAAGTGCAAAGGTCGAGTACCTGTGGCAACCTGTGAAAGATATTGTCAATTAAAAATAAGGCAAGAGGTTAAGCCTGCCATACACACGCCGATGTGTGCAGGCAGACTAGTCCCGATATGCACCGGGATGCTAACGTGATGACGTCATCACGTTAGCATCCCGGTGCATTATGGGGCCCCTTCAAATCGGTCGGGCACCCTTTGTGTGCCGGCCATAAGCTGCAATGAAGACGCCGTCTTCATTGCAGCTTATGGCATCGGCTTTCATCGGCTCGCGCCGGCCAGAGATTATCGGACATGTCCGTTCTCTGGCCGGTCGAGCTGTGGGGCGACAGGGATCTGTCGTCCCATGTGGGCACATGCCAATTAGCGGCCGATTTTTAACCTGGCCGACGGCGCGAGCGCCCACGCCCGTCGGTCAGATTAAAAATCGCCCGCTTATCGGCATGTGTATGGCTAGCATAACACTGACACATTCCAATTATATAGGTAAACCTTTGACGTCTTAATATGCTTTTAAGTGCTTCCTTTCCTTGTGCTTCCTTTAGCTAGAAATGCAGAATATTGCATTTACAAAACAACAGTTGACAGAAAAGACAAACAGGGTTAGGAGTTTACTATAGTTTAATTTCCAAGTTGTTATCTAAATGGATTAAGATACATACAACAGGAAACCCATTAAAACAAAATGGACAGTGAAAAGCAGTAGCGTTAAAGTGGGGTGCACAGGAAACACTTGGCTGCATAGTGTTATGGATTAACACGTAAACAAAGCTTGTTAACGCAAACACACTGAAGTATGCATCTTTTCTTTTTCTGCAGCAAGGCCTTCCATACACTAATATGCAGCTGCATGCGTTAATGCATGGTTTTATTCACCTCCAACGGATGCATTAGTGTTATCGAATGTGTCTATTGCTGGTAAATACTATGCTACAACTGCAGTATGTAGTGTGAAATGGCCCTTCAACAATGAACAGCTTGGAGGAGTAAGGCTATGCTCCCACTTAGGTGATTAATCACCTGCGCTCGCGATTTACATTCACCTACACTAGCTTCAATGGGCGCGTGCGGTTGCGATTGGGGCCACGATCAAATCGCGGCTCCCTGCGTTCTGATTGCCGGTGGTTGGCGGCCATGATTATTTGCCTCTGATCGCGTCCATTGACGACATGAATGGAGGCGATTTGTGATCACGCGCGGAGGCAATCCAAAATCGCGTCCATTCATTCACTCTGGAGGCAATTTCTTTTTTTATAATGGTGGCGTTTTTTGTTTTCTTTTAATCGCCGGTGAAAATCGCCTGGTCAATCGACTGGTGATCGTGCACCGGCGATTCTGCAGGCGATTAAAAAATGTGGGAACATAGCCTTAGAAAGCGTGAGAGAAGACTAGGCAGCTTGCCCAAACAGGAAGGTAGAAGCCTGATCCTTAAAATCTTAAGCCTGGATGATGGAATGACTAAGGGCTTAGTGTCTACTGATTCTTTTTCCACTGTGGGGAAAAAGACACAGAGAGGGCATTTCCCATAATGAGGGTCCACTCTGCATTACCTGAGCCCCAGGTGCCCAACCTGCAGCCCTTTGGGCGTTCTTTGGTGGCCCCCCTTCAGTCTTGCACCAAAACCTAATTAATAATGCATAGGAACTCACCTGTCCGCCGGTCCCCCGCTGACAGTTCCATGTCCGGGATCTTCTTAGAGTGGGAAGAGGAGGAAAAGTGATAATTTTATGTGATAGGAGTATGTAAAAGCCAATCAGTGACCCAGATGGTGCCTAAGGAAGTCCCTCGCCTCTCCTCCTCTAGTGTTGGGAGGGGATTGGCGGACAAGTGAGTTCCTATGCTCCCACTATTCCACCAATGAACGGGAGGTGATTGTGTTATATATATTGCGGCACATAACCCGAGAAAAGGCTTTGCTGATATCTATGAGGCACATAACCTTTGACGATGTATATGACACAAAATGTGCATTTCCATACTACAGTGCTCCCTAATACTTGAAGTATCATTTAAAACATAAATAATGTCTTCTAGCTTTGTCTTCTGTCATTGTTTCATTATAAAATGCTTATACATTATATGCTGCATTTTCATTGCAGCGCCGCACATTACCCCTGGAGACGCATCAATTGTAGACCAATGGACGTGTCTGCAAGACATGCACCTTTTTTATGCAAAATGATTAATTGTCAATGCTGTGGGAATGCGCCCTAAGCCGTGGGCAAAAACTGCCCACAAATCGACTGCTGCATATCTTCATCCAGGGCAGGGAAAAAGCAGTGGACACATGGCCCAAGACAATGTGAAAACAAGAAGCCAGAGTACACCTAATCAGGACCTATGAAAATGGAATCAGATTTGCTAAATGAGGAAACAGCTGAGAAAGTGAAAGGACACCTTCAAAGTGAAAGTAAAGAATATTGTTAATGTACTCAAGTTGCAGTTTCTGAAATTCAGAAAGAACCATGTTCAGGTTCCACAGTCACTACAGAATGAACAAGGAGAGCTAAATATACACTGTTTATAAAAGTGTTAAACATAACATAAATCTGGCCTTTGATACTACTAGAAGCTAAGCTCTGGACCAGACCTATCTATCTGTTTGTAAGCAAGGATTTGTCCCATTTTAAAATTCCTGGAGTGGAGTCTCCAAGACTTGTACAAAACAAAATATGCATTCCATTTCCCAGGTTTACAAGCTAGGATGGTTATCTTTATGCAATTTATGGGAGACCTAGGGCTGCTAGGACACTTGACCTGTCGAGGAAAGCTGATTACATTGGGGGATTTCATATGAGCAGGTAAGTATTTTGAAGGGTAGAAATTTTAATAACGTTTTTTTTCCAGATGTGTGTTTTATTTCTAGGTCTAGACTTTAACCCTTTATGGGAATGCGCAAGAGGTCGTAGGGACCTCTATACTCATTCCATAGGGTGGGGATTCTCTTTTTTACAGGGGAACCCTGTATACTCTATGCGCCCCCAGCCAAAACCTAACAACACCAGGGCAAGTTTAAGAGGAAGCCCGCCTACTTCAACTATCTTTGAGGTATAGCATAGAGCCTAGTTGAACAGGGACGACCCACTTGCTCAGCGCCCACTCTGCAGGCCAGCCAGGCTATGCCATGCAGAGGGTCTGGTATGCTCTAGAGGGAGGGACCCCATGCTGTTTGGGGTCGCCCCTTTTTCAGATATACCAAACCTGATAAAAAAAAAGGAGCCTGGGTACTGATTTGTGGGGAACCTTATGGTTTGTTTATTTGGATGATAGGACAATATAAAAGAAAATTAAGAATGCATTGTCGACGCATAAAAATGCACACCCATGCATTAGTGTTTCGTTTTTTTTTACATGTGTTTAAAAAAACATAACAGGAACATGAAAACAATTATATTGAAAGTCTGATCCAATCAGCCTGTCTATGGATTGGATCAACTTGCCACATGGTGACAGTTAAACTGGAGAACTGTCTCAAATCAGGTCATTATCAGGCCCAACATTTTCCTGCAGAAGCAAAGAGTTAAATGGCTTCTTGTCTAGAAATTCAACCAAATTTTCACAGCCTGGACAGTAAAGATGACATGACACTGTCAAAAGAGCCTCTGACAACTGTATAAGTTCACTGTCATCTATATTTCAGAGATACATTTAATTGGTGCAGAAAGATGACGTTTCAGTAGAATCTGAAATTGAAACACTATCTTTTTGAAATATAAAACCGACACACTAGCAAATATGAATATTGGGCAAATATATATAAATTCCACTATGTCACTGGACAACTTGTTACCCATGTGATAAATGATAATTTTATGGTCTGTATACAGACCATTGCTTAATGGTTAATGGTTAATTGCTTTGCTTAATGGTTTAAAGTTGAATGACAAAAAAAATTAAGAAAAGAACCGACAGTTATGTCTTTTAATCTGAATTGGTATCATATATGTGAAGCGGTAACAAAAACTCATTAAAAAGGTAACTTACCTCTACTGATACGTCCTTGTCACCGGATCGTATAGACACTGCTGCTTGGGGCCTAGCTGAATTCTGCACTGGCTCTATATTCACAATTGTCAGTGATTCAGGTTGCTTTCCAGAGCTGGAAAGTTCAAATCTCTGAAAACATGGTAAGGCATTAGTAAAAGAAACTACACATGGAAACATTTACAGTTTCAAAGAAAAAAAAAGAAACTGCTTCTGTCACAAGATCAAACAGTTAATAGAACACCACTTAATTATCTTGAATTTTTTTTTTTAGGAAAAATTAACTTTCAAAGTTATTTCCTGTTTTTTATTTAGCAGTTAAAGGTACTTTTCATTTTCTCCTCCATATTCAGCTATATAAAGCAGAACAAGATTCCCCATGCCCAGAAACAACTAAATACCTATACAATCTTGAGAAATGATGTCACCCATTCATATGATATTAGTGAACTGCTTTATCTCCACACAAGAGGTGGAGAAACTGAAGAGCTTCCATCTTGGAAGGCATATAAAAAAAGAAACTGATACATATGGATCCATCACCTGTCACTTCTGCTAGACAGCTTGATCGGCACCCACATACAGTTAGAGAATACAACATGGAAAGCTTCAATACTGTCCAGATAGTCATAACTTTAATGATATATATATTAAATTTAGCTAAATACACTTACAATAATGTTTACAAATGGAAATAAGAGATAGCATTCTTCTATTATTTACATGTCAGTATCTACTAAGTATTTAAAAGCAAATTTTGCACTTGCTTAAAAGCAATTAACAATGGAGACACCATTTGTTCTAGGTACTTCATTTGCCATCAAATATACACTTAGATGACAGAAAGAAGAAAGGAGTAAGTAACAGTAATTATGTCTAAAGACCAATTAGCAGAACATCAGTTGTCAATTTGGTTACAAGTAACTGTAATTCCTTCATAATATGCATCTATTTGGCAAAACAAAAATGTCCCATCCCCCAATCACAATCATATTTCTAAAGGCCCCCATACATGTTTAGATTTTGACCTGATTTTTCGGCAGCTCGATCGCGATGACATCATTATGCACGGTCAAACGGCCGAAAAATCATCCAGGAACACTTTGTGTGCCAGCATTCATGTCTCCTCTGTGTTCTACTCTGTGCTGAGTACACAGAGGAGACTGCCAATCCACCATGTCTGCAGCAGTGGCTGTTCTCGTTTTGAAGAACACAAGAACAGCCGCTGCTGCAGACACAACAGAGAACACTTCAGAAAAACATGAGTACAGCCGCTGCTGCAGACAGGTATTGTGGATCGTCTGCCTCCTCTGTGTTCTTGGCTCCGTCAGCTCCCCTGCGCTAAGCGCATTTCATTGGTGGGGAGCCAAGAACACAGAGGAGACATTACTTTAGACGGGGGACACTGGTCCCCATCCAAACTAATTACATTGATCTAAGAATTACGGACATGTCAGTAATGGCTTAGATCGATTTTGATCCAAACTAATTACATTGATCTAAGAATTACGGACATGTCAGTAATGGCTTAGATAAATTTCGGGCCGAATGACACTTTAAAGCACGATCGACGGCACTCACCTCAATCTGGTAGAAATCTAAACGTGTATGGGGGGGGCTTAAAGGATTAGTACATTAAACCCTTATTTCATGCACTGGGCAAGAGTCTTATTTACCTTCAGTGCATCCTCCACAGCAGTCCTTCCTTCTTTTCCCAATAACATACTGTATGGATACAACCTTTGGATAACTTTTTGGGAGGACATCGTAGGAAAGGAATTCTACGCATGAATAAACATAAATACATATTAATTTACATTGCAAGATGATAGAAGAGGAGATACACATTTGTAGTTAGAACCAAAATGAACATAAGAAAACAAACCTACAAATTTATAGTGGACAGTTTATTTTATTTAGCTGAAGAGCAAAAAGTCCACTTTGCTTTTAAAATTAAAGAGGCTATTCAGAGTTGCACGTAGATGTGCATATACTGGAGTTCTCCATTAAAAGAAATATTGCCACTCACTCTGTAAAATACCCACCAACCAAAGACTTAGAAGTGAAGGAAATGCCTAGAGGATGATTGTTATGGTCTCTTTCTAGTTTGCACATGTCTGCAATAGAATCGTTTACTATCCAAAGCCTCTTATATATATAATAATTTTTTTAAATATATTTTTCCTTTTTTTAACCTCTCTGGCAGTATCATTTGCAGAAAATGTATCAATGTATTTTATTTAGCCTCCTGAGCGTTACTCCAGTTGTGCGCTTTAAAACTGCCACAATTCTCAGCCTTACCTCCACATCTAAAAAAGGCAGCACCACCTTCATAACATAGAGGTCAATGGCACCTTTTTGAAATGTTATTGTAATTTTCTGCCCTCCTTTGGCCCCTGAACACATCCATGTGTGCTGTAAAAGCGATGCCCCCTCCATGACATGGAGGTCAATGGCGCTGCCTACCCCCCGCCCCTTCGGCTTTCAGCAGACAGGTGAGTATGCCCTATGAAAGCTCGGGGTGAGTTTTGTTAGTAAACAAATTCACGTGTTTACTCACCCAGGAGGTTAAAGAGGCAGTCTGCGAAACATCAGTTATTGGTAAATGGGTGTAACTGCAGTATGTGCTGGCTCCACCTGACTAATCCCATAGGCCAGTGTACAGAAATATGCAAAGACCATGAATGTATGACTTGCTTGTGAATGATCCTTTAATCTTATTATCCACCTGAACTACTGCACATGAGGATTGAAGCTTGAAATGGTCCTTTAACAGAATTTCTGTTGATATTGTGAGTGAAGAGAGCAGCATCGTGTTATGATTTAAACTAATAAAAGTCAATAAAAAATGTCCCTTTAATACAATCAGGAGAGTGAAACAGTGGGGGTATCCCTGGAAAGACAGACCCTTACTATCGCAAAGAAGGTCTGAGGTATTTATAGCATTTACTACATAAACAGAAGCTGCTATGTTTTAGAAAGGAATACTTGGCTGTTAATACTTACAGATGTATTTTTAGACATAACACTTGCTCTCTAGGTAATGTATGATGTTAATATTTGCTGTAATAACAACATTAACCACTTTTCAGGCTGTATGGCTTCTTAGCATCACATTTAACAACCAGGGGCAATTCTGATCAATGAAGACATCATACATAAATCAAGTAACCCTGACCTGTCACCCTACACACAAACATTAGCAGAATGTTTTAGAGAAGATATCATTAGAGAAGATATCTGTTTGTGTTATAGTCTGTAAACTATCTTTTGCTATCTGAAAACAAAGCTTAACTTCACCTTCTTCAACTACATAAAAAAAATAAAAACCTAAGGAGACATTTTGCTTGGAGAGTTTTCTGTTTACACTGCGAGTTTCTTGACATCTTGTATATACTGCCATACATTAGCCTTTAGTCGTTATTGAAGTTACAAAATAAATAAGCATGTTTTAATAATAATTTAGCAATTTATGTGCTACATTTTTGTTTTATAAGATTTAAGATATATATTTAAGATATAAGATTTAAGCAACATTATCAGGAGAAGAGCCTATTTTCTGGCGTATAAGATGACTGTAAACTCAGTCGGGGTTGTCTTATAAGCCGGGTGCCAGGGACCCTAGGGGGGCCCGGAGGTCTGCTGCCCGAACCTGTGCTCCCCAAACCCGGTGCTCCCCACACTGCACGCTGGCTGACAGCAGTCTCCGTGTATTTGAAATACAGGCATAGAGCAGAGAGACTGCAGCATCCCCTTCGGGCCCCATCGTGTGTGAAAGGAACCAATTATGCGCTGCTACTCTGATGGCAAGTGCTCACTAGTGACATCGTGGCTAAAATTGGTATTGCAGGGAGATTGAGATTAAAGCTAGAACACATGAAACATCTGTACAAAAACTTCACTTTTGCATTTATACACTACTATAAAAGTTTTTTTTTTCAATTGCCAACATTCTTTCAGTAGATATAAAGGGAATTTAATAAAATGAAAAGAAAATGCAGTATTGATTACATGTTCGATGAAACTTTTATTTAATTAGCACTGAATTAAACAAATATAGGCATGACCTCCAATGTCAAATATATAGAAAACCTGATCTTATGTTAGGACTGTGGCATATGCCTAATTTATTTGAAATTCAACTTTCTAGGCCCCAGGGTGGGGCATTTACTGGTCCCACATTACAATGCAGAATATCTGGAGTGAGCACTGCAGCCTTTTTCAACATTTAAAGTTCAACATGAGCTATTAACTCTGAAATATATCTTTTCTAGCCATCTGGCAATGGTGGGAAGCTAGGATGATGGAAAATGTTAAAGGATATTCATACAGGAATTCAGGAGGGTTGTTGCACTCACAATGAAGCAAAGTAAACCCCCATTTTCTTGCTTTGCATTCTTATAATATTATAATACACTGAAAAAGTGTTAACACAGATATATACAAAATACTAAACTGCAAACAGAACATCTACATCATTCTTTCATTATATGTGGTCTGTGTGAAGAGCTGCCTAATGATTTTCATTGTGAGCGAATATAAGGGAAAGATTAATTATTTAAAAAGCATTCTAAAAGTATACTACTTGAAATGACTTACCAAAATGCCAATTGCTGCTGTCAAATTGTCTGCTGGGAAATCTGGAAGCCCTAAGCTGGCAGATTCTTGTGAGCAGAGAGTTGTTGCAAATGACAAAAGCTGGGAAATCCTTCACAGAAATAAATGGAAGATAATAAATGCCATTATGTAACAGCAAAATATTGTTTTTGTGATCACTAGTGTCACGATAATTGTTTTAGTGGAGAAACTTCTTGTAACAACTGTTGCAGTGCATCACTTTTACCACATTTTGTTATGTTACATGAGGGGTCCTCAAACTTTGTAAACAAGGGGCCAGTTCATGGTCCCTGAGATTGTTTGGGGATTACTACCAGAAAAGGGTAGAATGGGGACTCTATTAGTGTACAAAAAAGTATATGACAGGGTGCGGTACTTCAGGTCAGTATGCGCCCTACCAGTTTCCATATGTAAGAGGTAATATTTACCTCTCTAATGGTGTGCCTGAACTAGGCTATAAACTCATGAAACTCACCCTGATCCTGCATCCACTGGTATTGCTAGGTGTATTTTCATGTGTACTGCCATCTATATAGCTATGTGTATTGATATGTGTACCCTATTGGTAACCCCCCCCCCGCGCAGCCAAATTACATTTCACACACACAAATCCCCTGTAACACACATCATATTCATCATACCACCCACCAACAGCCCCCCCTCAGCCAAAATACCTTTCACACAGGACACCCTAACAATCATTCCTCACCCCATTCTGCCATTTAATAACCCCCCTACACACACACAACCCCCAACCCCCATAATAATCATTCCCTCCCTTTTGCCTTACTCTTTGAACACCCCCCCCCCCCCCCCCCCCCACACACACACACAATCCCCTAAGAATCATTCTTTCCCCCCATTCTGCCATTTAACAACCCCCATACATATACACATGACCCCCTAATAAGCATTCCTTCCCCCTTTTGCCTTATTCTCTAAACACAACCACACACACGACCCCCTAAGGGTTTATCCTCACTCCTTGCTTACAGAAAGTAAAGCTAAATCTCCTTGCAAACATATGAAACTAATCTAATAAAAGAACATTGTTAATCCTACCATCATTTATTAAGATAAAACATTTAGGTTTTTGATAAACTATAACTATTGTCTAAATGAATGACCTTAAAAATACACACACTACCTTGATTGAATGTATATTTAACGGAGATCTCCACAATCCTACGTTTTAACTACCAATTTCTTATCTGAAACTTGTTGAAGTTAGTTACTGTTGTCTTAATGAATCGTATATTAGAGAATGACATTTTAAGAGTATGAAAATCTATACAACATCGCGTCACTGTATTGGTTATCTTTATGACAAGTATTTGGAACTATATTATGCTAGACCAAGAAATAAATGTACCACAAACCGACATTGTGTCTAGGGGTGGCGATTGCAAACATTGTCGAAGTACGAAAGTACGTATTGAATTTGTTATTTCCTATTATTTAAATCGTAAAATGTGAAAAATTTTCAATAAAAATATAAATGAAAAAAAAAACACTTACAAGGTTGCTGGCACTGATTTGTATTTATAATAGGCATACATTAAGTAAGAAGCACTTATTTAGACATCTGATTTCACTTGTATGAATTTTGCAGTACATATTTAATACCTTTCTGCCGGAACATTTGATCCCACGGAATAGAGCATCTCAAGCTGATCCTGTTGGAATAAAAAAAAATAATCCTAATTGACTTCTGTCAAATATAAAAATGTTTTGCTATTATTATATACACTAGGATATAATAATATATAGAGTATTAGAGTATTATAATATATACTGAGTATACAGGTTTTTTAATATATATATTGTTAACCTTGCATAACAGCATGAACATGTAAGTGACAATACAATTCTGTCTATTTTTAGCCATGACCTTACTGTGTGTTAATAAAGATGAGAAAACAAGCAGGGCTCTGCCAACTACTCCAGTTGCGATCTACCAGACCTCTATCCACCTTTTGGGCAACCCTGGTCTATAGTCCTTTAATCTTTAAACCATTACTAGACTGAACACTATGTAATGCTTAAAACCTAAAGCACTGAGATGGCTTAACTGCAGCCACTTACAATTAGATGCAGAACCCTTCTGCCCTTATTAAATTAAGGCTCTCTCATTGGACTAAAAAAGGTAATAAATAGTTGCGCACAACTGTTAGCAGCTATCACAGTAGGGGACCTCAGGTGGTGTATGGGGCCTGGGCAAAAATCATAGCGTAAAAATGGATCAGTATGAGGGCTGAGTGATTAAGTAGCATGGAGGTGCATGGCTCATGATATAAAGGGAGAGTGTGGCCCCACTGTAAAAGACAAATAGGAACAGGGACATTAAGCGCACAACCTAGTGAAACAAAGTTAAGAGCTGTAAAAGATAAAATACTGATAATAAGGGAAGTACAGCGCAGGCTTAGCAGGGGCTCATCTACTACCGGGCCATGTGTCTTCAGCCATGTTGATACTAGGATGACATCACTTCCTGGTTATGAATTATATAACTTCCTGGTTACAGGTGCTGTAGGGTTCAGTAGGATTACTGGCACTCACACATCCCATTGTCAACCATAAAAAAGTTTCTTAGGTACAAAAGGGTTCTTGCAGTTCAACTGTTTAGAGAGTTTACCAGAACATTTCATCCTTTTCAGAGGGAACCAGTGCAGCTTTCATTTTCCACCAAGATGTCTTTCAAAAAGACCATTACTTCCTGCTGATTTTGTCCCCTGATTTCATGATATTGGTTCTGTGCAGCCAAACACACCTCACAGGTACAGATTGGGTGGAAAAGGAGGCCCTCCTAAGGGCATGTGTCCACTGCAGGCGCGTGCCGGCACATTTGCCGGGCACATTTCCCCTTGATAGCAGGCAGTTTGCTTGTGGCTATTGATGCAGCAGGAGAAATTTGTGGAAAATCAGCACCTGAACTGCTTCGGCCACTGTTTTCCCAAGTCTTGGAGACAACTCCATTAATCTTCAATGGAGGTGCCTCTGGCGGAACCACTCTGTGCTGCTTTGAAGACATGCAGCCTGCAGCTTCAAAACAGCACCGCGCGCGTGCAGCTAAAAATACAAAATGGACATTGTTCCATTAATCAGAATGGGAAGTGTCCTCCCTGCATCTTTTTTCATGCTGTGGACGCACATCTGCAGCGAGGAAAAAGACACAGTGGACACAAGCCCTAACTTTACTACCTATTCCACAGTCCGGGCTCTTCAGCAGCATAACAATGCAGTTCCAGTTAGAGGGTGCCTGGTGAACAGTTCTGTCTGTCCAAAGTAACAGCACAACACATTAAACATGCTGCTTCTCCTATCACTGTTCAGTCCCTGTCAGCACAACACATTAAACATGCTGCTTCTCCTATCACTGTTCAGTCCCTGTGTAGCAACAAGTGTTATTTGACTACCTAATTATAGCAGAGATATCAGGTCTCATACCCGGTCATACAGGCAAACCTTTTTCACATCTCATAACGGAACAGACCAACAATTAAAACTCATTGGTTCTTTATATGCCTTCTAGTATAGTTACAGTTTGTGCCTGGACTTCAGCTTTAACGGTTTTCTGATTACCGTATTTAGGTATTTGTGCACACATTTTCTTTTCAAACACTAAAAAGTGGCCTAGAAAAGTGTGGCAAGTCTATCACTCATTCTATCTCAGTCAGAGAAACACAGAGGCAGAAGGATGAAGATATTTAAGACAAAGCACTGGAAATGCAAAAATACTATGTCAGACGATCACACGTAAAAAGCAGTGATCACCAGCCAGCAGTCAATATGTCTGGCTCCATTTGTGTGGCTGAAGCTATTAGCAGTCTGGTGAAAGTAAGTATGCATTACACAAACAAATGCATATTTACAGTATATTCACACCACAATCATACTTATTCAACTGGAAAGCAATTATACATTGATGTACCTTAATAGAAAAAATACATCTTTAAATTCAAAGTTTTTATTGTATTAGGAAATACAAAAAAGAAACACATTATCAGGACCACCTTAGGTTCGATTTGAATATTTTAGAACCTGTGAAGGACAAGATTTATTTATTATGTTACACAAAATATTAGAATTTGAAAATGTAACCCTTGCAGCTGGGCTAGTTCCTCTGTACTTTGTACATTCCTTATCCCAAGACTACATTTATCCAGTGATGCTTTACAGCTAACAGAAACAAAGCACTGAGGGACTAGCCCAACTGCAAGGGTTAAACATATATTGGAATGTACATAACTTGACTTCATGGTCCCCCAGCAGCCAATACACTACTCTCCCATCTGGTCCAAGATGTGGCTGGGGCCTCTGCGACCTCACTTACAATACTGTTGGCCCTGAATTGTAGCAGTCATTTCTGTGCATCAGATTGTGGTTCTTTTGGGGAATACATAGGGACTAGTGAGTGCTAGAAGCTAGGGAATGAGGCTTAAGCCCCCCATAGACAGGCAGACTCCTCCATGCAACTTCTGTACAACCAACTTTTCTTCTACCAAAACCATGTAATAGGAGGACCTTTCTACACCTTCCAATCACTATGTATTCTATCAGGGAGGTCACTATACTACATAGTTGTTGGTAAGTCTCGTGAAAGTTGTATGGAGGAGTCTGCCTGTCTATGGGGGGCTTTACTCTCAAAGGAAGACAAAATAAAACAATTTAACAATTCTGTATAACAAATTCACTGTCTCTTAAATGCATAGACTGAGATAGCTACTAAAGACATTGAGCAACACAAAACAGCATACTCATTGAGTGGACTGATTATATTATCCATCCAGAATTATTATCCAGCAGAACAAATGTGCAAAGATTTGTACGTTTCTTACAAATGGCTTGCAGGATGGTATGTAGCACAATTACTACACTGGAAATTGTGGCAGTTAATGTAACCATCAAAGTAAACAGTAATGTGTAATGTGTTTTAACCTGCTTTAGATTGTCAAATTTGGCAAAAGTTTAAGAAACTTACAGGAAATGTCATCACAAAGAAGCTCAAAACTTGAAAACAGTTTGTACATGTGTTTTGCCATATACTGGCAAATGCATCATGAATTAAAGTGAAAATGTTATCCCTTACCTTAAAAGGCAAATAATAAATATCCCTGGCTTGAAATCTGGAGCGCAATGGTGGGTCAAGAGGATTGCCAGTGTACTTTGGTACCGGTAGCCCTAATGCAATTACTCGGAAATCTTCACTAACACGAACAATCTTCCATGAATCCAACTCATCCTTACTGTGCTCCTGGAAACAATAGGACATTCATTTATAATCAATTAATACAAATTGCAAATAACAATGGGGACAAGGGAGAGAATTTTATGTATGTCTCTGTCTGTTATGCAGACAGATTGTATAGTAAGCTTACAAATATAAGTAAATGTTTGCAAAGGATACAAATACCTTCTGACAAGTTAACGGACTTTCAAATTAGTCAAACCAGCACAGATAACTAAATTTATATTCTTTTCACAAAATGAATTCTAATGGTCCATTACATATCAATCGAATGCTATTAAGCACTGATGAAAAAGGATCCTGAAAATGTTGGTTTCTATACTTGTCTGTTTAAAAAAAAAAAAAAAAGCTTTTTCTTATTTCCTCTTTGGCAGACAGGTTCATATAAATTTTAAACATACTTAACCCAGCCAGTTTTGTGATATGTGTTGTGCACTATGAGGTGTATTGCACTTTTAATGATTTTTGAAGTACAATTAAAATATTTGGAAGCGCATACACATTCTCCAAAAGGTTTTAAACTTAACTGTATAAGTGACAATGTTACACCAGTTGAGTTGCTTGAAATGCACATCAACTTAACCTCCTGGGCATTACGGGCTCAAAGCTGCTTCCCGGGCAATCGCGGCAGAGTACACTGATTGCCCACTGTCCTCCGGTCTCGCTACACACCGCTGCTGTCAGATATCGGAGAAGCCAGGGAGAGAAGAACTGCCTCTCCCCGGCTCCTCAGCCGAGCTTTGCCTGGAGATCCAGGCAAAGAATCGGACTTCGCCGTATTAACGGTCATGTCCGATAAGGCTGTTTTCGAGCAGGATTGATTTGAAATCAACTAATCAATTTCGCTCGAAAACAGTGCAAGGGGCAGATTATATGGATCAGATAGATGGCCATGAGCGTGCACGGCGCTCAAAATGGCCATCGATTTGACCCATATCTCCACGTCTGTACCCTGCACATATGTAGATATTTTCGTTCCAAAGGTCATTGAACATGTTGGTAAATTTTTATCTGTCTATGTAATTTGTAATGTATTTTCATTTTTCGATATCAGGATAGACTAACATGTTACAATTTGATAAATGAACGAACGATGTTCGACAACGACATCGAAAAATTTCTCATGGAACACTACTTGTATATAAAAAAAACTGCTGGACTAGTCTCCAATGCTAAAAATGTGCATACCTCTCAGACATACTAAGAAAAGAGAATAGAATGCTTTTGTTAGGCAGACAGAAGCCTGAGACCTGACACACATATTCTTGCTGAGTATCTCAAAAGGATCATCTCCTGCAATGTGCAGAATCACAATGGATTTTGTCTGAAAATGTTTTATTAAGTTACACATCAAAAATCCCCAAGCAAAAATGTGTGAAATAGAAATTTGCTTTGATTTAAAAAGCTTTGCAGCTCGGAAGTGTCGAAAAAATGTGATGACAACAGTAACATGAACCTTTTCCTCGCACAGCCCTGTCGCTGCTTTGTTTCCTTATCTGAATTGGACACCTTTTCTTTTCTGCTGCATCAGGGCTGCCATATACAGGTACAGAGCTTGTTGTATGGCATTCCTGATCAAAGGAACTTCTCAAAATAGTCTTGGCTCGCAATGGGTTGAAATAGTTTCCCTAGAGTGTAATTAAAGGTCTCTCCATGAAGTACTTGTTTAATAATATTCTGGCAAAAAAGTCCTAAACAAGTGATTTTGCCAACATCCCACGTATACACAATTCCAAATTTAAAGAGAGTGGTTGGTAAACAAGCCAACCTTATGGGTTGGGCTAGCCCTAGGGACTTGACGTCAATTTGGCAAAAACAGTTTAGGTCGATGAGGTCCATTAAAAAATTATTTAATGAATTCTGTAAAAAGTATGTACACAATCACGATCTTGGTTGCTGTTGGTTGATATAGTTATATCATGTTCCATCACATTTAATGAGGTTCACATACCCTGATGATAGAATTCCCATGCGAGGAGGATGGTGACCAACGGAAAGGGATCATGCTAGTGCCAATAAATGTAAAATGTTGGCAAAAGGTTTCCCTACTAGCTCAGAGGCAGGTTGGATAGATCTGGCAGATGGAGGGTAACAGCAACCAGTCTAACCATCCAAGATCGCTTGATCCCTTTCCGTTGCTCACCATCCTCTTCGAAATAGAACCCTTTAATCAGGGTATGTGAACCTCGCTAAACGATGTGATAACATAGATAATATAATGTATATGAGGTCTTTTTATATTTCAACAGTACAATAGGAATTTTCTACACAAGCCATTGATAGAACAAATGAATTGATTTATGTACAATTTATTCTTTTTTACCTATAGGAACCACAATGGATACATTAGGCACCTTATTTGACCTGATTGTACCAATGTTTACACAATCTACTTACTCTCCTGAAAAAGCCCATTTTCATTGGCGAAACTCGTCGACAGATGAATTTTGGACATTTGACTGTATTACAGGCCAGAGCTGCTGAGCATACAATATGATTGTTACTCCTTTTTTGTTTCTGATTTTTTATATTTTTATGACTTGCATGTCAACCATTAGTTTAGAATCTTGACTGTATACATACTTTTTACAGAATTACTTACATCATTTTTTTATGGACCTCATCGACTGCACTCTATTTAGATTTGAATTAGGTACTTATTTCCATTACAAGAGCTCTAGATTTGACTTTGATCAAATTTGATCAGACTTTGACTTCGATTTGATTTTTTTTTATCATTTCAAACACAAATCAATCACCATGCGCATTCACAGTGATTGATTGTGCTCAAATCCATTACGGCACCAAAACATGGATCAACCAGGGACCCAACATGTTGGTAATCTCTGTTAGATATCCATTACTTTGTATAGGTACCGAGGGTCTGCCTCCAAAGTATCGAACAGCATCAATGGCACATAAGTGCTGTGCTTCCATTCTCCATTCAATCGATGGAAGATGGAGGGCAGCGTGGTGATTTAATCACTCTGCGCTCAAGGGTTCACCGATTTCATGGGTATTGACCCCTGTATGACCAGCCTTAGTCTTCCACTGTACAAGCACATGTACAATCCAATCTCAGATCTGTGACACCAGGCAGGATGGCACACAAGTACTATTTACACAATAATTTATCAGCCTTTAGAGATAAATGATGTGTCGCATTATGGCATTTTCTCATATCATCTCTTTTACCAGCAGGAATTATAACCCTATTTTAGATACATGTATGTGTTACATTTTTAACAAATACTTTTAGGGCTCTTTCACACTATATACACTGCATTGTTGATATGTGGGCAATGTTATTTGCTGCCCATGGTACACAGGATTCCATAGCAAGTTTGTGTGATCATTTATACTGCATTGTGCCCATGTTATAACACTGCTGTATGCATTTCTGACGTGCAAGTATCAGCGTTTCAAATACACTTGGCTGCATCAACAGCTAATCCTATAATGTATTACATTACATGCACCAAACTGGAGAGAGGAAATACATGGTAATTTCTGGTTTCCTGGACAATATTGATTTCTCTATCTCCTCTTAATAACCACAACCCACAAGAAAAAAACAAAGTGTGTGATACTTTTTCATTCAAAATATAAAATGGACAAACAGTATGGCAAACCTCTACTCTTTATGTTGTCTAATAATAGGTACATAGTCTTTTACAGTATGTGTACTTGTAGCAGGATGCAATATATAACTAAAGACAGCGCAATAACAAGCATCACAATAACAAGCAGTCAACTTGTTGGGGTCTCCACATGGTATGTTTAGGTGTTGAAAGCAAGTAGTGGTTTTAGCTGTAGAATTTGAGAAGCAATGACTCACATACACTGCAAAATGATGCTTACATTACCAAAAAAACACAATTCTGTGCACACTGAGCACTGTCTAGCAGCAGAAAGGAGCATTACCTGACCAGATTGAAGACATCAGAAAACAGATTAAAAAACGGGGAAAAGATTGAATACGACACTGAATCACATTTTTTCTGCAACATCCAGGGAATGCTCGAGGGAAAGACATGTATGTCATCCACAGGTATATATTGGTTCTGCAGAAAATGTGATTGCTGGTTCAATGGGGGTTTTTTAAAGTAAAATGCATCTTAGTCTGTCATTCCATCTGAGATTAAAGATCGTGGTTGCTATACTGTCTGCCCATTTCACATTTTGATCCATCAAGATTTTGTTTCTTTTCACTTAATTTAATTGAATATTGAAATAAGCAATATAATTGTCAGGTATATATGGGCGGCTGTTTTTGGTATTCATGGTAACAGACAGTCTATGCACTAGCAATAAGCAGGGATACATTAATTTTAAGAACTCAATTAACATTTGCCAAAACGATCATGCCAGCCTCTGCTGCTCCAGAAAGAACATTGCGGTAAGAGACCTGAAACTTTCTCAACTTCATTTTACATATGAAAGGACACTAAAAAGCAATAATATAGCATGTTTAATTCAGCAGATCTTATAATAAAATCTCAAGAAAACTGGTAGGAATATGTGATAATGGAAATGTGTAATCGATCTGTATTGACGTTATCACATTATGTGGTATAAATGCAATTCAATCGACTTTAGTATACTATATTGTCTAAATCATCAAAACCATTAAGTTCTGGAAAATGAACCTAGACACCTAGTCTGCTTCTACAAACCTTTGTGAAAGAATGAGCCGCTCTTAGGAGCTGTATTCCAGAATGTCAGAATGCCACATGTGCAAAAAGTCTGTTCATATAATTTTCCTCTTGCAGAGGCAAGAGTTACAGACCAAACCTTGTACGGCCTTTAGAGTAGCTCAAGAACAGTGCATAGAGACAGTGGTGTAAAGCACACCACCTCTGCACTCTATTGTGTAATCATGTGTATTTTACTAGAGGTGGGATTATGGTGTGAGGTTGGGTTTGGTCCCTTGGTTCCAGTGACAGAAACTTTGCTTTACAATGCCAAGACAATCCCATGCACCCACTCTGTGGGAACTGTTCCATCATGACCAACTCAAGGGGACAAAGCAAAGTTCAAAAAGAACTTGCTTTGTGAAAAGCCTTCCCAGGAGACTTAAGCTGGGCATACACAGATTGATACCCGTTCACCACGCTGCGCTCGAGCATTTGCAACGGCAAATCCATGCGCACCACTTTGCACATCAATTCCTGCTCTATACTATGTTTGATCGACCTTTCTTAGAAGAAAGGGTTTTTTGCGCTCCATTCCAGTTCAATCGGTTTGCGATCAACTGTCGCAAACACGCATGGTGATCGATCAGTAGTCTATCAAATGGAAAATCGATTCATGTGCGGGGGGCTTCAGGCTGTGTCTCTATGTGTAAAAAGTTTGGCACAATGGAGACGTTGCCCCGAAAGCAACATGACAGGGCCCACATCAAGGAATTCAACGGATGCCTGTTGTTTTTGGGGCACATTTTTGTATGCATCAGACAATAGGTTTAAAGAGAGCACTTTATGGCTGTGCTACGATAACGTACCCCCCTTACACAGGCAAAAAGACACCAGCAGTGTCTATTGCACGTCATGGAAACATAACCATAACGTGTCAATGACATGCAGTGGAGATGTAGGCTTAAAGCTGTTTATACCCTGTTTTCCCGATGATAAGGCACTATCTTATATTTTTTTAAATGCCAAAATATGCCCTAGGTCTTATTTT
>CM070033.1:50164634-50176157 GCA_036250615.1 Ptychadena robeensis | reverse complement strand
GAGCATGGTAAGGTAGGTGGAATGCAGGCCTTCTAGGGCAAGGAGGTAGGTGTGATGAGGCCTTCTAGGAGTCAGAGGTAGTGCGAGTGAAGGTCCTTCTAAGGAGGCAGGAGGTAATGTGGTGTGAAAGGCCGTCTAGGGAGGGCAGAAGGTAAAGGTGGATAGGCCTTCTAGGAGCTAAGGAGGAGGGTGATGAAGGCCGTATAGGGCTGAAAGGATAAGAGTGATGAAGGTACCTTCTAAGGAGCCGGAGGTAGGTGGTTGAGGCCGTCTAGGAGCAGAAGGTAGGTGGATGAAGGCCTTCTATTTGGGGAGGTGGTGTGTGCGTTAGGAGGGTAGGTGGATGAGGTTGTGGAGATTTGTGGTGGTGGGCCTTTAGGAGCGGCGGAGGTAGGGGGGGTGAAGGTCTTCTAGGAGTCAGAGGGTTAGGTGGGGGTGAAGCCGTCTAGTGAGCAGAGGTAGGTGGGGATGAAGGCCTTCTGGAGCAGGAGGTAGTGGATGAAGGCGCGTCTAGAGCAGGTTAGGTGGTGAAGGGCCGTTAGGGGTCTGAGGTAGGTGGATGAAGGCCGTCTAGTAGGGGGTAGGCAGAGGTGGTGGAGTGAGGGCCTTCTAGGAGCAGGGGTAGGTGGGATGAAGGCCTTCTAGGAGCAGGAGTAAGGTGGGTGAAGGCCTTTCCTATTAAGGAGCAGGAGGTTAGTGGTTGAAGGCCTTCTCGGGATTCATGATGTATGTTGTGGTTAAGTCCTTCATCATGATCCATTACTGCGCCTAGAAAAAGTAGGGTGGGTGAAGAAGGCCCTTACTAGGAGCAAAACAGGAGGGTAGGTGGGTGAAGGGCCGTCTAGGTGAGCAGGAGTGTAGTATTGAAGGTGAAGGCCTTCTATTCTCAGTAGTTCTATTTTTGGTGTTACATTCCATTCTCCTTCTCCATTCCAAAGGGGTAAGTTGGGTGAAGGCCTTCTAGGGAAGCAGGAAAGGTAGGTGAAGAGTGAAGGGCGTAGCCCAAGTGAGAAGGAAGCTAATAGATAATGACCAGGAATCTGGGGAGCCACAAGCTTCCAGTAAGTTGACCTAATTTGCCTTAAAACATTCCTGGAAGGGCTGGTCAGGGGCCCCGGGATCCGTCTCTCTGATTGGCTGCTCACACATGGACCACCAGGCAAAACCAATCAATAGGCTTGTTTTTATATAATTTTAATTAATTTGGCTACATATTTTACGTCCTATTAACACATTACAATCTGACACCCTTTCCACCAATCATCATTGAATATCAAACCAGATCTTTGGTGGAAGAGATAGGTGACCTTCTGAAGTCTGGGAGGTGGGGGGATGTAGCTCGGAAGAGATAAGCTGACCCCTTGTTATGAGGTCTTTTGGGGTGCTTGAGGTTGGGAGATAGCGACCTAGCTGAACCACCCCACGTCTGAGGTCTACAATGGGGGGGGTGGGGGGGTGGGTCAGACCTCTGGGCCCCCCTAGATGGTTGGGCCCGGGACGGGAGTGCCCCCTGTTCCCCCTGGCGGCGGCCCTGTGCCTACATTGGGAAGTCAATGCATTTCCCACTCAGTTTGCATAGACTGAACATCTAAACGGATCATCCTAGAAATTAGTGGAATTTTCGGTGATAAAGCATTCTGCTGAGTAATTCAATTAACAACTACCTTTGCACCTTATATTCATTTGCATAAATTAAAAATAAGGTTTAATCTTGACAGTAGTGTGATAACAGCTTGCCTGATCAATGTAAAATGCGGTTCCAGATCGTATCTCTCTCCTCTGTTTCAGATCAGATTCAGTGGTGTCTCGGGACAAAGCAATATATTCCACCTCCCTTTTTGTCAGCTCCTGTAACGGGAAGAGAAAACGTAGTACTACTGAAGAAAGAAAAAACTATTAGCAGACTAAGATCAGGTAAGGTCTATATAGTCGAACCTTTTGTTTAAATCAGCTAAATACATTTGAAGTGATTCATAACAAACGATTTGACCCCCGAGAGAGTCAAAGGCGGTTTCACAGAACAATTGTTCGTCAAATCGATGCACACCACTTTGCGCGGTCGATTCCCATTTCATACTTTGGATGGGGACTCATATAGTCATATTCCCTGTTCAATCAACATTTCTTAGAGCAGGATCAATCCAACATGTTGGTAAATCCCTGTTCCATGGGCATTCAAAGTATTAAACGGAAATCGATTGCGCAAAGTGGTGCACATTGTTTCGACTAACGATCGTTCTGTGATTCGTACGTGAGTCACCACGTCCAGATCGATCATTTGTCGATCAAACGTGCATCGGCCTGTGTGTCGTCCCTCACACTCCCATACGGATCACTAGATTACTGGTCACCTCATAACTGAGAGGAAAAATAAATATTTTCTTTACATAAGGACTTATAGGCCAAACATGGGCAAATTATGGTAGGCGAGCTATAGCCAGTCCATTTGGTTTATTAATCTAGCCCCCTTGGTTACAAGACCTTTTAGCTCCCTTCTGCTCATGAGCAGCAATGTGTGAAGATATTGCCTACTGGTTTCCGAATTTCGCTATGGGAGCAAATAGCAGTATTCCAACATAACCCTAAAAACACACAACTAAAGATAGATTCTTTAGATCTACCAACAGTCGGGTCCTCTGCGATTGAACACAGGTAGACTTGATTGCTTAGAAAGTCCCTCATATTACATGGTTTTGGTAAAACAAAAGGAGATCTAAAGGAAATCTGACAGAGAAATCTAAAGGCGCGCTCGCAGCTGTCGGTCGGCGGCAAAATCGGCCGCCGATTGGGGGTGCCCACATGGGGCGACCGATGCCAGCCAACGCCATTAAATTCAATGAAGACCGGCATCTTCATTGAAGCTAACGGCCCGCACACAAAGGGTTCCGGCCGATGCCGTCAGCTCTGGAAAGCATTTCAGAGCTGATCTCTCCTGCTCTGTCGGCCCCCACTCAGTACGTGTGTCCCCACTTTAGGTCTTCCTGTGTTCAATCGCAGAGGACCCGGCACTACATAGTTGTTGGTAGATCTAAAGGATATCTGGCAGAGAGATCTTAAGGTGTATGGCCAACTTTAAGGTGCTGGACTGACCAAGTATGTCATGGAGAAGTGGAAGAGGATTCCAATGGCAACGTGTGAAGCTCTAGTGAACTCGATACTTAAGAAAGTTTGGGCAGTGCTGGAAAATAATGGCAGCCACAAGACAACGTACTCACTTTTGTTGCCAGGGGTTTAGACATTAATGTCTGTGTGATAAGTTATCTTGAGGGAACAACAAATATACACTGTTTTACAAGATGTACACTGTCTACTTTACATTGTATAAAGATGTCATACCCCCAGTGTTGTCCCATGAAAAGATATTATAAACTACTACCAATGTGAGGAGTGTGCTCAATTTAGATAAATACTGTACATAGAGATCTATTCACATAGCACCAGGCAGTAACATGTCTATACTTACCAAATACTGCATAGCAATAGAACGCCTTAGTGGACCTGGAGGGCCAATGAGAAAGATATCTTGTCCTAAGAGGTCTTTTTGCATTATCCATCTTAGATGTTGTACAGCAGCTTGGCATAGTGGATCAGAAACTAAAAGCAAAAAAAAAAAGAATATTTCAGGAAACTTAAGCCAAAGCTTTATACACCTCAGTCTTATACTCATGCAAGAAATGCATGGGATCAGATGCAAACAATTTTGCTGCAGGAATGAGGAAGCATCTCCTGTAGTGATCAGACCACAAGTCATAAATTGAGAGGTTGCCGCAGAGGACATGTCTATTCTTCATCAGGCATTTCTGTTCAAGTGTTGGCCCAAGACAATGCATGTGTGAAAATGGATAGAAAAGCAAATTCAGTCTCCATTCTAATTAAGCTGCCCTACCGACCACTTGAACAGGGTCAAAAACATTCCAGACTACTGCGATTAGTAATAAACATGTGAACATGGTATTTAGCATTTATACAGTGAATGTGAAAACATTACCAGATGAAAATTCCACTATATAATGATGCTTGCCAAAAATATATGTCTTTGACACCATCAGCATCCAGAACGGATCTGAAACTGATCTGGAACTGAACACAAGACAAAAATACTTAGTTTATATTAAGGGACAGAGAGAAAGCCTTTATACTTTTTGGTGTCTGCTTTTAGAATTTTTTGTTAAATCAAGGACAATTGCCCTTTCCCATCATGTTTAACCTCACCATGTTTTCCAGTGCGAAACAGCGCCGTATGGGAGCGCCTGTCATCAAGGCACTGGCAATGTGGGCCGGGAAAAGCAACACCCCTTAATTAACATGGAGGTCTATGGCACAAGCTTACACAACGCTAATGTGTTTGCACGATCCCGACGTGGGCACAGGTTTTTTTAAGAACGTAAGAAGACAAAATGCAAGTAATGTAAGTAAGCAGCAGTAATGTAAGTAGGCACTTGCAAGCCATCATAAATATTTTCTGAAGACCATAAAAAGACAACAGTCATTATTAAACCTTTGAGCGCCACAAGCAATCGCGGCTCTTCCTCCCCATTCACAGGATGTGCTGGAAAAATGGGCCCCCCTGGCGGATCCACAAGAGGCTGAGCCGGAAGAGATCTGCATGTGTGCCGATACTCTCCATCGCTGCGGGCGCTCCAGGGATAGGTGAGTTTCTCGGAGTGAAGTTTGGGCTGAGTTTACTCCATCAAGTTGGGTAGGAAGCGTCAGCACACAGACATTTTAAGGTCTCTCTAGAGATGTTCAGTCTGATTCAAGTCTGGGCTGGGACACTCAAGTACATTCACAGAGATGTCCTGAAGAAAGATGAACCGTCACCCCACTCTTCAAAAGAGCGTTCAAGAGCGCTCTGGAACAGGTTTTCACAAAGGATGTCTCTGTACATTGCTGCAGTCATCTTTCCTTTATCCTGACTTGTCTCCCATCTTTCCTTTTATCCAGACCTGATTGGTGAATTGCTGCAGAGATTGTTTTTCCTTTTGGAAGGTTTTTTTCTCTCCACAGAGGAACTCTGGATCTCTGACAGAGTCACCATCAGGTTTTTGGTAACCTCCCTTACTAAAGCCCCCCATACACCTTACAATCTTACCATACAATTTTTGTACAACCAACTAAACCATGTAATATGAGGAGCTTTCTAAACCTTCCAAGCACTATGTGTTCTATTAGGGAGGCCATTATACTACATAGTTGTTGATAGATCTAAAGAAAATTATGGAGTGATCTAAAGGTGTATGGGGGGGCTATAGGCCCCTCTCGCTCAGTTTAGATAAAGGGCCAGCTCTAGGAAGAGTCCTGCTGGTTTTAAACTTCTCCCATTTCAGATGATGGAGGCCACTGTGCACCCTGGGACCTTCAAAGAAGAAAAAGGTTTCTGTAACCTTCTCCAGATTTATGCCTTAAGACAATGCTGTCTAGGAAGTCTACAGACAATTCATTTGACTTCATGCTTGGTTTGTGCACTGACAGGTGTGTGCCTTACCAAATCATGTCCAATCAACTGGACTCCAATTAAGCTGCAGAAGCATCTCCAAGATAATCAAGAGAATCAGGATGAACCTGAGCAAAATTTTAAGCTTCATGGCAAAGGCTGTGAATACTTATGTACATGTCCTTTCTCAATATTCATTTTATTTTTTAACCTCCCTTGCAGTCAGCCCCTACAGCACAGTTTTAAACTGCACGTTACAGGTGATCGCAGCAGAGTACTCTGCTTGAGTTTACTGCCCTGCCCCTGTCCACGTGGACTGGGAAACCGACACCAATGGGGGTCTTTGGTGTGGCTACAACACCCCTCCCCCCCCCCACTCCCGTTCGGTGTCACCGAAAGGGGTGGTTCCGGAAATGCGGCCAATATAGGGAATCGCCGCATCACCATGCTGCACTCCGCCTCTCGTCTGTCGGCCCCAACTCGCTAAGTGTGGGGGCCTTTAATCAGATTTTATCTGTATGCTCCGGTTAAGCTTTACATTATCTATGAATATTTATATTTCAATAAATGCCTCTTGTTGGATCCATTGGTGTCATCTTCATCACAGTGCCTAGATAGAGAGTCATGTCATAGAGCAGTGATGGAGAACCTTTTTGAGGCCGAGTGCCCAAGTGTAAACATTGCACTCCTTGTACTTCATATACTGTCCTCCATCTCTCCCTCCCCCCCCCCCCCCCCCCCCCCCCCCCCCCCCCCCCTCCGAGTGACGTGATGACGTCACATCGGGGAGGCAGCGGGAGATTTGAAAAGTAAATAGCACGAAAGCAGTTTTCTATGAAGAAAACTGCTTTCAATGTGCACCTATGTAATAAACATCAGCCAAATAAAGTCTCTGGTGCACCAGATGTGCCCATTTGCAGTAACCCTCTCTTCCCTGGTGTGATTTTACCACATTCCTCACACCAGGTTAGAGAGGGTTAACTGCAAATGGGCACATCTGGGGCACCAGAGTCTTTATTTGGGCGAGATTTAGTACATAGCAGCATAGCTTTGTGCCCGGATTTTTGTGTTTTCTCCTTAATTTTATTAAAAAACATTATTTTTTTATTTTACATAATAGTTTGTTTCAAACATTATTATATTCAGGATGTCTATTAGACCCTTGTATGGACAGATTTTGGAAAGTTACAGGCCTGCAACATATAGAGACATTTACCATTAAAGTCTATGGTGCACTTTTGGTACAGAAATCTGGACCTCAGCAGTGCGCTAGGGAGGTTAAAACCTTTGCATCTTCTGTACATACAGATATTTGTACAACACCCTGTAATTTTTACTGTGTTGGAAAAAAATCCATCAATTCTACAACCAGCAGTACCTGAATTCAACAAGCAATTCACACAATCTAACTGTAAAATGTAGGTGTAAATAGTTTATACAGACATTAAAGGTAATTATGACTATAAGTGGGAATGTAAATAAATTATTAAGTGAGTAGCTAATTATAACATATTAGAAGATCAACTAGAGTTTATTAATGGCTTTGGGGAAAAACAGATGAATCAATCAATTAAGAACCATTTCTAGCTTGAAGTTAAATTAAATCCAAGCTCCGTAAGGTACGGTAATCAATTAAATATTCTCAAGGGCCTCCAGAATTCCATGACTTACAGCCTCTCCTAACACTAGAGAAGTATAGATCACAAATAAAAGGCTCTCTGCAGCAAAATATCAATTTTATGAATAAAAAAATGTTGGTTGCTCTAATATCGGAGGCAATCTGTACATTATCCAAATAGCAAATATGGATGAATGGGTCTATGTGTCCTTATACTCAGATATCAAATATCTTAAATGCATGCCATATAAAAAAATCAGTGTCCATCAGCTGGAAACATAAGGTCTGTTTATGTGACATTATACTGAAAGCCATCTTGTCAAATAATTTGACTGTTTACCTACATAGATCACCCCACAGCCCTTATTTTAGGGTTCATTTCTGTCTTTTCTTGGTCTCTTCTCCGTTTCCCACCTGCTTTTGACATAGAATCTCTGTCATCAAGACCAATGGTTCTATGAGCAGCCATATGATAGAGAAAGCTGTACAGCTGAAGAGATCGTTTTGGTCGTAAAAGTTTTGAATAAAAGACAAGGTTAGTATCTGGAGTTTAGAGTGCTTTTTTAGGTTACTGTGAATTCTTTAGACAGGTAGCTCAGACAGACTTTAACTAAACAGTAATGAGTAACTGCCATAACTGTAAATACCCAAACCGTTTAGCATGTTAATACATTCTGCCTCAATAAATTACTTTCTTTACTGTTGTTTGGACAGAATGTTAAAATAATGTATACATTTAGCAAATAATCATCAAAAGATACTAGTATGCACAAGTAAAGTTGTGCTGAAATATCAGTGTATATAGAATTCTGCTAGTATGATATGGAAACAGCTAGAAACACATGTAAAGAAATATGCAAAAATCTTCAGCACCACTGACAGCACTCATGGCTAAAAACGGGATGAAGACAAAACATTTTCAATCAAATGTTACAAACTTAAAGCTATCCTGTACATTTATGTACTTAAAGGTAAACTCCAACAAAAAATATGCTTCAACCTTGCACTGAATCCTCCACCACACAAGGGTTAATGCCTTGTTTAGCTCCATGGTGCACTGAAAAAAGTATACTCAATATATCCTGCACTTGTGGCAGGTGGCTCCTTCTCTTCTGAAATGTGCAGAGTAAAGCCATTCACTTTACTTGGGGAGAACATAACCTGCCCTAGACTGGTGCTCAGGGTGCCCAAGGATGTTTCCTAATTTAGAACTCAGCAGTGGGTCTAGTAGAGGAGATTGTGTAAAAGACAAGCAAAGGCAGCAACTTTTATACTTGGCTTATAAGATATATTAGAATGTGTTGTATATTTTTCATCACTAATATCAGCAATCAGTTATACTGGGTTTAAGAATTTGGGATAAAAAAACTACACATAGAAGCAGATACATTTTAAGTCTGCAATCACAAAACACATTTTGAGTTACTGACGCTTAAACAATTGGACAAGCATTACAAAGTACAGTAAAGTATTAAACTGAATATGATGACGTAACATGCGTTAACGTGCATTTGCAAATGTGCATAACAACAAATAGGCTTAAATACAACTCTTTGTGATCCATGAGAAGCCAGTAGATTGTGTTACCACTATGTGTTAAGAATTCAACATCAAATGTTGTATTGTCCCATATCCCTATATCTCATTTACAAGTGGGTCAAGTCTGAAACTATAACACTGCTGAAAAAGAATATTTTAATAGAGCTTTTCATTAATATGTGCATTAGCTAACTACCAAGAGAAAATAAAGTAGGTTAGATCTGATTTAGGCTGTAGTTCTCATGGGGAAAGGGGAGCGGCACAACTGCTTAAGGCACATGAAGTACGAAGAAGTTTAAGCAGTGCCGTTGCCATAACATTCACAGTCTGGAAAGAAAATCAAACACTTTTAGGCTTCCTGAATAAACATATTTGAGCACATAAGCATAATTTCATTCAAATTAATATTCACAGCTTGTGTACTTTTGGTTGGTTGACTCTTGAAGTCCCTATGATTCATTTTCAATTGGTTAACTTAAAGCTGGCCATACACAGAGAAATCTAAAGGTGTATGGGGGCCCTAATAGATAAAGAAAATTGATAAAATCAATTTTTCAATTGATTGAAAAACATCTAGTGTATAGGTAACAAATGCAATGGAAACTGAATTTTCATAACCTTCCCATGTATCATTCTACTGTCTATAGACATATATTTGATCTGGCCACTGAGGGACATATAACCTTGTATGAATCAAAATCAAACAAAGCCACAGTTGAGAAAGTAAAAATGAATCACAGCAGTACAGAGGTGTCTTTTTGCCACATTATACTTGCAGTTTTGTACAAGTATTTTGTGTTTTCAATACATAAAAAACAATGGAAACGAAGAAAATCAAAAGAAATATTCTGGTCAGCAGTCATGGCAGTCCACTGGTGCTGTGGTGTTGTTGAGGAATAACAATCAATGACCAAAGATCCTAAAAGATCAGGTGGACGTCTTTTCAATAACCTACCTCAATAGTATAAAATTCTGTCTTTGCCTGATATACAGTCAACCTGTTAAGCAAGATACAGCTTTTTATTACAAAATAGGAAGGCAAGAAGACTTACTGTAACTCTGAGGTACCAGTTCTGGATTTCTTGGGGCTTTTATTGTATAAGATACTTCTCCTATGTTAACAACATCACCTAAAGAAAAAAGTAGGACATATTTTGAATATATAAAAATTGTTTGCAGAAATTTATGGCAGTTTTTCTTGATTATGAATACACAATCTGCCACAAACAGTATTCAAACAATAACAAGCATTGCAAGTGTTTTCAAATGTAGTGAGGAGAAAAGGCTATCCTTGCAGTGCATAAGTTCAATGCGCCATTAGGCTAAAGGAAAAATCGTTATTTAACTCTTTATACTTACAGGTTTCCTCTGAGCTGCATGGCCTGCCACAGCCACACCATTCTGAAGTGTAACCAATTATAGGTTTCCTTGTAAAATACACTGCACTGTAACTGTGAATAGAGAAGCCCCACACTAATCAGAGCAAAGAGGAGCACTGGCTGACTGTAATAAGGGAAGTTTAATTTTCTAATACAATCCACAGAGGCAAAATGAGCATTATTTTCCTGTAGTATAGCTGCACAAACTAGGTCAGGTGGGGTCCCCCTTAACTCTATGTCTCATGAGGCTCTGGAGCCAGAAGGGTAAAAAGCTGAGGAAGGGGTAATCAAGAGGAGCAGGTGCTGATTAGCCAACAGCAACTGGGCTAGAGAGTTGTCTTCAGGCTTGTCTTCCTCCACTGTATATACCGGCGTGCGTGCAGCTGGTGGACTCATCAGTACGCATTCCCTGTATAAGACCCAGTTGCTTGCCATACGTACCAGGCTGGTATCCTCCCAGATACACAATTCAAGTGGGGTGGCGTGGCTGTGGACTCCAGGTGCAGACTGGTGGCATTAACACGTGCCTTATCCTCCTGTGGACGCGATTGTCAGTCTTTACTATCTCGAGTGGCGTGCAAGTACTGGTTACCCCTTGTACTAAAGAGGACTTTAATTTACTAAACTATATTCTGAGTTTAAGCTACGTTCTCTTTCCCAAGTTCTGCTATCTTATTTAATAAAAAGTTTTGCAGTACATCCGCCTCCTGGCGTTGGTTGATCTTTGAACCTGTACAGCCCATGCAATGGAAGTTTTTATAGCTTATGTCCAGATTTAATTTTAGAATAGGACAATTAGTACCCTGCCAAAAGTATGACCTCATTATGGCAACAAGCACAAAACTTAATTCACTAAGCTTTAATGCATATGCATGAAATAACTATGATTATTTTTAGGAATTTATTTCTATTTCTGAAAATAGTCATTTTTGCAAGAATCTATAATTATAGCATACAAATTGAGCCCAATTTCGCAAGCATCGTCGAGACTCTGAATAAATTTGTCAACATCAGTGCCCTTTGCTCTTTTCATCATTTGAAGATAACAATAGGATCTGTTTTCCAGATGCTACACTATGATGACTATTGACACAGTGTCTGTAACAATTAAACTGTCTGGAGAGCATTACACCAAGATGACACTAATATAAAGTTAATGTCTTATTTACAGTGTGCAGACACAAAGAAAAAAACAAAGAAATATTATTGAGATATGGCCAGTAACATCATGGAATTTAGAGATATATTAGTTTAGAACAGGGCTGTCTAAATCAAACACAGAGCCGGTAGTACTGATAACAAACTTGTATCCTGCAACAATTTAAAAACTTTAAAGTCACAGGCCAACCTTAATATTTATTTGAAAGTGTCCACAATTGAGGATGTTTACCTTCTCATCGCATATAAAGATGAACATGTTTATGGAAACAAACTTACCGTATTATGGTCCGAATGCAGAAGTAAAATTTTTTTTTCTTACCGTGGTGTCCCCACCGGTCCCCGGCTGCGCCGATCTCTGCCGCTGTGTTCCTCCTCTGTGTTGCCTGACGTCC
>CM070033.1:50132966-50142999 GCA_036250615.1 Ptychadena robeensis | reverse complement strand
GGGGGGGCAGGTGGGAATTTTGAATGGTTCTGTTTAGATTTCCTGTCATTTCTTTTTTATAAAATGGGTAAATTAGCAGAGAGGTCAGGGGCCTAATCCATTATGCAAAAGTGATACGTTTCTCTGGTTTTTTTTTATACACGTCTGCACATTTTTCTCATAGGGCAACATATCAACAATTTGTCTGTGTCTCTAAAGATAGAAAAGCTTTCTTTTATCTTATTTAATAAATAGCATGTACCCATGTCTCTTTTTATCTACTGCTGAAGCAGTGATTTTGAGGCCTTTTGTACATATACGATATAAGCAATCCATCAATTACATCAAACACACTTGCTTATTGATTGGGTAGAGAACTTGGTTGAGGACCTTGAGCAGTGAAGGAGGACTAGTGACAAAAGTTAGTAGTTGATGGCTGGAAAAAGCGCACATAAGATGGCACATTTTACACACTGGCCATGTTGGTTTTTGGGAATTGAGAACTGGTTTAAAGTGTTAATGTACTAGTTCCTCATGCCTGACCCTATCCCTACATGCTCTTCCATGGGGACCCTTCTTCTTGTGTGGTGGGACTGCCCTAATTGTGGATTAGGAGCTATAATCTTTTACACAAACTTGTGCACTGTCCCCAACTGAAAAGGTCATGGGACACAAGGATATAAAGCTAGTCTATAAGTCTAATTATAGAGTAAAGGTGGGTTTACACGTCAAGATTTTTGTTTCGTTCAACTTCAGATTAGATTTTTTGATTTTTGTACAACCGACGCAAGTGATGTATTCTGTGGATGTATACTGTGGATGTTTACTGTGATGTATACTGCAGAATACTGTACACACACACACACCTGTATATTCACTGCAGCATACTGTACACACACACACACCTGTATATTCACTGTGTATTCAAACTCATACATACATATCGCTATTAACAACGGACATTTAATAGTGAAATATATATATTATACCACAGCTATAGACAGCACGTTGTTACGTTCGTCCACAATGCAATTGTAAAGTTCTACTTGGAAATAAAATATAAACAACATCTAATCAAAATCATACATTGTAAAAATCCCAACATTCATTGTGCAGGAAATACGTCATGCTACAGGTTAAAAATCCAGTCAAAAAATATCGAGTGAAATGAGGAGCGTTCGTTTTTTACACGAAAAATAAACGACAGATGAAAGTTTACCAACATGTCTGATCACCTTGTGGACGATTTTTGGTCAGATATCGAACAAAAAAAATCAATCTGAGCAAATGGCCGTTCTAGATTTTTGTACAACGAAAAAATTGTTCGTCATTCGTCTGACGGGCGACGAATGACGTGTAAACCCACCTTTAGGGTCAACTGTTATACAGGCTGTATTCATGACATTACATAGAAAAATTTTTTTTTTCTAGTAATGCCACCCATACACCTTTAGATCACTCCATGCAATTGCCATTAGATCTACCAACAACTATGAAGTGCCGGGTCCTCCCTGATAGTATACATAGTGATTGGAAGGTTTAGAAAGGTCCTCATATTACATGGTTTTGGTAAAAGAAAAGCTGATTGTACAGAAATTGTATGGTAAGATTGTAAGGTGTATGGGGGGCTTAAAGCAGTAGCATTTTTCTTTTACAAAACACTGTCCAAAGCAGGACAAGCGGGAGAGTTGTTCCTTTTGTGCTTAAGCTATAGAGGTTGTATTTTTTTTCTTCAGAAAAGCAGTTATGTTAAGTTGTGTTATCCTGCCAAATCCACATATATTATTGTATTGCGCTACAATGCTTTATGTAGAAAAGATTGCCGTTACATTATTGTACAAAGTGTTATGCACTATTACATTTCTGTATCTAACGAGCCATTTACATACTTTGTTTTGATTTAAAAACAATGATTGTAATTTTCCTTGTCTTGGATTATTTATCAAAATTAAATCAGTTAAATAAGGGACATCTGCATTTATCTTTATTTTGATGTACATGTGTGCTCGTGTTTACATATAAGAGGAAATGCTTATCTACCGTAAAGAAGCCATAGAGTATTCCTAATCCTGAAGAATGAACTGGAAGTTTCATGTGACTGACATTTGCTCAGAAGATTTTCCGACTTGCTCAGGTTTCAGTTTTAGGAGGTAATTTAATTAAGCTGAAGCTGCTGTTCAGCCGGTTATTGGACAAAACCCCCACTGATTTAAGTGAGTGTTTCCGGCTGATAACATCCCATAGAGGCACTTTGGTCATTATTAAATTAGTGCTTTAATGTGGAGGAGACACTGCTTTTTCCAATTACACATAACAATACTAATTGGAATCATTCTTGAAACATGGGGCCTAATGACAGCCTTTCATTATCTTTAGTTTTGATGCAAATGAGGGTTTCTCCTGCTGTGTACAAGGATTTGACAATGTGTCACAGCATCTTCTGTCTTCCATAATAATCAATGCACAACAATTTCCTTGTCACATCCAAGTCATGATTTGGGCCCTCCTGATGAGCTGGGGCAATGAACAGACAATTTAGATGCCTTTTCAACTATAACCTTTCAATTACCCCTAAATTGCAGTAAATGTTAAGAAATCTAAAGTGCATGACAGTATCTACAACCGATTCGGAGTGTATTTACCATTAAAGGAGTCAGATATTATATACATATAACAGATATTTCTGACTTCTAGTATCTCCATGGGGAAACTAAAGAGGACATCTGTTTTTAACACTTCATATGACAGGAGAAACCTTTAAAATACATTTAGGCTAAGTTCCAACATAGGAGAGAGTGGTTGTCAATTTTTGTGTGGGCAGTGGATGGGTCACTGTAAATCACCCAACAACATTATAAACCTATAGGGAACCATGTGGGTATCAGTTCCATTGTTGTGATTCTTGACCAGTTGGGAACATCTGAACTTAAATTTAATAGTGTTTCAAAAGAAAATGTTTTTGCTCTGAGAGATCAGGCTCTAAGCTCCTGCCTTGAGCATCCTTTCAAAAAGTGATTTCCCTAACATTACAGTATTTAAGGGGCTAACGTTCTAATAACATAAAATGTATCCCCAAAATATTGAGACACCTACAGTCGAGCCTATAATTATCTATACTGCTGGCAAGTTCTTTCTTTTATTCAATCAGAATTATTTTTTGACAGGAAATGACACAAGTGTCTCCCAAAAGATAATAAGACAATGTACAAGAGGCATTTTTGTGGGAAAAAACATTTCTGCTTTAATCTGCATCTTCAGCTTTAACTTAAATTTGAGCAAAAGTTTTATACCATTACAAATAGACCAAGCTGTTCTAAAGCATCCTAATTGCCCTGATTAATTGGGAACAGCTGTTTTCAATTTAACAGGAGAAAAACAGCAGCTCTCTGCAGTTGGTTTGTGGACAGTCATGGCTAAGACAAAGGAGCTCAGTGAGGACCTGCGGCTGAGCATTGTGGATGCTCAAAAGTCAGGAAAGGGCTACAAGGCCATATCTAAATGTTGCAAATAGAAAACCCTAAGGTGAAGAGAACCCCACCCTCGTCCCTGGCAAGGGGACTACTAGTTTGGCATTGCGGGTACCGGAAAACAGTAAAGAATCTTAGTGTTACAGTAAAATGGTCTTTATTATGTGCCTATCAAGGACCAATATATAACAATGTGCAATAGTAAAATACTATATTCGGCCCAGGAATGGCCCATGTGGTATTTTAAACTTTTTCCACAAAGTGGACATGATTGTATAGAAACAACAGTGAAACAGGCAGAAAACAAACAATTAAAAAGAACTTGGTCGCAATCGATGGAAATACCAGGTGCCCTTGACAATCATCGCTGACTACTGGCCATCCCCTCCTGGATATCTGGCTGGTTGGGAGGGTGGAACACGCCTCTAACTCCGGTCCAGCGGGTTATTGGTCTGATTGGCTCTCGGTTGCAGACACTCCACCCACCTCTCCTCCCTCCCCTCCCTGCCATCACTAGCTGTTGGGAATGCCATCAGTGATGAGGGGAGCATATAGAGGGCTAGGATGGGGGGTGGAGGTCTACTGATCGGTTGGAAGTGCTGGCACCCTTTGGAGACACTGTGCAGAGGCTTACATACACGTTCTTTAATTTCTTGGCTAGGGTACATATGACCAAGATTGACTCTGCATACCCCTTCCCCCCAACTAGCACTTTATTCAGCCATATCTAAATGTTTTCAAGTTCCAGTAGCTACAGTGCAAAGCAAAAAAATGTTCCGCACTGGGAAATCTCAGAGGACGTGGTCGGAAGCCAAAAGTGACACCTGTGCTGGCCAGGAGGATAGTGAGAGAGGTGAAAATGAATTCAAGGATCACCACCAAGGCCATCCTAGTGAATCTGGGCTCTGCTGGTGGCAATGTCTGCACACTACTGGGTTCCAAAGATGTTGACCAAGGAGGACGCCACTTCTCCAGATAAGGCACCCAAAAGCTTGCTTGGCCTTTGCAAATGCTCATCTGGACAAAGAAGAAGACTTCTAGTCCTCTGTGTTATGGTCAGATGAAACAAAAATTTTATTGTTTGGTCACAATGATGTTTCCTTCATTTGGAAACATCATTGTGACAAGCCAGAATCCTGACTTGCATCCAGTTGAGAATGTGTGGTGGGAACTAGGAAGACCCTATGCGAATTCTCGAATAGCCGATATTCGCTGAATATATTCGAAATTCGAATATTCGAGCTCAACACTATTAATAAATAACTTGCTGGTTTGATAAAAGTAGCTTTAAAATGCCAGAGGTATGAATAATTATGGGCTCGACTGTAACTTTACACAAACATAAACCTTAGTGATATTCCATTTCTAATGCATAAGCTTAAAGTGGACCTACCACATGGAGATCCACTAGGTCAAACAGCCACAAGGGCATTTGGGATATCTGTCCCTGGTGTCCTTGTGGCTGCAGAAAATAGTCAGCGTCACATCTGCAAGACTTGGTGATGAGGGGAGAGAGAGACTTCTCTTCACCCCTCACCCATAAGCTGACAGCTGCATGGATGCCAACACTGGGAACTATGGGGTCTGGGGGTAAGAAAGGGGAACAGGCAGGGGGTCTTCGGGCTGGTCCCAAAAGGTAGGCCTTACAAGTGCTTTCTTCCGCTGAGCCAACAGCCTCAACCATATTTAATTTAATCGTTTTGGTACACTGCCACCCTTGAAGCAGGAAATCTCTGAGGAAGTTTCTCCGGGGGTATGGTGCCTAGTTTAGGCACCCCTATAGGTTTTTTGTCCTTAGCCCATCCTGATTGGGGTTTGGGAAGTTTTTGACTTGATAACCGCACTCCTGTTGGTTGTTGGAATGGGCCATCCCCTGTATACCTGTATCCTTTCTGTATACCATGGCTTCTTACTGGAAACTAATATCTGTTTACCACCGTATATTGTAAGGTTTTGTTGCAATGTAAGGTTTCGTTGCATCTTTGAAAGTAAATAAAAGACTAAAGAAAACCCAGCAGCCAGCAGTAGATATTTTACGCTCTATTGACTATACACAGTGGTAGAGAACACTGACAGAATAACAAATACGTGAGTAATACTTCTAATAATGCCATGATTGAGGCAATGAGCCAGAAAGCATATTGCTTGTGGCACTATCAAGTTTATTATTTTAGGACAGTATTTCAAAGCCAAACACCCCAGTGTCCATGGCTAGTGCAATTGTTTTCCCTCTGTGTAGAATATATTAATGTTAACGTTATTGCCTTTTAGTGATGTGTCTTTCAACAGCTACAAAAACAATAAAATCCTGTTATATACCGGTAGTTTATGTGATGTTGACTGCATACAATGACTGTGCATGCTGTGTGGATATACAGTAACCTACCCTATGTAATGCAATTGTATTTTAAATGAGAAAATTATCAAAAAGATTTTTCTTTTCAGCTTTTACAGCCTAATGCCTGGCATACACATGCCGATAAACGGCCGATCTTTCACCTGACCGACGGGCATGCGCACTCACGCCGTCGGTCAGCGGAAAAATCGGCCGCTTATCGGCGTGTGCCCACATGGGGCAACAGATCCCTGCCGCCCCACAGCTCGGCCGGCCAGAGAACGGACATGTCCGATATTCTCTGGCCGATGCAAGCCGATGCCATTAGCTTCAATGAAGACCGGCGTCTTCATTGAAGCTAATGGCCGGCACACAAAGGGTGCCGGCCGACTGAAGCAGCCCCATAATGCACCAGGATGCAAACGTGATGACGTCATCACGTTTGCATTCTGGTGCATATCGGAGCATGTCTGTCGGCACCCATCTGTGGGTGTATGGCAGGCATTAAGGCCCCCATACACCTTACAATCTTTCCATTTTTTACAATTATTGTACAACCAAATTTTGTTCTACCAAAACCATGTAATACGAGGAGCTTTCTTATCCTTCCAATCACTATGTATTCTATCAGGGAGGCCACTATACTACACAGTTGGTTAGTTGTTGGTAGATCTAATGGAGAATGTATGAATCGATCTTAAGGTGTATGGGGTGCTTTATGTATTGTTTTTTTTTAATTAAATCTGGTGAAGATTATATTGCAGTCCCTAGTCTTCACATTTGGAAGTAAAAGTGCTGATGTGCAGAGCATCTCAATTTTTTACATTATACAAGTATGATTTATGGGATGTGGCACAAAAATATATAGTGAATAATAGTAGCTAGATCTATTCAATTTCCTATATTCAAATACCAATTCCAGAAACCCTTGGTTTGCACTTCTGCATTTAAAACCCATGACCCTTTGCAAATCCCAGCACCAACTGGCACTCTATGTGTTGTTGGCTGCTAAGCTGACCATAGCATATTCTTGGAAATATCCTTCTTCTTGGTTATAAATAGGCTCAATTGGTTCATTATTAATGAGAATGTAGTTAAAGTTTGGGAGCCCTAGATCGGCTCAGCCCACATCACATTGGCACCTACCTCTTTTTCCCAATTATGAACCCCTCCACCTGGACTACTCGCTATTGTTTGCTATGATTTTCATGCACATATATCTTCTAAATGCTTCCTACTGGTTCAAGATGTACTCCTTTTTCCAGTTGAATGTTATTTACACCTGTTTAATTTTTCTTTAAATTGATTCTACTTGTTTTGGCTGTATCCTTACATCTGTATTGATGCATTTAGAAATTTTCTCTTTGTATGTACCCTTTGCATATGTTCTTGTTTATTTTATTGTTATCAATGTAAAGAAGCTTGTTAAAAAAACCAATAAATATTTTTTTTAATAATATGCCCATTCCAGGATCAACCATATTTCAAAAAATACTGCTTATTTATTGAATTTACCCTTAAGCCGGCCACAGGCGCTTAGAAAAGCAGCCGATCTTTTGGCTTCTGTGTGCCGGCCCTTACTTTGGATGGGGATGCTGGAATTTTAAAGACCTGAGGCAGAAATTGGTTTTCAAACCTGCTTTTTAACTTTGTCCTGGTTGTTGCATTTGGATTATTTAGAACAGAGGTGGGCAAACGTTTTGACTTGTGGGCCAGAGTGTGTTCTTAAATGTGACAGAGGACTGATATGTCTGTCTGGTCAACTCCTCGCGTTCCTGGTAACTTGCGGCAGGGACATTGTAATTTTCCTGAAACACTTTCTACAACAAAACAATTATTACACTACCATTAAAAAGAAAAATATATTAATTTATATATGAGAAATTCTATGATAGGTCTGTAGTCCCTATTAAGTACTGGTCTCAAAGGCCATATTCAATTATTTATTTAGTAATTTTAGTATTCTCCGTTTTGGGGCTCCACATCCCTCTATACAAACTATGCAATCGCAATGACGTTCATTTCCTAGTGGTGTATAGGTCCACCTAGGTTTGTAGAACCGTCAAAAAATGGGTACCCTCAAACCCTGGGACTTTCAAGGGAGCCGGAGAAAATAATGTCTAATAGACTGTCATATGAAAAAGATTAGGTTAATTTATTAAGCACATGTTGTACAAACATTTTTTTTGTGAATAAGGTAGGTCAGTACAGCTGACTCCTATAAAAACACAATATATACATTGACAATAATACATGATTAAATCATTAAAAGACATTTAAACATTTAAACTCGTGACGTCATTGCGATTGCATATTAATTTATATATTTTAAAGTTGTTTACATATTTTAAATATACATTAAAAAATATATAAATGAACAAACTGTGCCCTCTCTGCCCTTGATCAGTCAACATCTGGAGACCTTGGTGACAAGATGCTCTGACTCCCTTCCACTTGTTCACTGCAATAAGAGGAGTTCATTCCTGGAGGATGTGCCCACAGCTTCATCACATGATAACACTACATTTCATCTATAGGTTCAATAGCTATAGATGTTCATTTAACCCTTGCAGGGCTAGCTTCATTATTGCTTGGCACCTACAATGTTGTCTTAACACCTTCCCTTGCATAATACATTAACACCCCATAGCTGTAATCATGCAGATGTAATCAACTACTTTCTGATAGTAAACAGATTTTGCTGATTGGAGCAACATGCCAGGGTATATAATCCTCGAAAGACCTTTGTACAAGTCATTCTGAATTTAAATGAAAAGGCATTTGGATGACTAGAGAAAACTTTTGCCCATCCAAGTTTCTTACTACTGCTACTTACTTCTACTACTACTACTACTGAAGTCTGCCATACACGCTTTGAGTTAAACACGTTTTTTAGTCTGATCGAAGGCTGTGCGAATCACGGTGGTCAATCTGCCGCGAAATCAGGTGCAAATCAAAAGATTATATTTTTTATTTGTTCAGAAATCATCCGCCAAATCGATCTTAGCCATTCCGGAATTGTCTGTAATTCTTATATGGATTTCAGCAAGGGATGACACACAAATTGTGTCTTGCCGATTCTCAGCAGGCGACACATGGTGATGTCATCACACGAGGTTGATCTGCTGGGAGATCGACAAAGCGTCTAAACGTGAGTGGGGGGCTTAAGATATCTGAGTAAGCAGAAACCTTTTGAGAAGGAAATGTGTATTTTCACAAAGGTAGGCTTTAAATGCCTTTAACAGGTCTGTGTTTTAAGTGAATTCATAAAAACTAGTAGAAGAGGTTAATGTGCAAACAATGAGATATACACGAAAACCAGTCACCCTGCTGTCATTTGCATAACATCTAGTTACCTTAGTTAAACCCAAATGAAAATGAATGATCTTCTTCTAGTAACTGAAGCATGAAAATTTATAACATCCATAGCCCTGGTTAATTTAACTTTACAAACACCAGCTGATCATAATGTTTACTTGTTTTTCTTAGAAATGTAATACTCATGTGAGTAAATTTTTTGCACATGCTTGCTTGTGATTTGTGCAGTTTTCCAGTAAGTACACATTAAAGCTGTACAAACTGTGACTATAATGGGTTATTTCTCAAGCCGGCCATTGATGTGTAGATTCGCGTTGCACACTGTGCACATCGATTCGTGTTCAATACTTTGGGTAGGGGGCCCTGGTCCCCATCCAAAGAAATTGCGATTGACCAGGGAAAAAACTGACATGTCCTTTCCCTTTTTTTAAACAATCGAAATGGATCGCTCCATGTGGGCAGCTTCGATTTCTGAAGGATCAATTGACCCACTAAATCGCAACGTCTATAGCCAGTTTTAGACATCAGAAGGCCGTATATACATAGTGCAATGTAGCTGGATATTCATGCTCATATTTACAAGCTTATTCAGATGTATTCAGTTAAGGAATAGTAAATAGAAAATATTGGTAGTCACAAAATATCGCAATTTTTTTAATATTCGCAATAAATTTGAGACTTTGTCATCTCTAATCATTATTTAACAGTAGTTTTGAGTACTGATCTTGAACCTTGAATAATCTCGAATATATTCATGGTTACGTAGATATAGCACTTTATTCAGGATCTTTGTGGATTCCTGAAGTGCTGACATTCGCAATAAAAATTTGTGCCTAGAATATTTGCGATCAACCCTATTAAAGGTGGGTTTACGCGTCAAGATTTTTTCGGCCGACAGATGGACGACTAACGATTTTTTGGTTTATTGTACAAA
>CM070033.1:50115200-50127329 GCA_036250615.1 Ptychadena robeensis | reverse complement strand
ATTGGGGTGATCTGGGTGGGGTATCGCACTGGCTAGCCAGTAGTGTGATGGCATTGATGGTGTTAGGGTAGTGCCTGTTTTATTCAGACAATGCAAAAACACGAGTAAGGATGTTGAACAAATATTAGTCAGTCTGGAAAGGGCAAGAAAACCAGCTTAGAAGAAAGATAACCAGTTATATTCCCGGTTTGGGGATATCGGTGACAGTGAATGGTCCTGCACAGGGGGAGGATAAGGATGACGGGATAAGAAGCGTGGAGCTGTGATGGTTTATACCAGCAAGAGGAGAGACGGAGCAGATTCTTCCTTTAGAAGTTAAAGGGGATTACTAAAGTAAGCCAGCAGAATGTAATACAGATAAATGGAGGGCCGAAGAACGCTGCTCTAATAATAGCTGATATTTACTTGTAGGAAAATGAGGTGATCTCGAGCGACATCCACACTTCTTTATCGCTGTCCATCGCACTCCGAGATGCCTGCCAGTCAGCAGGAGGCATGTTGTCTCCAATCACAGCTGTGACAGGGCGCGGAATGACTACCCACTGCTGTGTCTTTTTAGATTAGTCCTCTATGTATATGTCATTTTTGTTTTTTAATCTCCCAGGACCAAAATATGTATCTTAAGGGGGAATAATGTTTCCACGATTGTACACTACTGATACAGTTCCATACAGCACATTAAGAATGCGATTTATTTGTTCATTATTTGCGGTATTGAGAAAATCTGTGACTTACTTTATTCTGGCACTGCCAATCCAAAAATGTGTAAAATGGACACAATCATCACTTTATATAGCTTCGCTTGAAGGCTTTTTTGTTCAGAATCCGAAGGGGATAGACCCCAGAATGATCCACTTTGCAGGCGTATCCAATAATCTATGCATATTAAATGTTCGGAGTAGAGAAGACACGAAGAATTAATATCTACAGTGTAGCAAATTGCAACAGAGCCAATAACCTATTCACCTGTATTTTATGATCATTTTTTCTTTGCACCTCGGATATCTTTTCTCTAAAATGGAGTGCTGGGTTCTTACAAATCATTGCTGATTTATTAGTGAAGAATAAAGGTAGCCATAGACGAGGCAATTCTCCCTCGATAGATGAGGAATTGACCACAGTGGGATGACGTCATCAACCTGCAGCCGGCCCTCAGCTGATCGGTGGCCACCCTTTTTGTTCCGGCCATTACGTTGGCCAAAGTAATGGGATCAGCTGGGAATTTACCGACATGTCGAATCACCGTGCAATCCCACATGTGGGAGATTCCTGATTGATCTGTCCAGGTGGGCCGCCCCGATTTGCGACCGACAGTAACACGCACAGCAGTCGAACGGCCCATAAATCGGGTGAAAATCGACCGTGTATGGCTACCTTTAATAAGATGAGAATAAGCTCTAGCTCAGCAATGCTAGTTTTCTAGTTCAGTTACTTGGTTAAAGCCGGCCATACACAATGCAATCTGAATGTACAATGTAGTACTAGATTCAGCAGAATGTAATCTAAAGGCAAGTTTACCTAATCCGTTGAGCTTCAATAGATTCAATCAGGCCCTTTCACATTATAGTAAAATCGGTGGGAGGTTGTATGATGTACCAAACTCTTGGCGTTTATCCACCTTCACCACTGACTGGTAACTTTTGATCACAACCGATGAAACTCCAGTCTTGATAATTTTAGTAATTTGTTTTGGATATAATCTGTTAACATAAACCTATGTAAGATGCTGATTTACACTGTCAGTTCAATCATAAGAATAAATGGGCTGTCTGAGCACCTTTCTTACTGAGCGATATATTCCTGTCCTTACTATCATAATATATTATAGTATTCCTATATAGGATGGCTTGCAGTGACTTGATACATCTCCTTGCAAGCTGGCTGACTTTGCTGACCCTTACATCATAAAATGTTATTTTCCTGGCTTTCATGCTGATCCAGTGGCTTCTGCATTGAGTTAGCGGATTAGAACTTGACCTTTCTAACTTTGGTGATAAATTGGCTGGTTTTATACTGTAACTAGCATCAGCCAGGGAGCTTGTAACAGAACCGCCTGTTTTCTTTGAAATGACCCGTATATCCTTATTCTTAATATCACCCGTGGTTCCTATGGAATCCTGTGATCAGCTGACAAGTGGCAATGAGCTCCTATGGTGCACGTTAAACAATCCTGTTAAGCCATACACAATTGAGCCATTGTGCAGTGTTGCAATTCTATAGCTTGCATCATAGATATTTATTCTTTAAGCAGATGAACTTGGTTGAATAATTATGAAATTGCAATGTGCTGCCACCAGACCAATGCAGTGCACTACATTTTGAGGTGCCTTGCATTTTGCGGCATTTTATGTTTTTGGCTGCTTTTGCATTTCTGATTAAAGTTATTGGAAGCACAAGTTCAGTCACAATGCATACTGCACTACAATTTAGAATAGGCTAAATTGCGTTAATGCATTAGTAAAAAATGGGGACACAGGTTTTGATTCAACAATGCACAGTACTTATAGTGTGAAAGAGCTGGTTATAATTTTTCTAAATATGTTTTTGTGTAAAGAAGACTCGGTGGTCACTCATATGGTAGTGTGGATACTAGTTATGGTTATATTCTTGTAACCGTTTTTATGCATAGATATCCATGGAGGGATTTCACATTCTGATCCCTATTCTTCTGGTAACTGTACCAAAGACTGACCTGGATTTCCTTTTCCAATGCAACTAAAAGTGCAGATTTAGGTTAAAAACACACTTCTGAATCTTTGCCTCACACGTTATATTGAAATGAATGAAATTGAAGCTGCTGTGATGGTGTGCCAGGACACATCTCCACATGACAGTTAAATGTATACAATTTATGTCACTTGGATAACTGCAGGGAAGTATGAATAACTATGAAAGGTTGAAGTTAGGGGTGTGAAATTGGGAAACGTTAATTAATTACGTAAATTAATAATCCCCAAAAAAAAGATTGGGCTTCTAAGGGTGTTGGAGAACCAGGGGAAGAAAGTAGGCATAGATAAGGGTAAAATCTGACAAGAGAAAAGCACTGTGTGACAGCTGAAATATGACTATGAAAGGTTGACATTTGGACTGCTGGTTTTCTCAGGGTTTAGTTACTTAGCCAGAACTTTTTTGGCTTGTACTATTGAGGTATGAGATCTGGGGGTTCAAACGTGTTGTACTGTGAGAGTTACATTTGACCCAAAGCCAGCTGGTGACCTGTGGATTGGAGACAGCTAATCTGAGGATCAATCAGGAACAGGGAGGTCCATCTGCAGCAGAACCTACCATGCAGGAAGCTGACACAGAGGACAGTGAGGGTGACAGAGAGGAAGACCACCCTATATATGGGGTGCGTACCAAACGCCATCTCCTGGTACTCATCTGTGGAGCTCACTAACAATGTTGTGTGCACCCCTGGTTATAACAATTGTTTGAAAGTGCCCAGTTAGTGCTATACGGCCTTTTCTCCATCATAGAAGCTGGTTGTTTAGGATTCTGGCACAATGGATTGCTGATGATCATGGAGATTGGGCAATAATATCTTCTGAATATTAGGGTTGTGGGAGGGCCCTTGGCTATTGTCCTTTCATTGTGGAGGGATGGACGGTCTTCAGTCGCAGCATAGCATTCGATGACGGTGGCTTTGAGAACAGAGGAGGTGAGGTACGGTAATTAAAGATGGTGTATAAAAGGAGAGACGTTTGTCTATTGTGAAGCCGGAGTGGAGCAGTAATGTAAATAATGTTTTCGTTGTGTTATTGTTCTGACATGTCCTCGGTGTACTTGGAGATATATTATACAAGTGTAGAAAAAAGTACACCTAGATTTCACTAAGTCCTGCTCTACTTTATATTATTTATATTTTAAGTTACATTTTATTTGTAGGGTTTTTATATTTTCAACTTTTAATCCCACCACAGTTTTTTGCTAGGTTTGGACTTTTACTGGGTAATTGAAGCACCTTAATTCCTTTTTTTTTTTTTTTTTTTTTTTGTTTTTGTTTATGGAGATATGTTGACATGCTAGAAATATTCCTCTTGTTGCATGATCCAATGTGGGACCTTACTTAGCTGCCAGATGCTCATCGGTGGTTCAATGACTACAATGTGCCCGTGCTGTGTGGCTCTGTGTTTGTACTGATGGGTTTTGTTTGGTTTTAGCCAGACATGGTATTGCATGTTATGGTCAGACATCTCCACCTGTAAAAAATTGTATCCATATGCCATGCTTTTTGTAGACCGATGGTCTAGATGTTTGGATAGGACCATGTAACCTTTGTGTTGGTACCCACCTGAATTCTACAGATTTCTTTCTTGTCTCCGGGCTTGCTTCCACAGGCTTACTGTTTGCTGATATGCAGGCAGATTCCACGTGGTTTAGGGAGCCTTACTGACCCACTGGGGGGCTTGTTTCCATTTCGTTGGAACCCCTCCCCGATGTAGCAGATAAACTTACCTGCTCAGTGTAGTGAATACGTTGAGCCTCTGCACTGGTGGATGTGTAATCAGATCATCTGCCGGCAGGCAATGTCAACCTGCTATGTCGGGATCCCCGCTAAACGTATAAGTCGGATCCCGACCAATAATGGAAACAACCCCTTATTGAGGTGATTGCATTTGCTATCATCTAATCACGTGCAGCGATTGTTTAACTGGCGATCACTGTGAACGTGCACAGTGATCAAACGTTCTGGAATCAACCTCAGAATTCATACGTGTATGGCTAGCTTAACTCTTAAGGCTTCTTCACAGATGATCGTCAGCCGATGTGATCTGTTTTGGATAAATATCTGATTCGTAACACTTGATTGATCAGTAAGGGCGAATGCATCAGCTAGTTTTGCCAAAAATGATCATTCCCAACCAACAAACTTAAAAGTGTGTACATAACTTTAATCTATAGTTAGTCATACCATATCGATGATTCGCAACGTGGTGGGGCAAAAATCGACAAATGATCATTAACTTTAAGATCGATCCCAGGCTAATACTTTGGCTGGGGATGGAGGGTCCTTATCCAAAGTAATGGTAATCGAACAGGGATTCACCAAAATGTTGGATTGATCAACATCTTGGAGCTGAAACGATCACTTCAGATGGACAGTGTGTGATTTCCAAATGATTGATCGCCACAAACATGCGTATGGATAGTTCAAGAGTCAAACAGAAAATCGATCCGTGTATGGATACCTTTAGGGTTGCTAGCACTAGATGATTGAATGGTGGGTGCCCAGTCCAAATTTTGTAGAATATGTTAATAATTCAGATTATTGTTTGATATATCGGGTTTTTTGTTCTGAATCGATGGACATGTTAAACATATTAAATACTGACATTGTATTTTGATTATTAAAGTATGAAATAATTGCTAACTCATGAAAGTTATAACCTGAAATAATAAGAATGAATCTTAGTCTTTATTGGTTTGGGCATGTTTGCGTTGCCTCATTTCCTGGCTGGGCTTTTCCTCATGGAATAATTCACACAGTCTTTTCCTGGAAAGAGATAACTAATGATATGCGTGAGTTTCAACATTGACATGCAGGTGTCAGCTGGGCAAATCGGGGACCACATATACGGAGTATCATTGGCTCACTTGGGGTCTCTATTTAATTTGCATGCTAACATCTACTGTTGTGCCTCTCTGTAATCGTGTACGCAGCCCATGCAATGTGCACAGCGAAAGTTGGGTTCCTTTAGCCGACTATAAGTTACGTATGCTGGCCATCTCCGCAGCCACGTCATTGAAGTTTAAACTATAAATATGATTGTTGGCGTTGTATTTTAGCTTGCATTAACATGTTCTAGTGGAAAAGTTTTCTCTTGCAATAAAGCTGAATGGTGTAGTCTCGACTTGCCGAGCAATTTAAGTATGTCTAATCCCTTACGCTGACACATTTTCCAGTAAATGCAGAGTTAAAAAGTTTTTCTTGGCGCCAAAAATCCACTGTGTGTATGAGGGGAATGTTGAACCATGAAAAGACTTGCTTGTCATACCACATGAAATGTTTTTTCTAACCGATATTAGTGTAGACAAAAGGAAAAAAAAATTCCCTTATAACATAGAGATGGATCTCTATGATGGAGATTTATTATTCATATCATGTGATTGTCCCACAACAGTATAGTAATCTTTCTGAACACCCTGTCCTATCTGGGGGTGATGCCTCCTGAAGTTGGTGGTGAAGCATAATGGAAGAGGTCATAGAGTACTGATGGCAAACCTATGGCACACGTGACAGAGGTGGCACTCGGAGCCCTCTCTGTGGGCACGCAAGCTGTCAGCCAGCACAGAGGAAAGAACTGCAGCCTATTGGCTCTTAATGCTGTCAGTTTTCTTCCCCTCTCTTCTGATTGCACACAGCATCCCATACCCTCTCCTATTCTATCTTATAAGAAAGTAGAGTGTGGGTTTACATGTTTCGTGTAAGTAATTACATGAATTGTGTAATTCTGGTTATATTGCCATGCCGGCACTTTGAGATGAATAAGTGGGATTTGGGATTCAGTTTGGGCATTTGGAACCTGAAGGTTTGCCATCACTGTCCTAGGGTATCATGGTCATGGTATTCAGATGCATTTCTCTTACTGTTGGCTCTGAATCATTGTTTAGAATCGCTAGCAGTTTATTTGTGACACATTGACTTATATCACTGTGTTTTCAGATCTGGATTTGCTATGAGCATTTTTGGATCAAGTCACAGTTTAGCTCAATCACACTGCCAATAGCCAACGTTGAGGCACATATATGTTCATTCTGATTTAAGGTGATTATTATAAATATACACCCATATAAATCTAATGTAACGTTTTTTTTTTTTCCAAAATGATAGGACATAATGTTAACCAAGGGAAAATGAATGAATCCTTTTTAAAAATGTCTTCCACTGACCAGATATCAAAACATTGAACACATTCAAAGGCATCACATTTTCCAGACCTCGCCTTGTTCCCATTAACCAGTCAGATTGTACTTTTCAGTGTGGTGGATACTAATGCTTCCTGATCTAAAGCGAGCCATACAAATATTTTCATCCAATTAATACCTGTCAAGTATCCCGTTATGGCTGGTAAAGCAAACATTTTTATGTGACTTTCCTGGCCAAATCCCAATTTTAATAAATCCTGGGTTTTAAAATTGTGGTTACTTTGTAGGGAGGGGGTGTTACTCCAAAGTTCCCAGCCTGTTTGTGCATATGATGTGCAGGGTTGGAAATTAGCAGGTAGAGTAACGCCCCCCCCCCCTCTTAAGTTAGGCAGGTACTGAATAGAATGGAGGGGAGGGACAGCTGCGGATACCAAAAGTGGCATAAGTGGTGTCACTTCCTGCATTTGGAATGCGGACGTAGGTAAAACTTGTACAGGTATGATCCAATTTGAGTTTACTTGACATAATATATACCTCACTAGAAGACATTTTTCACACAAAATAATTAGGAAAATGCCTTGTTGATTTTTTTTGTTTATCCCAAACTCCTCATGAGCAATATCACAACATTCTGGAGACAAGGCTTTGTTCCACCCCATCCAGTCAAGCCAAAAGGCCATTGCCAGGAGACAGGGCCTAGTGCCAGCAGAGTGCGCAGCACTGGAACTTTAGTATGTGTCTATACACTAGCAGCACCCATTCCCTGACCAATTTACGGAGAGTCGCGGTTTACCATCTGGCACCTTCAACAACTTACCCATAAGCAACTATTTTTCAAATGGGAGGAGGGGCGAGCTTGTTTTACATAATTTAATAACTGCAATGCAGAATGAAAATACAAAAACATGGCTATTTACATATGGGAGGAGTCTGTCACCTTATATATTCACTGCAGTATTAATTTGATATATATATACTTTTTGAGTGACTTGTTCTGTTCCACCGAATATGTAAGTAGCTAGGTGATGAGTTGTGGCTCTTTGTGTGTTAAGGGCACATAGTGAAATATTTTAGGGAAAAATCCATTGCTCTGTTGTATTTTTTAATTATCAATAGCTGTTTGCCAGATTGTTAATGATCAAGAACCACTTGTTTCCAGCCAATGCCCAGCTCATCTCTCCTGCCCAAATCTATATTCCTCCTGGGCCTCTGTCTGTCCTGCCTGACCAGCTCCAGCAAAAGTCTATAGTCTATATGTGCTGAGGACAAAGGCTCTGAATACCGGGGAGGTAGTTTAGATTGCGCTGAGCTTCATGGAGAGTGTAGATCATCATCAGCCATATTTATGTTCAGATGAAAATCTAGCATCTCCACATTTGTATATTGTATATTGTATTTGTATATTTTTCACGCACTAAAAGTGATTGGCCTATGAACTTTTATATGGGTAAAGATGTTGGGTCCTCTGGCTAGTCTCCCCCACTCTTCCCCCACCCCCAAATCTTCAAAGAAAAGAACGATTACTACAGTACAAGGAAGGAAAGGGGACAATCTACTTCTGTGATGCTCTCGTGATTTCTGAAACGGATTAGTGGATCTGCCGGTGGCTGATCATGGGGCCATCCATGGCAGGGTAAGGTTGCTGGACATGGAAGTAGCGAGGTTTCTTGTTGGTGAAAGTTGCTGAAGTGAGACATAACATTCTTGAGGGATTCCAAAGTTTAATTGCTGTTAAATATTAATGGTCCCACTATGTATGTTTTGAAGCTTAGGCTTTTGCCTGCAGTATGTTTAAAATGTTATAGGACACTTCACCCTCTTTACCACTGCAGGGGGCAGACTTCACTCCCACTATGGCACATCAGAATATAAATGTGGAAGCTGTGCGATGCCACGCTGGTCACAAACATGCCATTCCACGCTCTAGTGGGGAGCATACTAGGTAATGGAGCCCTTGGTGTGGGTTGCTAGATTTAGGTGATGGTTTTGGTTACCATAATTGATGGCCCTAGGGTTTTTTTAACAATGAATATTGTTTACTCTTCACACTCCTGTAGGGAAAGCTTCTTTTGAGAATAAATGTATACAAAAGTTGTTTCAGGCAAGTGTATGATTGTCTGCCCAATATCCTCAGCTTTCCTTCAGTCATAGAGTTTTGGGGTATGTGATCAGTAGTGGGCACTAAGAAGGGGGTGTAAGGGTAAGACCCCAGACTTGTGACTAATCTTACCTCAGAGGTATGTATGTGTAGTGTACATTAAACATTTGCTTGTGCACTACAATGTGGACGAACTGCACACTACATAGACATTTATGAATAGTAATATTGTTTTCCAAAGAATCCATATGGTGGCAGCATAGAACATTGCTATACCGATATGCTCGCTTCTTACAAACTAACTTTCATGAACTTTAAAAGCATCTGTAACGCTCTCATTTATGTAATTGGTCACTGTCCCAGTAGAAAGGCCTGTACCCTGCCAGCATGCTTCAGGGAAAGGACCATTGTTGATAATGTGGAAGCAGTAGCCTCTCTACAGAAGTCAGTCCGACCTTTTAGATGTACTCCGTTCCACTTGTATAGTTCTGAATCTCTAGGACTGGCAGCATGCATGTACCTGAGGCACTTTCCACACTCGGCCACACACTATTCTATCTCAAATGTTTGCTGCTGTGTGTTGGGTTAACCCATCTGCCCTGTGGATGTGATGATCACTGCCGATGGTTGTCAGCCCCTCTAGGGACGGATCCGGGAAGCGGACACAGAGAACACACACAGTGATTCTGTGATCTGCTCCGAGTTTATTGTATCATACAGCAATTGTTATACACCTCAGTTTATGATGTTTAATGGGTGTTCCGATGTATGTCGCCCTTATCACGTGCGTCAGTTAGCGAGACTTGCGGTATAAGCTGTGAAGATCTGTCTTCAATAGGTGTTGCAGAACTGAGGAGCACTGCTCACAGCCTGCTGCAAAGCACACTTCCCGAAAGTATATTATGTACAAACTACCTTCTATTATCCATCGCTGTGCACTGTGTCCTATTCCTCTACTCACATTTCTTCATACCATTTATCCATTACTTCTCCTAATGCCCTGCTGGACCAGTCCTGTCCCTTGTGTCATGGAAGGAAAGTTTACTAACTGACTTGTTGCTCTCAGTCCTGTCCCTTGTCCCCCAGCAGGACAGTTTCAGTCCCAGTCTTGTTCTCTATGGTCGACACTGCTGTGTCACAGATGACAGCCGATATTCTGGGCTGTTTCCTGTGCTGCCGATCCTGTCCGCTATCGGGGCAGTTGTCTAGATGACAGCCAGTCCTAGGTGAACGCAAGCCCTGTGCACTTTGACAGATGACAGCCTGGGTCGTGCAGCTTGACAGATGACAGCCTGGGTCGTGCAGCTTGACAGATGACAGCCTGGGTCGTGCAGCTTGGCAGATGACCGGAGATTTGGGCGGTGTGTGGGTAGGTCGGAGGGAGTTTCCTGGGGCCGGTAGGTCGGAGTTCAGTTATTTATAGCCTCGGCAGCCATGTGTTGACTTTGGAGATGCTAAGTGTACAGCCGGTGTCTGGGCGATGGGAGGACCGGGGGAGGCTCCTGGGAGGAATGGATGGTACTGGGGGAAGCTGGGCGGGGTGGCATGTGTGTGGGCGTCTGGCACAGCGGCCGGGTGTTGTGTCTGGGGACGGGCTCGGTATGGTAGTAGAAGGGGCGGTGTGCTGGAGGGAAGGGGCGGTGTTGGGTGGTCGCTGTGATTGTATAGACGGCAGGGAGGGGGCGGGTGTCTGGAGGGAAGGGGCGGTATTGGGTGGTCGGGTGTGATAGTTCGGTGGAGGGGGCGGGTGTCGGTGGAAGATGGCGGCCAGGCGCGCCACTGTACCCGGCACCTCCACTGTACCCCCGGCCGGTCGGAGGGGACTGGTGGACAGCCCGGTTGACTCGGATTGGTTTGTGTTTCCCCGGCAGGACTGTGACAAGATGTCTGGAAGCGGCATGATGAGAGACCCCCCGGCCGGGACAAGTACGGGTACAACACCGGGAGAAGAGTCCTCTGACAGCGAGGGCGAGCACGAGGGGCCCCAGAAACTCATCCGCAAAGTGTCCACCTCTGGCCAGATCCGAACCAAGGTAAGATGTCCATCCATACTACTACCTACACTGTGCTCTGTGCAAGCCACCGGAACCCTCTGACAGCTGGCATCATGTGTGTGTGCAGCACGTAGAGATTACAGTATATACATCACCAGAGAGTGTCCAATATATAGACTATATACACTACCACCTTAGAGTGTCATATTGAGTATATACGCTGTCACCAGAGAGTATCCCATATATAGTATATACACTGTCACCAGAGATTGTCATATAGAGTATATACACTGTCACCAGAGAGTGTCATAGAGTATATACACGGTCACCAGAGAGTATCCCATATGTAGTATATACACGGTCACCAGAGAGTATCCCATATGTAGTATATACACGGTCACCAGAGAGTGTCCCGTATATAAAGTATATACACTGCCACCTGAGTGTCCCATATATAGAGTATATACACTGTCACCAGAGAGTGTCCCATATATAGAGTATATACACTGTCACCAGAGAGTGTCCCGTATATAGAGTATATACACTGTCACCAGAGAGTGTCCCGTATATATAGTATATACACTGTCACCAGAGAGTATCCCATATATAGAATATACACTGCCACCAGAGAGTATCCTGTATATAGAGTATATACACTGCCACCTGAGTGTCATATAGAGTATATACACTGTCACCAGAGAGTGTCCAATATATACAGTAAATACACTACCACCTGTACATGCTGCATGTGTGCATTACTTTTACTGTATCTGATCTGTATTGTCACAACTGTGTGTACTGTACAAGCCACAGCACATTTCTTGTTAAAAATATATTAATGTGTAAAACCTTTCCATGTGTGTACATATATTTTGGAGGTGTCCTGTGGATGTGTGTTGACTATGGCACATGTTGTACATGCTGTGTGTATACTTTGTATGTGTGTGTGTACAGGGAGGCCGGGCTTGTCTTCCATACACTAGTTTGACTATTGCATGTTAATACCACACTTCACTCGTTTTGTGCTGCTGCTGTACATTTCACACACCTAGCGTTCTCACTCCAGTCTCTAATATGCAATCCTCACATAGTAGCTTGTGTCACATTATGCAACACAGTGTTCTCCCCAGAGGAGATTGGCCGGGCGGCCCGCCCGGGAGATTTTGGTCC
>CM070033.1:50090788-50101983 GCA_036250615.1 Ptychadena robeensis | reverse complement strand
CCGACTCCAGGTACCCAAAAATGCCTCCGACTCCACAGCCCTGAGACGCTCTGAAGTATAGGATGCGTCCTATACATCGGAGCGTCTTATGGGCCAAAATACAGTAAGTTCTAACACTTTGTTTTGCTGTGACGCTCCCTCTCCTCTGGAAGATCAGTAAATAAAGTAAGGAAGTTGCCCATCAGTACTTATGAATACTGGATATGGGTTATTTTGCCATTGTGAATCCAGAAAGAACTCCTGGCAGATATTTTGTATATTTCGATGTATATGTATCTGATATAATGTATCTGTATAATGCAGCATGTGCACAGGCCTTTGAAATGGAATCAATCATATTTTATTTATTTTATTATCAACCCCACTGTGTGCAGATCTATCGATATTTGACTGACCAACAACATTTAAATTGCAAAAGTTGATAAAATCCAAGATTTATTCAGCAAGTGCGTGTATGCCTTCCTCAGTGATTCTGATGGTGAAGCCGCTTGTGCTTCTATGTCCTCTTGACCCCGAGTATTGAAAGAAATTGGGATCCGATATTTGAAGTGCAATGGAATATTGGTCATATGATGGTACATTTTTAGACGTTTATTTGACTGAATAATACAAATCTATGTGTTGGTGATGTTTTGTGTCATTGTGTATTCTGGTTGTTGTGCCTGGTTTGGTGTGGTGTTGCAGGTGGTCACTTTCTTGTTTTGTTTGATGTTCTCCGCGCTGGTGGTGACTGCGTTAATCATGGATGTGTGGATTGCCTGTTCTGATGCTTCTTTGTTTACCCGTGGGGCCTTTGTGCTTCGTGATGGCCTGGAAAGGGGGAAGGTTGGGCCTGTTGATGGTGGCATAGATAAGCACTGGAAACAAGCTGTTATCTGTCTCATTTTCTGGCAGTTACAATTATGGAGGAAATGAGTGACTGTTTTTCCCTTCCTAACTGTTCAATTTACCATATTTTACCATTGATCACATCTAATTACCAAGAGTGGCTCTTTGATCTCTGAATGGTGTAAAAGCTTGCTTTAAAAATGATTACATTAATGGACATTAAAAAACTGTAAGCAAATTAAATTTTCTAATGACATTTGCTGTACAGATCAAATGTACACAAACCAGATTTAAATGTCAAATTCAATTTAACCAGATATGCAGTACTTGCCTTGTGCATAAAGTGTTTGGGTGCAAGCTCACAAACTTGGTGTTCCTCATAAATCTCTGTGCGGATGAGGTTGTGTAGCTGGACTTTCTCTCCTTGCTCTGAATCTCCGTTCTTCCCATTTTGGTCCTTTGCCAGAAATCCTCGGCATGCAGAAGCTGGCTCTTTACTTTGCCTTCTCCATAAAGCACTTGGGTACTGACGAGACTTGCACATACAGCTCCGAACTTGGGGCATGTGTAAATGTGGGATCAAGCTATTCTTTTCTGGAATTCTTCCTCCCAGACGGTAAATGTTTGCCTTGAGGTATGTGTATGTTGGCTTCATCTAAGTAGGTGACACTTGGCGGCATTAACTTTCTGATGACCATGATATGAATATGTTTGTAGAAATATGTGAAAAAGAGTGTAGGAAGGAATCCCTATGTATAGGTCTGCCGGGGGTTTGCCTTGTAAGGATGCTGCAAGTAGTAGAACTAGAAAATGTCTCTGGAAGCCTGCCGGGTTATTTCTTGTTTACTAAATACAGTGTACAATTGTTTAGCACTGCCATCTATAAATAGCATTTGCTATATCATACAATGTATTAGTAACCTCTTCCTATATGCTTTAGCTGAATAATGGAATCTAAAGATTTTCTATCTAGTAAGATGTATTTGAATGTGTTTCATGTTGCTGAAATTAAGTTTTCTTATAGGTCTGTAGGCTAGTGACTGCGCAAAGGTAACAGAATTAGTGTTTGAATACACAGAAGCCAGAATGTCTGCCTGGAGTAATGCAGCTTAAGGTTCATTTACTAAACGGGCAAGACTGCAATATTAAATCTTAAATAGTTTTATAGTGATTTAAATGTAGTAATAACTCCAAGCGTTTAGTACATTTCAGTTTACTCGACAGTACGCTTAATAAACTGTACTTACTAATACGGATGAAAACGGACTTGTCTGTAAATTGTAGTCGAGCGATCAGGAATTGAGGGACGTTATTGGAGACATGTGATCGCTACTATCGATTGATCCATGCTGGCCTCATTCCACTTCCATTATTTTCAAAACCCTGTTTTTTTGAGTAGCCGATCTTTACTTACGTTGCCGATCGATCAATGTACAACTTATGATTGAAGAATCAATCACACGTCCCAATCGTATAGGGAAATCTAAGCGTCTATGGCCAGCTTATGTAGAATGTATCAGATATGCCGTCCATGCAGCGGTACTTTTACCTGGTGAACTAGCCAGCGACTAGACAAATTTTCCCTTAGGGTGACTATATTTTCTCCATTTTATCTATGGTTGTGTAACGCAAGCACTGGGTGTGTAGTCGCATTGTCAGTTTGTGGAAATTGTAGCATTTAAAAAAATAATTAATTTAGTTGAACTTTTTACAAATGACTGACAATACCTGTTCCCTAACTGTTTTTTTAAAGCATTTAAAGTTATTTCTTCCCCTACTTTTTGAGATCTAGGTTGTAACTATAAAGAAGTTCTGATGGTGGTTGTAAGTGCCTCTGACAGTGTTAATAGAGCGTTGAAATCCTTTTACTTTGCCCTTTATCTTTTAAGGAAATGGTAAAAAAAACGAATTGCTGGCAGGACTGACATTTAATACAACATTGTTAAAGACTTTCTTCCCTCGTGTTACCTCCTCAGTTATTTCCTTTTCTCTTCATTCTACCTGAAATGGGACAAACATAACCACATTTCCCTTTATATGAGAGTGGCAATGTGTGCTGCGTTATTTTGTAAAATACCACTAGAAGATCTAGTTAACGATTCATTGTACAACAATGTACTGACGCAGATGGAATATATTCTTTGTGGACTAGTACGGCTTTACTGTTTTGAACGAACCAGTCTCTCTTAGCCATGGAAACTTGATCGGTATACGTTAAGGCCATGTAAACAGGGGGATAGTGAAGATGTAATTTCTAGCCTATTAGAAGTCCATTTACATGGCTAAAGTGGACAGTATTATTGTTACCCTGCTGCATGCACTTTGTAACATGGTGTGTAATCGGGAATCTCAATTTACAGAACAAAACATCAGGATTCTTTGATTTCCCTCCCAGAAGAACATATCCCCTCACATTTCTGTTTAGCCCCAGGGACCAAGGTAAGTAGTCAGAGCTTAGACCAGGGCAAAACCTTTTGACTCGTGGGCCGCATTGGCTTATTAAATTTGATGGTGGGGCCGGACCCAGAGCCTGTAATGGCCATAGGTGTGCCAATTCTATGCATCGCCAGCATCACTTATGATGGAGATTGATGTGTAATTAACGACGTGTGACAGGGATGTTGATTTTTTTTAAATTTCCTGTGGTTTAAAACAATAAAATGCCCTTTCATCGCAATGAGCAGAGAAAATTCTGTCTGTTGTCACCATGAGGATCCACATAGTGTGTCATGATCATGCCACTCCATCGTCCCAAGGCAATGTGCCTCATTACAGGCAACAAGGTGACAAAGGGCTGGAAAAAAAGCTAAACTGGCTGGATCTGGTCCCCGGACCTTAGTTTGCCCATCCCTGGCTTATACAGAACTATGGACTCATGGACTACAGGATGGGGACACTCACTTCTATACCCAGAAGGGCATATTCATATAGTTCCGCCAATCTGTCAGCAGTGGAAGAGCAAAGTGAAGGTGAGCATGTGGTGCTGAGGAGAGGGGGAATTAAAGTAAACCTATATTGCTTTATCCTGCATGGCTGTAGTACAGACTTATAGTAAAGCCTACAGTGTCATGGCAGTAGTATCCCGTCGCAGCTAAACGAGAAAAAGCTTTACATCTTCACGGTAATAAATTGCATGACGTTGAGGTTTTGTTATCCACAATCCGATGTGTATTGTGTATATGTTACCCCTCCCTTTGTGTGAACCCCTCGTATGTCAGCTAGATGCAGATAAATATCCAGACTTCTATTTAAGGAAGTAAATGAGAAAGTCATGGAAAACGACTAAAAATAGTAGCAGCTAAAGCTTTTTCATCCAACTAGAGACGCTGGAAACTTGACTAGTGTTTTCTTGTCAGTCTTGCTTTGTGTGTGATCATTTCATTTATATGGGACGTTTGCAATTTTATTGGTGAACTCAAAACAGGATGATTGGACTGAAGGTGCCCATACCTGTTTGATCGACACATTATCGATCACAACATGATGACCATCATTGATCGTTCGTCTAATCGATGCACCACTCGGCACAATCGATTTCCGGTTTATATTTTGGGGACCCTGGTCCCCATCCAAAATAATGACAATTGAACAGGTATTTACCAACATGTTAGTTCCCTGGTCAATCCACATGTGTTCGAGCTGGATCGACCCAAGTTTTTTGTATTCAAACAAGAAACTCTTTACAGTCTGCACTTCTGGTCTTGTATCAATGGTCATATGCACACACAGGCTTCCTCTCGGGTAGTTCTAAATAATTAAAGATCACCTGAAGTCTTGTCGGTGCTGGGTCCCCTTCTCTTCACTCCTCCACACATAGTCCTAAACCAACCTTTGTCTCTAGGTTATGGAATCCACACTCAGACTTTTTTGATTTTTAAAATCATCAAAACTTTATTTTCAAATTTCCGAACCACACAGCATCAGCTCCACAAAGCGATCATGTCCTCCCTCCGATGCGTTTCCCCCCAAATGTTTGGGGCTTAATCATCCCTATGATTAAGTGCAGATTCCATAACCTAAAGACAAAGATTTGTCCAAGGTTTTTTGCTGAACCGAACAAAAAATCAACCTGTGTATGGGTACCTTTAGTTATTTACAGATGCTAGTGGAAGTTTGTTTAGGTCAATGGTGTGCTATGCGTTTCTTATTTATTACCCTCATTGCATCAGGTTTTACTGAAATGTCCATCCATCGGGATGTTCAGGGGACCTTTTTAGACCTTGTTGTGACTGTTGAGTATTCAATTATCCTGTACAGTATATTTAATGATCCACAAACACTTTACTGAATTCATGGAAAAATGTTTTAGTACCCCTTGCAGCAGCCAAATATGGTAATCTCCTTTGTACTGTCCCCCCCCCCCACTTTATTGCAAAGGAAAATGTAAAGCAAATCAGATTTTGCCTTTTGGGGTGCTTATAGCAGCGCAGAATCGAAACTTCACAGCACAGCCATGTTTCACATTACAATATTCTAGTGTGAAAGAGCCCACTTTTAAACAATGAAAAAGTACTTTTCGCTATACTGTGGTGAATTCTTCTTCTTCATGCATTTGGAAGATTCGCCTGAAGTATAACATGTTTACAGAGCTGTGAATCTGACCTTTTAGTTTAGCTAAATGTAAGTAAGTATTTATAGTGTAAAGAGAAGTCACCATATTCACCTGCTTATAGCCAATGGCATGATTATTTAGACAGTTGTTTTTCTTATGCAGGCTTCCACATTTTCTAAACATGTTGAAAAAATATCAGGGTAAAGAATTCTCAAGGTTCAGCTCCATTTAAAAGCACACAACAGGTTGATTGATGCATATACATTCATTTCACTGTAGTCATTTAACACCCAAAAATGTAGTATGGCAAGTCAGGCTACATTTTGCAAAAACACATCTAAAGTCTTCCAAAAGCATGTGGGAAAAGGTGTTCTGGTCTGGTTTGGTGCAAAAACAATACTGCACACCACCAAAAGAACACCATACCCATAGTGAAGCATGGTTGTGGCGGCACCATGCGTTGGGGCTGTTTATCTTCAGCTGGATCTGGGGCCTTAGAGGGGATTATAAGCATTTCCAAATACCAGTCATCATTGTCACAAAACCTTCAGGCTTCTGCTAGAAATTAAACATGAAGAGGAACTTCATCTTTCAGCATGACAACGACCCAAAGCATACATCCAAATCAACAAAGGAATGGCTTCTCCAGAAGAAGATTAAAGTTTTGGAATGGCCCAGACCTGAATCCGATTGCCAAGTCAAAAAGTGTGTCATGTTGAGACTCATACCCAACAAGACTGAGTGCTGTAATAAAATCAAAAGCTGCATAAACAAAGTATTAGTTTTGCACACTTATGCAACCAATTTTTTTTTTATTTAGTCTTCCCTCCACCTAAAAAATTTCAGTTTGTTTTTCATTTGAGTGGTACAGTTTATAGGTCACATTAAAGGTGGGAAAAGTTCTGCAAGGATTTATTTTTGTCTCATTTTTGTACAGCACAGGAACCAGACATTTTACCAGGGGTGTGTAGACTTTCCTATCCACTGTATATTGTCTTTTGTCACACATGAACATAATAATAGTAGTGGAATACTTTAGATTTCCATAATGTCTGTAGATGTCTTAAATAACGTTGAAGAGCCTTTCTGCATTTCCTTCCAGCAGTATTCTTCTCATAGGTTATTTTTAGAAGGAGGTTGGTATAAATTAGAAATATTATTTTTCTTTCTAATAAACATGAAGTGTATTACAAGCGGAATCCTGAAGACCTCCAGCACTTTGTTATTGGTTTGTTTGGTGTGTATGAGTGTTCTTGTGTTGTAGAGTATACAAAATAATTCAGAGGAGAGCATGACATGTGAAGGATCTGCAGAACATTTCCTTCAATTGATGGCAATTGCTACAAAGGGCCCACAAACGTCTGATACTAACTGCTACGTCTGGCTGATGTGATTTCCAAAGCCTGGGTTTGTCTACACTATGAAATAAATTGCTTTGGTAAATGATAATAAGAACATTTTTTTTCCATATAATTGTGCTATAATTGGAAGAAATATAAGCCACTCTATTTCTTTTAATTAGGATGTAATGGACAACTTACTAAACTAACCACTGGTGTTACTTCTGCCACTTATCATTCATCTGGGGGGTTGTTGGCAGGACTAGACCATGCAGTATTCACTCTATATTCTTGCAGCCAAAAGGCAAGTGCCAGGAGGTCCCTCTAGCACAAGCAGTACCCATTCTCTGAACACCCAGACCAAATTATGAAGAGACACTTTTTTACAATCTGGCACTGAACTGAACAACTTACCCATGAGCAGCTATTTACGTATGGGAGGAGATAGAAATCTTTGTTTCAAAATGTATTTATTGCAATACAGAATGTTAATTTAAATACACAACTCATGATTCATGATTTGTGTCTCCATAGGTTGGTCTGTGTGTTCAGAGAAAGGCTACTGCTAGTGCTAATGCAGATCTCTTCTTGGCCGTGGCATTTTGGCTTGGCTGGAGGGAATGGGACACACTCCTCTGCCTTTTGGCTAAGATCAAGTGTAGTATCTGTTGGCCATGACATTCTGCTATTGTCGTGGGGAATAGCATAGCTAGTATGCGAAGTCAAGTTAAACCTGGAATTGCTGAAGCCTAGTACAGGGCTGATAAGTCTGTGTGGCCTTCGTCTGGTCAGGTGTGGCAGACATGAGGGTGCCCTTTTGCATCACCCACCGAAATGATCCATAACTGAACAACACGGAAGCATGAGCTTTAATGGCCACCTGCCTCCAAGGAGCAGACTTCTGGCAACGACTGGAGGAATTTTTATAGCCGGCCTGCCCAGTGTACTCCACTGAGAACTTATTTATTTACTTTTTATGTAGATGTTTTGTCGTAACCCCCCTACTCCCCCCCGGGCTTCACCTTGGAAAGTGGTGGGTAGGGACTGCTTATGGCTCTGGCCCTCCAAAGAGGGAACCGCTTCGTAGTACCCCTTCCCTCCCTAGTACTAGGGAGACAAGACTCTGGTCATGGTCCCCTGGGCAAGGCAAATTCGGGTCAAGGGGCTTCGGCTCCTTGGACCAAGTAACGTAACCCCTTTTCGGGGATCGAGCACTTAGCTCTTTTAGAAGCTGGGCAACGAAAGGCGTCCGTGTTTTTTGTGTGGTTCACTTTTGTGCACTCGCTTTTTTGCACCAGGTGTTGTAGGATCATGATCAGTGTGTGCTCGACAATAAAGAGGGTGCTTCGATAAAAAGAAAACAAATGGGACACATTTCTGTCTCCTGTGATGCATAGCTATTGCTAATGGGGATCAGTCTAAGAAATTACAGACATGTCCATCATATTCCTATAACTTTTGTATCTGTTATGTTAGAAGCAGTAAACCCATGATATTTCTGATTATTTATTCTTGTGGAAGTGTACAGAATTTTCTTGTGTGCTGTGACAAGGTTTTCTTGCAGTTTCCTCCTCGATAAATATATCCAAGCGATGTGACAATCTCTAACAAACATTCACGGCTGGCTGGCTGCTTGGACATCTTCTAACCGGCAGAATGAAGCCTATCTCTACAGAAGCACAATGTGTCAGTGGCAAAGCCCCCGACCCGCTTCTCTGCAGTCCGCATTTCCTTGTCAGGAGGCCGGCATCATCTGAAAAATTTTAGGGACATGCATTTTATCACTCAGCACAACACACCGCACTTTGTGATTAATTTGATCTGAAGGAAATTAATTGTACTAGTTTTCTTTCCAGTTTATCTTCTTGTCAGTTTGGCAACTACCAGAGACTTAGAAGGTTGGTTGCCTAGAAACACGTTACACGCTGTAAATGTTAATTCTACATTTTTAACCCCTTCACTTTTTTTTAAGTTATAGTATTTTTCAAAGTACATAAGCAATTTCATTTACACTCAATTGTGTCATTAAATCAGGATGCTTTTTGGCAGTTTTGCATAAAACGAAAATTGATTTACACCGTATCTAAAAATTATGAAAGAAATATTCATTACAATTCTCTATATATTATCTCTCATAGGGACCCGCACAGTTTGCATGTGTTAAGGAACACTCAACACAGGACATAAGCCAATGGGCAGACAGTTCTGCAGTATGATCCGCATTCCGTACATTATATTAGAGCTAGTCTTAGACCCCTCACCCCACAGTCAGATGATGCAGTACAAGCAAATGGGTATTTTCTCCACCCGGCCTCCCCCCACCAAAAAAAAAAAAGCCCCACTATAAAAGAAAAAGTGTGCCCCCCCCCGTGCATATCCATTTAGCATAGGGTCTAGTATGCTCTGGAGAATGAGGACCACAAAGAGCATGGGGTCCCCCTCCCTGCCAGAGCATACCAGAAGCCTTTAACCTATCATTTCAGCAAATAAAATTACAAAAACCCATTAAAAATGTATTTAGCAAACATGACACTGACCAGGTGTTGGCACATTTTGACCCATTATTGATTTGTATTGTGGCTACACATGTAAACCTGAAGGTTTGAGAATTTTGCCCTTCATTGAAGTCAATGCGGGTGGACACTTGTATCCAAACCCAGAGTGTTTGGAGAAGTGTTGGCGCACGATCTGCGAACACGCGCGTCTGATGTTCACCCATCACTAGTGACCAAATAGTATGCTCTGGAATATGCAATAAGTATACCTTAAGGTTTTTCTCTGTTGTGTACATGGGTTTTTGAGCCCTCCTTTCGCTCCCCTTTATGGTTTGGAGATGCTATTTTACATATGGATTGGTAACAAACATTTAAGGTTGCAGCAAGCTGAGCCTTTTGGTTAAACAGTCTGCTTGGACCCTTTAGGTAGGGGTACTATTTGTAGCCGAAATTCCAGCTGCAACGTATGAAAAGGGGTTCAGAAAAGGATATGATCCAGCGGACAAAGCTGTGCAGATCCCGTTACACTCCTCTTCTGCCCACTCTTTCCTGCCATTGCACCCTCACATTCTCCGACTCAACGAACGCAGGGAGGGAGACAGACAATGGACATCATTTTTACTGTTTTTTTGTGAATTTGATTTTACATGTGTGTGTTCCTTTTTTCCATTTGTAGAACCTCATTTTATTGCACCAGATCATTCACTTTCATGTATAAAAATTACCACATTTCCTGACACCTTAGAGAAAGGACACCCTCTCCATCAGAAATGTATTTTCCTCGGTCACCAGTAAAAATAGGTTTTCAATGCTAATCTGTTATTTTGATTACTGCAAATGCACATAAACAAAGAATTGTTGTGGCAGCATAGGATTGTTTTTAGTCGTCTAATTCAGGTCATGTACCTATGTTTCTCGCTCCACGAAAAAGAAAGCCATCCACAGGAAAGGAACCCTTATCCTAATTATGGGCTTTGTGCCTTATTTTGAAGTGTGAAAATAGTGGGGCGTCAGACCGCAGTTAGGTTTAGCGCTGTGATGTGAGAAGATATAATTGCTTATCTGGGTTTTTTTTCTTTACCGTTTTACTGTATGTTTGTTTTCCTTTCTGTTTGTTTTCTATGGCTGTTCTAAAGGGCCTGAAGTGCAACGTCTATGTTAGCTGCAAGTTAAGTTAACAGTGCTCGGCAGTGTGCCAATAATGATGTGGGCTTGGTACTTCAAGGAAACTTTTTGAGAAAAAAAGAATGATTTAAGCTGATTATTAACACACATGAAGATCATGGCTTCTGGCTTTTCTTGCTATGTGCTTATTCTAGGCACAGACTGACCAGTGATAATCCTCAGATGAGGTCAGCCATGTTATAAAGAATCATGTCTTTTTAACCCTGAGTATGACTTGGCAACAACCTAAACCTCATCTTGGGCATTGGTTCAGTCTGCGGTGATAGAGAAATGAAACAGAAGTTCCTAATATTGTTCAGAGACAATTTTACATCATTTGGTTTGAATACTTTTTTGATCAGTTTGGTACTATATCCTATATCCTAGTGATGGCGAACCTATGGCATGCGGAGCCCTCTCTCTGGGCACGCGAGCTGTCAGCTAGCACAGAGGAAAGCACTGCAGCCTATTGGCTCTCAATGCGGTCAGTTTTCCTCCCTTCTGAATGCACACAGCGCCCTATACCCCTTTTCTGTTCTGTCTTATAAGAAAGAGTGTGTGTTTGAGTTGTGTAAATTAGGTTATATTGCCATGCTGGCATCTTGAGATCAATTTTTGGGTATGGGTTTCAGTTTGGGCACTCGGTCTCTGAAATGTTCGCCATCACTGCTATATCCTATCCCTATATCTTGCGGAAGGCAAATGGTCAAATTGCCGTTAATTCATACTGGATTCACCGATAGTCAGGGCTGTGGAGTCGGTCAAATAATACTGCGACTCCTCAGTTTCAGATTCTTCCGACTCTGACTCCTCGAC
>CM070033.1:50049217-50076581 GCA_036250615.1 Ptychadena robeensis | reverse complement strand
TAGACTCCGACTCCACAGCCCTGTTTTAAATGAGAATGTTTTTATTTGCATATTTATCTGAATCAGAAAAAGGCTTTCATATTTCCATGGTTTTATCATTTTTATTAGCTACGCAGAGATGTTGTGTACATATCATGTTGTAGAGAAAATAAGGTAAAATTATCAGTAGGATCCCCATTTCCTTACCCTTCTTAGCCACTGATAATGAAAGCATAGCTTTTGTTATAATCTTAAGGCATTTTGCTTTTAGTATTTGTGGAATAAAAAACATTATTTCTAAGTATTTTCAAAAGTGTTTTTAATTGAAAACGGCTGAAAAGGTACTGCCTGGCCAAAAAGTCACCACTTGGATTTAACTGAGCAAATAGGTTCAGCACCAGCATGTGGTCCAAGAATGAGGTCAGCTGACATACTGAATGACCAGGTTATTCCATCAATGGATTTTTTCTTCCCTGATGGTGCGGGCATATTCCAAGATGACAATGCTAGGATTTATCGGGCTCACATTGTGAAAGAGTGTTTCAGGGAGCATTTTCACACATGGATTGGCCACCACAGAGTGCAGACCTTAACCCCATTGAGAATCTTTGGGATGTGCTGGAGAAGGTTTTGTGCAGCGGTCAGACTCTACCATCATCCATGCAAGATATTGATTTTTTTAGGAATTGTTGGCGTCCTAGGCAGCCAGGTATCTGATATTTCTACATGGAAGTCAACAAGTCAAATACAGTTGTGAATTTCTATTTATGTAACTTTTTATAAAGAGAACCTATGCAGTGTAGGAAGACCCACCAGCCTTTTTACTATGATGCTAAATTCTCCTTTTCAAAATGTGTGTTGCTTGTTGGAATGCTGTTCTACTACGTTCATATCTGCAAATTCCGGACCTGTGCTACGCTGGGTGCTTTTACACACGGTTATACAATACACAAGTATTATATGCCAAATGCTACCTTATCCAAAAACATGAACAGTATGTTTTGGCCAAATATTCTCTTAACCTTCCCGGTTGTATACCCCAATGTGGCTGGGGGAAGATTTTAGTTCAAAAGCAGTAACCCCAACTAGGGATTCTTTTACCTATTCCAGATTAGGTGGAATACGTTTGCCTGTATTGCATGACCGATGTAAAAAAAGGTTACATTGTAAGAAAACAAAAAAATGGTACTGCCAGACAGGTTACTATGAGGTCATATTTTGTTTATACTGTTTCTACTACAAGGGCAAGTGATACATTACATGAAAAGTGTCAAGTTTTAGGGCTTGTTTCCACATACATCGGGACTAGGCTTAGCGGGGACCCCAACGTAGCAGGTACACTTACCTGCTCGGCGGAGGATCTGTCTTCACGGCGCAGAGCCGCTCTGCTGCTGCAAGGATCAACGTAGTCAAATACGTTGATTCTTTGCACCGCCGGATGTGTAGACTAGACAGACCATCCGCCATGCAGGCAATGTCTATCTGCTACGTCGGGAGCCCGCTAAGCGTATATGCTTAGCGGGCTCCCGACGTAGCAGATAGACATTGCGTATACGGTTAGTGGAGAGGGTCCCGACATATGTGGAAACTAACCCTTAGTGTTTTATCATTTATTTATTTTTGAATTGTAACTTGGTGATGTTGGTAATGATCAGTCATAAAGTATTAGTGGGAGACTGTATTTGGCTGTTATTTGTGCATGTCTGACCCTACTCTGGAAGAAGAATGTATTCGTTCATTTTTGACAATCATGTTTTTTTTCCCCTCTCTGTTTACTTTTCAGACAAGTATCAAAGAAGGATTATTACTGAAACAAACCAGTTCATTTCAAAGATGGAAAAAACGCTATTTTAAGCTTCGGGGCAGAACCCTGTACTATGCCAAGGATTCAAAGGTAACTTTTTGAAATTCCATTTATTTTAAGTGTCATATGCAGTACACTTATATTGATGAACCTGCATTTATTTCACCCTCCTAGATTTCTTTTCTCTACTTTTGTGAAGATTCTTGATTATTTGTCAATGTGGATTCTATTTTAGAATGTATGTCACCAACTATGGTGTAGGTGCAGACAGAAATATGAGCCCATAAAGAACCCCCCAACTATTTTTAGGCTGTATGATATTTGTGACATTTTTATCACTTTAACATTGCTAAATATTTTTTTTTTACCAATAAATCGTTATTGTTGTCATGGGCATGGGCAGAGAGCCCTTATGTGAAAAACTTGGGTAGGATATCTTTTGTGCCCTAGCCGGCCCTTGCATTCAGGCCCAGATGCCATGCTGTCATTGTGGTCATGCAGCTTTACATTGTCACAGATCATATCTACATTAAAGCCCGTGGATTGTATTTTGAGGTTAGCTGCAGTTCCCCGATCTACTATTAATGTATAGAAATTGTTAAAGTGTGTACTAGAACCTCTGCAAGAATTAATGGAGGTCGAACAGGGTTTACCAGCATGTTGGTAATTAAGCTGTCTTGAAGTGGGATACCTCTGAAAGACCAGGTGTCTACAAGTGATGACCCATGCGATCGATACCAGGCATGATGCTGTCGATAGAGCAGGTCATCTATTGTATGGATATCGACCCGCGCATGGAGGCCTTTAGTCTACTTTGGCTGGTTTGAATGGTCTTATCGGCTAGGTGAAGTGCTGCCAAAATGTCCAAGCTGTGTACCAAAGACACAACATTAACAGCACTGGATGCATATTCTAGTGCAGTAGTGTAAGTTTATAGAGTAGAGTTGGCTTTAAAGAGGAGGATGGTGTTACAGTGCCACAATTACAAATAATGGGTGAGGGTGGCAGACCTTAATTTAGAAGTGATGTAAGCAAACATTGAGGACAAGTTATTGTTCTGATCCCATTTATTTGTTGTGCATGAAACACACTTTCCTTCCATAATTTTTTTTTATGTTTCATGCATTTGTTTTTTATTGGTTTGAGAAGCCAGTGGAGTCAAAGATTCTGACATAAGAAGGATGTCCTGTTGGTCACCATGCCTGTTAGGGTTGGGCGATATGACCAAAATTTCATCCAGATATAGCTCAATTTATATCCCGTTAACTACTATATATCACGATATAGCATTTTTTTTTTGTTGATTCAATTCATGAATAGCTATATAAAATTGTAATGTGGAAATGCAGTTTGAAATTACTTTTATTCAGTTTTCTGCAACATTAACAGTCAACAAGACCATAAAACAAAACTAAAATATGCGAATACCTTTAATTTCCTGGAAGATTTAAATGCAAAACAGAAAGTGAGTACAGGTTATACTGCGGCAGCCAAGACACACAGAATGAGTCAACTGGGATTCACAAAAGAGCACGTTGTAATTGTAAATATAACACATTAGCTGGCTTGCATGCTTCTGAGAAATGAGAGATTAACCCCCCTGCCAGTCCGATTCAGCCCGGTTTTTTGCGTCAAACTCCTTAAGAAAAATCTAACCACCCTGGCGGTCCACTGAGCTCTAGATTAGCTCTAGATTAGCTCTGTACCAAAAGAGGTATATAAGTTTACTAACTCAAAAATAATATTCTACCATCTCTAGTAAAAAAAAAAAAAAAATGACCAGAATGTCCACAAGACGGCGCTGCTTCCTCTTTGTTTACATTTTGTCAGCGGTGTCCAGTGCCGGCATACAATGTCACCCTGAGCTGAGAAAATAATCTCCCTCCCCTGGTCATAGGTTCGCCATCACAGATCTAGTACATCGCACACACGTTACACCCCAAGCTCTGATCGAACACATCGGGGAAGCATGCTCCCCACAATCATGTGATTATTTATTGCAGTACATTATCCTGCAACTAGGTGTCCAGTCAGGTGGCCCCTCATAGTGTAAACGATTGATATTGTCCATATGATATATATTGTTGTACCACCCAGCCCTACCTGGAATAGGAATGAGTTCAGCAATGGCAGGTTTTTATAAAGTCTGTTTTGCTTCTTGCACCTTACAGCTTCTGTCTGGTGTTGGCACTTTAATGGAGCAATGACAAAGAGCACTCAGTATATTTGGTGTCAAGCAACTAGCTTATCAGAAGTTGCATGGTTCCTACTAAGGATTGAGTGATTTGTGGGTGCTCTAGGAGCCATTGCTCAACTCAACTAGTAAAAAAGAAATGGGTTAATAAAAGTGATTCATTTATATTGAATCCCCAGCCTATCAGCATCATTAGCCTATGTTGGCATGCTTATATAGCGCATGCCACATGAAGGAGACAAATCCTGTGAACTTACAGAGAAAGTTCTACAAAAGCAGAATGTCTTTTTTCCCTGTTTTCCTTCTGTAAAAGTTATAGAATGAATCTTTATTCAACAATTCGTGGTCTCCTTCAATACTGTATGAGCACGTCTTTTGCTTTTAGGGATTAGACCTTTTGGATAGACTAGCAGTTCAAAAAAGTTAAAAATCTGTAAACTGCCTTATTTGGTTTAATGTTGGAAAACTGTAAAACTGAAATTTAGTTCTGCAGCGTTCTTTGACGTCAAAGTGAGAATAAAAATAGAGTGGGTTTCTGCCTCAAATAAAGCAACACTGTGTCCCTGTACTGTGTGTGTGTGTGGCAATCTGTAATTGTGCTGCCAAAATAAGATTTCTCATAGGAGTTGCATAGATACTAAAATAAGAAATCCTAAGAAAAATGTGGCTTCTTAATGTCTGTCAGCGCCTGAGTTTTTTGCTGTATAATTCTTAAACTAGGTTTGTACCTCACCATTCTACAAGCTCAATAGTATGGTTGGCTCCCTTAGTAAAAACGTTGGTTCCCGCAGTTATTTTATTGGGGTACGGTTTGTAACTGTCTTCAGAAGTTGAAGGGTCAATGTGGTGGTAAAATATATTTAAAGACACATTTCTAAAGTTGTTCAAAGAATCATTCAGGATGATGAGGTGGAGGTTTCCACCTTGCTGGCTAACTATCACTAGTATTCATATTACCATACCTTCTAGTAACTTATACCTTTTGATTGCTATTTTGTTTTTTTTAATAAAATTTTCAAGGTGCCACACTTTTGGGGTTTAAGGGATTGGTTGCTAATGCCAAGTTGGGCATTTCAAACTAGAATTTCATTAAAGGTCAGGGCAAAATACAAATTGGGTTAATAATCAATGTGTAGGCAATACATAGGAAGCATTTTCCTTGTTTACTTTTCTGTGTACGATAACTATTCTTGGCAGTTGCTAGAGTTTAGAGCTTTAGATTCTTGTCTTATGATCTAACAATTGTTTTTTCTTATTTGCTTTCTCCTAGTCTTTAATATTTGATGAAGTTGATTTGTCAGATGCCAGTGTCGCAGAGTCGAGTACAAAAAATGTAAACAACAGCTTCACGGTAAGTTGCCATCTTTTAAAAAGAAAAAAATATATATTCTGGGAAAAAAAATTTGAATATCATCACGGTTGTAAACTGGAAGAAAACCCCACATAAATTATCTAGACATATTACTCACCTGTCAACAGTTTACACACACACAAAACACATACTGACTTCCACATTCCCAGAGGCAGCATCTTGTATTGGCAAACCGAAGCCACTTACGCCCATTCGGTTCACCAGTACTAGATCACCACTCCCCAGCATGGGCGGTCCTATGCCGATAAGTGCCCTGGACTAACATCGCCCAGGGCACTGATTGCATCCGCCTAAACCACCCACGGAGGCAGATTTACCAATCCCAAAGTGTTTAGTGTGGGAGGACACTACGGGTCCTTCCAGAGATCCGTGTGGTGTGTTTGCCTGTTGTAGCTTGCATAGGAGACCGTGAGAGATGGAGACACGAGTGAAGGAGAAGGGTGGGGATGACACTGTAGGAGACAGGGAGGGAAAGAGATTGGAGTGAAGGAGAAGGTTGGGGATGACACTGTAGAAGACAGAGAGGGATTGCGACTGGAGTGAAAGATGTGGATGACACTGTAGGACACAGGAAGGGATGGACACTGGAGTGAAGAAGGACATGGTAGGTCTGCTTTGATTACTGTGAGAATTTCACATATGGGACAGATATACAGCTCTGCTTACAAAAGTTTGTGATGCTGTGCAAAATGTGAATGAACACCAAATCTGTTTTTTTCCTAAATCATTTAAAGCCTGAAAATAGTATAAAACCACATTCCACATTGAATGAATGTGAGCACTTATGTCACGGAGCCAAGAAACTAGCTTTTCACGACAAGAAGTCAACAATGGTAGCCTAATAAAGTAATCAGTAACCATATATACTCTCATATAAGCCGAATTGTTCAGCACTTGAAATGTGCTCAAAAAATGAAATTTGGCTTATATTCGGGTCAAGAAATGAAAATCGAGGCATTTTGTAGGACTTTTGAGTGAATTGCAAAGCCCCTGATTATCATCACCAAATTTGCTGGAGATGTAGAGAAGGGTTGTGGAAACATAAATAAAAAAAATCTAGCACATGTACTTTTTGCATAAATTAGGTTCAAGTCAAAGTTTTTAAGATGACTTAATTTGAACTTATTGTGTGCAAAAATTCCATAAGCTAGAGAGCAATACATTTGCTGGGTGTTTGAGCCTTAGCCCCACTCCCCCCAGGCTTATACTGGAGGCATTCAGTTTTCCCAGATTTCTTTCTAAAATAAGGTACCTAGGCTTATATTCGGGCCTGCTTGTCTTTCCAATGTTCTAAACTTGCTTTTGTGGAACAGGTTGCCTGCACTCTTTTTCCTATTTGGTAGGAATGAAGGAGAGCTTGGTGGACAGGTCATAATTTACGGTCTTTTTATTCTGAAATGCTTACTGGGCATAGAGGTGATTGAGGAATTAGGGGAACTTTCTATTTGAAGCTGACTTTGACAGGTAGAATATACAATATGCACCACTACCAGAAATCTGAGTTGCTCTCTTTGTCTCTTAAGTTTGGAAATGTTTTCCAGCCGTCGGTGGATTACAGGTTGAATCACAAATGATAGCATATCAAGTTTTTGATTTTGGGATAAGATTAACTTTAAGATTAGAAATTCACATTTTGTTCAATGTCTGGTTTCATTTAGGAAAGCCGTTACTTTGCTGTTGCTAGAATCCTTTATTTTATTTTCAAAAACAGAGCATGGGTAGCCATGTTATGTGGAAATCTTTCATAAACCCCCTATGCCTATATAGAAGTCTGGATACAGAAGTGTTTGTGTATTGGTGGAGTAACTGAGCCCCTAATATGTGACAAGTTTTATTTGGTTTTAGAAAACAGATGGACTTGTTTTGATTCGAATTGCCAGGCCAGTGCAGAACTTCATATGTTGCTGCCTGGTGGCAGACGGGGGGTATATTTGGCTTGGAGCAGGCTGGGGAAGAAACTAAAGTCTCTAAACTAATGACATCAGAACATATAGAACTATTTCTTTATATTTAACCTAAAATGAGAATTAAACACATGTTCATGGGAAAGCCTACAATTAAAGACGGGGTAATACAGATCAGCAGCTGCTGAGGTCTTGTGTTTTCAGGCTTGCTGTATTTTAGATAGCTGAAGGGTATATGCTTTGTTCAGTCTGCTCTATGCACATTGTGAAGCTAAGCATTAATATTCATTATTGAAACATTGTGATAAAGTAACTTTATGTACGAAATCACACACCTTTTGTATGTAAACAGTATTATGCTTATTCCAGAGTACAGCTACATTTGCCCCTGTAACCATATGTTATCTGCCAGTCAGATGCCCCATTACCCTATGCTGCCTACATGTCAGAACACAATTACAATACTAATATTAATTTCATTTGGGGACTTTGAGGGTCCATTTACACTGGACCGCAGCCGTATTACGCAGTATTTATTTATCCTTCTTTGAGTTTAGTGCCATTTTCTTAAATTAAACTTTCTATATATACACTGGTATAAGCCCTTCCAAATAGAAGAGGCACCTGATTTTACCTGGAAAAACTAAATGACTTGAGTGTAAGCCTCGGATGGCAAATGCAGCAGCTAAAGCACAGGAACGCACTGCAAATGTGATTTTGTTTTGGGATGTCAATATGGCCATGAAAGTTCAACGATGGACATGAAATGACAATAATTGCTGGAGATGTAGGGAAGGGTTGTAGGAAGATTTATTTATTTTTTATAATAATAAGATTGCTTATGCTATTGCATAAATTTTTAAAGGTCAGTCGACTTGACCGTAAGCCTAATGCTAGCCATACACATGCCGATAAGCGGCCGATCTTTCACCTGACCGACGGGCGTGCGCGCTCGCGCCGTCGGTCACCGGAAAAATCGGCTGCTAATCGCCATGTGCCCACATGGGGCGACAGATCCCTGTCGCCCCACAGCTCAGCCGGCCAGAGAACGGACATGTCCGATAATCTCAGGCCGATGGAAGCCGAGTGCATTAGCTTCAATGAAGGCCAGTGAAGGGGCCCCATAATGCACCGGGGTGCAAACGTGATGACGTCATCACGTTTGCATCCCGAAGCATATCGGGACTGGTTTGTCTGCACCCGTCGGGGTGTGTATGGCAACCATTAGTTATGCTAGAGCGATATATAGTTTTGTTTTTTTGTTTTTTTTCTTCTCCAACACTTTTTTGGGGATTATAACATGTTCAAGGGCTTTGTCAATAAATAATAAATAAAGTCCTCCCTTAAGTATAAGCCTACTTTTCTTTTGGCTTATACTTGAGTATTTATAGTATTACAGAAACACATTTATAAATGAAATATTTTAGTGGGCAATTCTATACAAAGTCAACCTGTGGTTTTAATATGAGAAATCTCTAAATAATATCTGCATAATCTCAGCTGTTGTCTCCCCATGTCATTACTGTATTACACCAGGTTTTATACACCTCAATAAAGCATGTAAATAAATTGACTTGAAATTTGACAATGTGATCCTGTACAGTTCTGTGCACAGTTTACATTTCAGTGCCAGCTCCAAATAAAACATGTTCGTACTATCACAGCTAGAGCCCTATTTGGGCTGATAATTCTTACCGAGCTATAAAAATCATTGTAACTGCACTTCATTATGTTGTTATTATCATTGCTACTACAGGCTATTATATTTCCCAGAAAAGTGAGTTGGAAGTAGAGATCCTGTAACTGACAAATGGCTTACTGCATGTTATTGCAAGTTATAGTAAAGTCATGGTAACTATTTTTAAAGTGGCTGTAACATAACAAAACATGGAAAAAGTGCTGTGAATACTTTCCGGATGCAATGTATAGACTCAGATGTACTTTTTTAAAGTAAATAACCAAGTGGAAATCCTGCTAAACATTACAACAGAAAACTTAATGTAAATTAAGTTTATAGTTGTAAGCACAGATCATTGCTAAAGGGTTTGTTCTAACCTGTTCGTTCTACTTGGGTCATTCTGCTAATGAATGCTGAGAGATTCTGGCTGGCAACATCTATAGGTACTCAACATCTATATCTAAAAATATTCCAAATGAAATGTTACACAGTCCGCATTCTATATTATATTTTTTTCTGAGAGTTCTTTTACATCTTTAAGGCCATTCATGTGTGTAAGAGTATTCCCTGACTGCTGTATAATGGCTTTAGAGCATTACATTGTATTGGGTCTATAATAAAGTAAGGCTGGCCATACACAGGTTTATACCCATGCAATCAATGAACCCTCGAGCGCAGAGTGATGATGTCACCACACTGCGCTTAAGCTTCGTCAGTTGAACAGAGAATTGATGCGCATATCCCTTTTCAAAGTAATCGCACAGGTATTTATGGATTGTTGATGGCGCTGCGACCCAAGTTTACATTTCACCAACCAAGCTTGGGAATGCAGTAGATAGAAAACCGAATACACATCGGACAGTGGGACAATGTGTCTGACCCTGACTTGAGTATAAGCCGAGTATATACCGTGCTTATCCTCGAGTATATACTGTACTCATTCTTTCAGTAAAATTGAAACTGCAGCTCTATTCCTACCTTGTGTACATTTACAGTGGGAAAGGAAGGTTATACCTTCATTTCATATTTCTAATCTTATTTGCATGAACATATTTGTGGCATTTATTGTAAGGCTTGCAAAACGCTGGTCTGTATTTTTAATCCTGCCCTCTGGAAAGAAACCCTTTGGAAATTAGCATACTTTAAGCACATACTAGATCATGTAGCATATGTTGTTTGTGGTCTCAGCCCATATTTAAAAACAATAACGATAATGGTCTGTGTAATGACTGGATTCTCTACAGCCACAAATAGAATACTTAGCATTGATTGTTTTGTATGCTGATTAATGAAAGTGGATAAGCATGTCATTATGGACTCTGCAGTCTGCCTCAATACAATCTTCAAGCTCCACCATTATGCCTTTTCAATATTGCAAACATCTGTGGCTCAGGAAATATTCTATATGCCAGTATATAAAGGTGAGTGAAAAGAAAGAGAAGGATTTGCATATTATAATAACAGTCCTTAAATATTACACATATCAAATGGAAAATGAGACCTGTGTTTTGTGACCTCTAGCTAGGCAGAGATCTCCTTTTTTGTGACATTTGGAGGAAGCTGACACTTTGATGTAGAACCTGGAAATAATAGTATTTGTATTATTTGCCCAGTGAGGTTTTAGTGCATATCAGTTACTCCCTTAGGCAGGGTAAGGGTAAAGGTCCAAACGAAGGCCATGTATACACAGCTGATTCCCTGCGCTGGACGTACAGAATCAAGAGGTGCATTGGCACATTTGCCAGGCGGATTTCCTGCGGCTTGCGGGCAGTGTGCCCGCGGCTTATTCAGCCGAGGAAATATGTGAATAAATAGCACTCAAACAGAATCGGGTGCTGTTTACCCTAGTCTTTGAGACCTCAATCTTCAATGAAGGTGGCACCTCGTGGTGCTGCTATGAAGACCCCGCAGCTTAAAAACACAGCTTAGAATACGCAGAGTGGACATTGTCTCATCCATCAGAATGGGAAGATTCCCTGCGTCTCAGCAGCAGTGGACACAAGCCCCAAGAAAGGTAAAACATTTGCTCAACTGTCAGCTGCAGTTACGCAGTTAGTCAGTGGTCACAAGGGCCCTCAGTAGGTGTATGGAGCTAGGTAAAGGTCACAAAGATAAAATGGATCAGTATGAGTGGTAGGTGTTTAAGATGTGTGTAGGTGAGCAGCTCTTAAAATTAAGGGGCAGTGTGTGGCCCCTCTGTAACAGACAATTAGGAAGGACACAATGCGCACTACCTTACTAGCATCGTAAGGCCCCATTGCTAACCAGGATGTATTTACGCAGTAGAACTGCCCAGGCAGTAGAGAAGGAGGTGACTGGGAGGTTAGCTTAGTGAAAGGGTGTTCAGGCCACACAGCACCACTTGTTTAAGATCAACTGAACAGGGGGAAGGTACCTTCATTACCAGGTACGTGCATTACCAGGTACGTGCAGTCGCCTTCACCTAGATGGGATGTCACTAACAAAAAACCTTGTCCACTTTAAATTCCAGCCCATAGATGATGTGGATTTATTTTTTACACAACTGCAATGCATTTATGTACATTCTGACAAGATGCTGAATTTCTTATCTTGATATTGTGCTGCTACTTAGCCGACCATACAAGGATGACCGTGGTAAACACTGCACGCTCATTAGTGGATCTGGGAAGAGATTGTGGTTTAATGACTTCTCTTATACTGGCTGATGAGCTGTCCACCGAGAGAAAAAGACAGCAGTAATAAAGCATACATATGGCTCCAAACTAATGAGCAACAAATCTGTGTTTCCTTTCAGTTGCAAGGAAAAGTATGTGAACCCTTTGGGATTATGTGGAGTTTTGCATAAAATAATACTATGCAATCTTTATATGTTTTTCATGTTTTTATTGAACATAACATGTAAACATTTACAGTGCAGGGTGGAAAACGTATGTGAACCTTTGGACCTAATAATTGGTTGACCCTCCTTTGGCAGCAATAATCTCAACCAGACGCTTTCTGTAGTTCGATCTGCACAAAATTGTTTCAGTGTAGCAATATTCTTGGAATGTCTGGTTTGAATCGCTCTCTTAAGGTCATGCCACAGCATTTCAATCAGGTTGAGGTCAGGACTCTGACTGGGCCACTCCAGTTGGCATGGTTGGTTCTGCTGAAGTAATTATTTTGTTCAATGACAAATTCATGCAAAACTCCATGTAATGCCAAAGGGTTCACATAATTTTTCTTGCAGCTGTATATTTAAAGGGAAATCATGTTCTCTGTGGAGACCAAAGCAATCAATTTTTTTTTTACACGTATAGACAATGGGTTATTCTTAAAATTATTATCCTGAGTTTTTCTTCCACTATTATCTGTCTGACCTATCAGTTTGAAACCTTTGGCCCAATAAGTAAATCCATTTTCTTTTTTTAAATAGTAAAACATACACTTTTTCATCTAGCTTTACATTTTGAAGTCTTTAGAAGGTGGAAATGTGATCCGTCCCGAACCTTTTATGGTTTTCTTTTCTGTACATAGAGCGATCTTATGTTGGCAACATGAGAGCACCACAACATGTTGTGGCTTCCTGGCATTGACGATTTTTTGGTGGATTTGCAGCCTTTTAAGATACCCGTATGAATGTCCCCTCAGAGTGTGCATGGACATTTTAGACCATTCTTCCACAATAATTTGTGAGCTCAGGTATTATTTTGGGTCTGGCTCACAGTTTCTGGCCTAGTTAAAACTAGTTTAGAAATTGAAAGTGCTCCCTCGTCATTTAGAAACATAGCTTGTAGCGGGAAAAAAACCCCAAATAAAAATTTACATATCTCTGGTAAAAAGAATTGTTGTCAAAATGTAGTCAAGTTACTGTCCTTGAGCTTCTCTCTTCATACGGATGGAACGTGCTAGCAGCGCATTTGATTGAGCCTGTTATTTAGCAGTGGGCAGCTAGTATTTATGAGAGAGCATGTTATTGCTCATATTGGTTGTCATGAATGCATGCTATACAGCCAATACATCTGTGACCAAATCATTTCAATGCAATGTGTGTGCATAACATTCACTAACACTTATTTTAGAGTTGAGGTATTTTACCCTTGTTGTGTCTCACCTGTGGATGTTGTCTAAAGCTAGCCACACATGGTTCGATTTTAGCGTTCAATCAACGTTTTTCAATGAAAAATAAAATAAAAAATTCTGCCGACATAGTACAATTATTGATCGATTTTTGTCAAATCGTCGATTGAATTGTGATTGTACAATCGACCAAAATTTTCCAACCTTTATAATCATCGAACTACATTTCTTGCATCTTTTTTTTGGTCAATGATACTCGATGTGTGTGGCTACTTCCCTTTAACACATCGTTTCTGATCAAAACTAAAATCGTAAGAGGAATTCAATCTACGATTTTTAATTCCTTTGATCAACTTTTCAGTCAAAATCGAACATTAATCTTACTTCCCATGTGGTGTAAATCGATTAAATTTGTTTTAATCGAGCTACAAAATCTAATCTAACATCGATTGCATGCTAAAATTGAACCATGTGGGGCTAGCTTTAGGTTATTGATAGGGATGGGTGGTGTGGGCTGTTGATGACCACCCTTTAAGGCTGAAGAACCCCCTACATGTCGAAACTGGCCCTATTTTTCACGTTTGCTCTGTATGTAAAGAAAAGTCGGAAAGAAAATGCATGCTGTTACAGTTCTGCTTTCAAGACTATATATTTGATAAAGTATTCAGTTCTTCTTTTAAATGAAAGGAAAGAAATTATATTTAAATAGTGTTCATACACAGGTTCTGAACTGAAGCAGTTAATACCTCAGAGAACTTGATTCTACAATTGTTCGCTATTTTTTGTTTGGCTTTATTTTTTGGTGTAATGTGCGGATTGATGAACGGATAGCCGTCTATTTGGTCTTTTTCTGTTTCTTGTTGGTGTGATAGATTTTCCAATGCTTGGTGTTTCAGAGGTCAAATCCTCTACCGTTCTGCCACCCACGTTTCTGTTCATCTCTACTTGATCTGCTTCCTGTTATGGTTGTAATAAGCTCCTTTCCTTTGTACATTGCTCTTCACACTTATTCTATTACTTCTGCTTCTCGAGAAAAAAAAAAAAGAGTGACTTTCTCATTTCATTCTAAAGCAAAACACTGTAATTTAGCTGCTAATGACTGCACTTAGTGTTATTTTTACCACCATTTCAACAGTTTAACTTTTACATTTCTTTTATATTCAGATTTTCTTTCAGATGCCACAAATTGCATGTCCCATTTCCCTTCTGGGTGTTCAAGTTTTGTGTGTGTGCGCATGCACAGCACAAGAGACGGGCACTCTTCCTCTTTATTAGACATGCATTGCCTTGGTCTTCTGATTATACAAATGTAGACCTTTCATTTATGTGAATATTATGCTTTTCTATGGTACCTTTTGTCAAGCCAGCTATTATACTTTAAGTGTGTGCTTGAAGTACTTGTGTGTTAAAATTGAATAATGATAATATATACAGTTAGGATTTGGAAAGAGGCAACTTTTTTTTTCTAATTTTGGTTCTGTACAATACTACAATGAATTATAAATCAAACAACATCAAACAGATGCAGTTGAACTGCAGACTTTCAGCATTAATGGGTTGAACGAAAAGGTTACATAGAAATGTGAGGAACGAATGCCTTATTTTACATAATCACTTTATTTCAGGGGCTCAAAGGTTATTGGGCAAATTAAAAATCGAACATTTTATTTTTAATAATACTTGGTTGAAAACCATGTGCTGGCAATAGCAGTCTTAAGTCATGAACTCATCGCCAGATGCTGGTTTTGGATGTCCAGGTCTCTTTGAATTGAGTTCACCACTGCTTTCATTCTTTCTTAGAATGTACCAATCTGTAGATTTTGCCACTCCCAATAATGTAGGAACTCCTTGGATTAGTTTTTCCTGTTTTTTTTTTGTGGTTTAAGGATGACTCATTTCACCTGCATGGAGTACTCATGTGTCATTGTCCACAGGAATGTCTTCCACATACAAACACCCCCCAATCCCCTTAACATCCTAGTTTGCTGCCCCCCGAACTCACCTGCCCTGTGTAATGGAGACTATTCGTGGACTCGCCGATCATTTCCGATGATGCCAAAGATGAGGGGTGGTGGTATGTGTGGCACAGTTGACCTCTATTTAAAAGAGGGGCAGGCATTTTTTCTCAGCACAACCCCAGAGTCACAGATTACTCATTACATTGTAATCCGCTACGATTGTGTGTCATGTTTTTTAAATGTTGTGCCACATGCATAACGCTCAGATGGTCAATTGATAATGACACGATGTAGAAATTGCTCTCACCTGCCCATGGAATAACTTTTGAGTCTTTGAAAAAAAGTGATTTTTATAAAAAATAAAAAGTGTTAGTTTCAGGTTATATTTCACTGTGATAATGTACAGAACCAAAATTAGAAAAAAGTTGCAGTTTTGTAACATTTGCTCCACTACTTTCTTTTTTCTGGGTCATTTTAAAATGAGAAACTGTGATTGATTTTGTTCCGGTAGTAGCAATCCTTTGTCCCAATTAGCTGTATATCTCACACAGCTCCACAAGGGTTTTAGTTCTCAGCCGTGTGGTTTTCTCATTCAGCTTCAGTGACAAGCAATGGCCTAACTTCTCCATCAGAAGTCTCTGGTGTTTCATTAGAAAACCGTGTGTTTTATGCTCCTTCCTGTGACAGTCTACACATACATCTGCTGGGATCAAGAGAAGTCTTACAATGGTTTAAAAGGAGAAGTGGTTTTCCCCCTCACTCTTGCACTGTATTTTTCCCCCTCAATCAAGACAATATGCAAAGCTAAAGTGTGATTATACAGCTTTGCCGAGATTGCGAGTAGTGTAAATGAAACACTCTGCCTAGATATCCATGCAGCTTTCGCACTCTCTCTCAACAATATCATTTGTTCGGTCCGCTTTGGAATATGTAGGGCAGTGGTGTTTTATCCTTTAGAATTTTTGGAGGTCTAATTCTATTTATGTATTTTTTATAGATAATTACTCCTTTTAGAAGACTAATATTGTGTGCCGAGAACAGAAAAGAAATGGAGGACTGGATCAGCTCACTGAAGTCAGTGCAGTCCAGGGAGCATTACGAGGTAAGCTCATTATTTTGAAGATTGTCTGTAAACTTTTGTTATGTTTATGACCAGAAGCACTGTGATTTTTGGCAGCCCCATGTGGTTATTAAATTTGCCATTCTATTTCAGCCACAAGTTTCAGTTTATTTTTTGCCATTTATTTTCCTTACCTTGATCAGTTAGAATCTGTAAACCTAGGATAAAAAAATAAAAGCAGGAGAATCTAATAAAAAATATATAATTGTCAATGATAATATTAAAGCATTTCTAATGATGTAGTATATATTTTATAGCTTTGCCCAGAATGTTGCCCATCTATGCTGTACTTTTCATATCTTCTGGATTCACACGTCATTCTGTGTTCATTATATTGTTATTTTACATAATTTTTCTACTGCAGTTTATGATTATGGGTTTCTGTACTTCTCCCTCTACTTAGACCGCACAGTTTAATGTGGAACATTTCTCAGGAATGCATAACTGGTACGCCTGTTCCCATGCCCGACCTACCTTCTGTAATGTATGCAGAGAAAGCTTATCAGGGGTCACCTCTCATGGGTTGTCCTGTGAAGGTAGGTTTATTATCCCATGCTACTGGAAATATTGGTTGGTGTTTAGATTTGTAAACTGATGTTACGTTTAAAGTGCACCTAAACTTTACAATTAGACTTAAAATAATTTAAGGCTGCCATACACACCCCGACAGGTGCAGACAGAGCGGTCCCGATATGCACCGGGATGCAAACGTGATGACGGTGAATTATGGGAACCCTTTGTCTTCATTGAAGCAAATGCTATCGGCTTCCCTCGGCCAGAGATTATCGGACATGTCCGTTCTCTGGCCAGCCGAGCTGTCGCTCCATGTGGGCACATACCGATAAGCGTGCGTTTTTTCCGCTGACCGACAGCGCGAGCCCGCACGCCCGTCGGTCCGGTGAAAAATCGGCTGCTTATCGGCATGTGTATGGCAGGCATTACTTGCATTGAAGGGTAATTTACCACAACTGTGTTAGCTGTTCATTTTCATTATTGCATACTAACATGGCAACTGCATAGTATGTGTTAAATGTGCCAACTTGTATGTGGCTTTGTAGATTTAGCCACCAACTACTGATTTTTTTCCCTGTGCCCCCAGACTGATCCTGTCCTTATTTCATTGTTGTGACAAAAAGAACAAACATTGTTCTGATGACCCTGGGGGGTGGGAATAGACCAGGGGTGGGCAAACTAAGGCCTGGCCATTTAGCTTTTTTTTTAGCCCTTTTCACCAAGATGCTCCCCTCTGCTCATTTCAATGGGTGAGCAGTTTTTTTACATTTTAATTAAATTTAAATAATAATATCCCTTTTACATGTGGCCTATTACACATCACTGCCATCATTAGTAGTCTGGCCCCTGTTTTAAATTTAAGAAGTTGATGTGGCCCACCAGTCCAAAATTTTACCCACCCCTGATCTAGATTGTATTTTATTAGTAAGTAATAGGGAGACACTGCCCGATTAGTTAGAAATTTGCCCCATGAGACGCGCAAGTTGATTTTGTAATGAAAAAAGCATACACAAAATCACAAAATTAATTACATTATATATATATAGAGAGAAATATAGACATATATTGCACTTTGCGCAATTGGTTTCCGTTTGATACTTCGCGAATCAATTACCAGGGTCCCTATCCAAAGTAACCGGCATTTACCAACATGTTGGTTCCCTGTATGATGGAACTTTCTTAAATGAATGGATCCCATTTGAAGAAAGGGTGGCTTAGCTCCATTCACAAACACCTCGCACACGGCAAACGATTGTTCTGGAATCGAGCAAAATATCGGCCCGTGTAGGGGAACCTAGTGCTGAAAAGTAGCTGCCAATGACCTTACAATGGTGAAGATGAACATTAACTTGATTAAAGGGTTTAAGTTTTGTTCCTGTAGTATTTAAAGAAATATCAGGCGTTCCACATTGAGTTGATGTGGAAGCTTTGTAGAGCTTGGAGACATCAACTAAACAAGGGTTTTGTGAAGTTAAAGTTGAAGCAGGAAATTGCCTTTTTGAGCGCAACTTGATACACTGTTAAGAGAAGTCATGGTATGATCATAAGCCACTACTGGAATTTGGCAGAGCTTCTCAGAACCATTTTTATATTTAGTAACTTGAGTTAGTGTGCCATGTATACCTGATTGGGCAGACTTCCTATTTATTTACATTAATGATAGTTAAGTTATTGAAGAGTCAGGAATAATGTTTGAACCCTTTTATAATGAAATCCCTTATGTAAAAATATAAAATGTGTGTATACTTACTCGTTTTGATTTTACGCGTCTCTTCATTTTTTGCATTTATGTTTGTATAAAGAAAGCCTGCACCAGGCATTTTCTGTTCACTGCAGCTACTTCAGCTATATGGACTCTGGATTATAAAGTCACAGAAATAGCCACCACTACCTGAGCATCCCTGAATTACTGTTTTACTCATGCATGTGCAGCAAGTTACTGTCATTGTTAAGACAGGTCTTCACGCTGTCCATACTAGAGTTTTGGGGCAGCATTGACATAGGAAGACAAATAAAGGAACATCCCAAAAAATAACAGTACAAACATCTCTGGGTGCTGAATTGTCAGGCTATGCCTCCCCTTGTATTGCAATTAGGGAAGTAGAAGCAGCCAGAGCCCAGATGTAGACCAGTCACACATGGAGGGTTGGATTAGCACCCATGTTTTGGCTTTTCCCCCACAGAGAGAAGTATTGGCTGGGGTCTCCAAAACACAGCCACTTAGTATGACATTGTAACCACCCCAAGGGATTAAAAATTTTTTTTTTTACATGCCACAAGGTGGAAGGGAAAATAAACATCATTGCTTGCCTACATACCATACTGTAGGAAAATGTGTGCGAAGTCTGGGGTCATGTTATAGGCCGCATGCCGCCGCCATGTGGTGGGGGGTGGTGGTGGTTCAGGGGGCACTCTTGTCCTGGACCAGCCATCTACTGGAGCCTGTAGGTCTGCTCCCTCCCCTCACTGCACGCTAGCCGACAGAAGCCATCGGAAGAGGTCTTCAGCATCTCCCTTGCCCTGACGGCAAGTGTGCTCACTAGTGACCTTGTGGCTGAAATTGTTATTTCAGCAAGATTGTATTAATTTGACAATAAAATAGCTTTAATCTCAATTTATGTCCCATGGATAACTGCAGGGAAACATTCATAAGTATGAAAGGTTGCAGTTAGGGGTGTCAAATTGAGAATGAATATTACTAATCCAAAAAAAAAGATTGGACTTCTAAAGGTGTTGGAGATCTGGGGGTTGAAAGTCAGATTATACGAAAAAAAAATTAATTTATTAAAAAAAATTAATTTATTATGAAAAAAAAAATTATTTGTGTGTGCGTTGGAAGAGGGGTCTTATACGGCATGAACATCCCAAACCAAAATATTTTAACTGGAAAAGTTGGTGGCCCAGTCGTCTTATACACCAGAAAATACGGTGTGTGTGTGAGTGTGAGAATAATATCACCGAATACCAGACATGTTGTTTCTTGTGCTTGTGAGAGAGGTTATAGTAAGATCATGTCCATCTAGTTTCGCACCATCCCACATGAGAGAGAAGAGATTGTCTTCCCTTCATCCTTACTTTTCTTAAGCGTTGGCAGGCTTAGGACGAATAGAACACTTGCAGTTCGAGTGTCAACCCTCTCCGTATCCCTGTATCAGAATAGTGCCCATCTACCCTCATACACCATTTTTTCTCTCCACACCCCAGTCAACTTTTTACTTGTACCACCATGGGAATTAGTACTAGAAGGGCTGGTGTTAACTTTTTCTGAGTCCCTGGGATTTACCGCTAATGTTCTCCTGTCTTACAAACGCTGTTGCAGTCAGAAGAGTGAGATATTCAGGCCCTTTCAGTTAAAGAACCCTACTTCATGACAGATTGGTACGCCTTACAGTTGTGTGTGAACCGCTCGTGTTTTTACAAACCCCTCAGCACTCAAACCCCACAGCAAGAGTATACCAGTATTGTATGTAACCTATTTTCTTTCTACATGTAGTTGTTCTCTAAATCTGCAGTTATGTGTTGATTCTTACATTGAAAAATATATGAATTACTTAAATTAATTGAAAACCAATGTTCACACTGCATGCATTGCGTTTGCATTTTTGATGCAGGCTTTGTTCAAAAACGCAAGGGCAAACTCAGATGTGTAAAGTGCGAAACCCATGCATGTTTGTATATATGCAGAGACTAATTTGTAAAATGCTTATAGCGTGAAAGAGCCCTAAAATATCTATTTTGGTGGGCATTGTGTTTAATCATGAAGGTAGAAATTTGTATAGAAAGTGGAGTGGGTGAGGGCCATGTTTTTATCGCTTTCTCTGTATTTGCCAAGGGCAAATAAGTTTTCAACCATTACCTAACTTCTTCCAGCTGGTAATACACTTTGGATGGGGTTGGGTTTTAAGGGTTTGTATTGTATGTGTATGTGAATATGTGTGATCTGAATGTTACGCCGGTATTATTTCCAGCGTCTTCCACAAGTTTCCATTATGCTGTGGTTTACCAAGGATGGCTTCTCTTTATCTTACATTATATATTGTCTGTAAGGCAATCTGTGATAATGTAGACTTTACATGGTAGCTACTGCCTTCTATGTTCTTCTTTAGCAGTTAATATATTTGCAGGACAAAATAATGTGTGCTAAAATGTTAATGTTTTTACAACAGCGATTTTGCCTTTTTAAATGTCCGCATCCTGAATGTAAATCATCTTGTCCTATTTTTAGAATAAATAAAGGCATTTGTGTTTGCTACATAATAAACAAAACCATTAACAAAATACATCAAGGTGGTTCTGTAGCGAGCTTGTCTCTGAGATATCGGAATTACTGAGGCAGGAAAGCTGCTATCTGTGTACAGCCAATTTCTTGCTCCAGTTTTGCTAGCTGGTTGTAAGTAATTGCTTGTCAGTCTTTTTCTTTCTGATCTATGTGAAGAGCGAACATCGCAGGGCTGTTTTCTTATGGCAGCAGGTTCATTTTCTTGTAGATCTGCACAGTGTATATAATGCAGCACAGATATTGTTTGTGTATGTGAGTGTGTTGGAAAACAGATATTGGCTATAACTGGATAATATAGTATGCATTGAAGTTTACTGTAAAAGCAAATTCCCATCGGTTTGTGTTCAGTGCAAGCCAATGTATCTCTTATCCCACCCCCTCTCTCTATAACTGACTGATCCATATACATTTACTGACAGTGACTGACAGTGTAAGCTAGAGAGCATTGCCCAGATTTCTGGCTCTTGATTTAATTACTTTATCAGAAAATCATAAATGGAAAGGTATGACCAATCTATCTATTGTAATAGAAGTCTTTGTTTCCCTTACACTGTTTTTTATTGCCAAGATTACTAAATAGTAGTGAACTGTATTTTGTAGTGTTTCATTGATCAAAAGAAAATGTACACTTCTGTGTTCCTCTTTTCCATCTTCTTCTTTATGTCACAACAAACTTTAGATAGTTCAGCTTTTATCAGATCAATTTTAGCTTAGATGCCCAACTGGTTCTTCAAATTTAATTCCTTTTCCACTTTATTTAGTTTACTGAAATGATTGGCTTGAACTCCTTAGTTAATTAAGATGTATCTGCGTGTGCTTTAAAAAATACAAAAATGGAAATGTGACTGACGAAGGCTTTTGTATACTTGATTTTGATCAATTGCTTGATTGATTACAAAATTCTTTCCCTGTATGGCCAGCCTTTGTTGGAGAATTGCTAGTTCTTTCTCTTTACTATTGATTCCAGTGCAGTGGCTGCACAAGGCCTGCTAGAAAATTATTTATGTTTCAAATGTAAAAAGTCATTGGTAAAAAGCTTTGTATGGAAACATATACATCTGAGTATTTTAAGTTAAATATGAATATTTTGTAATGGTTTTAGTAATTTTAGGGACTTACTGTAACCTGTTGTGACGTGCATAAAAATGCAGTTTTTTCATAATTCACTTTTCTTGTTTTTTATAGTATGTAAATTTAAAGCTCATAAGAGGTGTGCTGTAAGGGCAACAAATAACTGCAAATGGACAACACTGGCCTCCATTGGGAAGGACATTATTGAGGATGAAGATGGTGTAAGTATTTGATGGAATTTAAAACGGAATATATTCTTAGCATTGCAAAGTAAATTATTGTTATCTATTGAAAAATTTACCCTTTTCATATAGAAAAAGCAAAAAAAACCTGTGTAAGTGACCCGTCTTATGACGTACTGGCACTGTGTTTGTCAAGTAAAGTCCAAGGGACACAAATTTGGGCTAATTTAATGGAAGTGGTGTTTCATGGTACGGTTAAAGGTTGAAGTGAGTGGAGCAGGAAGATGCAGAGAACACTTCTATCCTAAAAGATTTTCTAACATAGCATAGCCCAGCTTTGAAAATTGACAAGGAATTGGATTGACACAAACCAGAAGCCTTTGTTTACTGTGCTCCATTAAGCTAAATTTGCATAGATTTGTTCACTATAATTAACAACTGATCAATAATGCACTGTGGTCATTGAAGGCAATCCAGGTACATGAACAAGGACCTCGTGTTACTTATATGCACCTCTGAATACTTATAGAGCAAGAGTTTTACTGGAATGTTTTAAAATAACCAGATTTCTGCTCCTCCCTAAAGTGGCCGTGTTGCCCATACAAGAAATTCCCAGATAGTACTCGCCTCCTTTTTAAAGTGGAGAATATATAACCAGCGATATAGATTGTTGTCTTGTATACACAATCCTTACAGTAGAAGAGCGAAGCATGGATAGCAAGAATATTAAATCTATTATTATTTTTATTTTTTTAAGAAAATGGTCTGCAAAACTGGCAGTCCAATCCTTTAAAGTGGTGGTCTGTGTCTTGTGAGGAGTATCTTTAAATAGACCCATTAGAATATTTGGCCTTCTCTGCTGATTCTGTAAAATCCTTGTTGTTGTTTTTATATTTTACTGTCCAGTTTCAAAATCTGGTGATGTTTCTTATTCTGTTTACCTCTCCAGATAGCAATGCCACATCAGTGGCTAGAGGGAAACCTTCCTGTTAGTGCCAAATGTGAGGTTTGTGACAAAACCTGTGGCAGTGTCTTGCGTCTACAGGATTGGCGATGCCTTTGGTGTAAAGCAATGGTGAGCTTGACTGTCCTTGTTGATGATCTAAAACATTTCCAATACATGAGCCCATAGGGTACTTAAACAAGATGCATTTGTCTGGTGTAGGTTTACTTCTTTCCCTTTCCTGGATGTTCGCATTCAGCTAATTCATTCCTGTCTCCTTCTTTCTAACAGTAGTCAAAATTAGGCTATGTCCCCACTTCCAAAGGCTCTGATCGGGCATGGGCGCCGACACGGTGTGACCCGTGATCAGAATCGTGTTTAGATTGCAGGCACCGGGCGCACAAAATTTTTCAGTCCTGATTGCGCCTATGGACATGGTTGGACGTGATCAGAAATCACAAATACAACTTTTCCACTCCACTCATGTTACTGTGTATAGTTTTATTACTTTGTGTTATTTTTGTTGTTCTTCCAATAGGTTACCAGCCTTTACATACAGCAAGGCCCAGTGTACTTGTCCGATTTCCTATTATAGTTTACTACAAAAGTGTGCCCATTCCATTATAGATAAGCGTTGGAATAATTTTAAAGAATGCTTAAAGCTGGCCATACACTGTTCAATATTTCAGTTTGATCGGCCTAAAACGAATTTTAAGTTGATTGTACGGAAACTGCTTCCCACACATCAAAATCGATCAAAAATTTTTTGAAAAGTGATTTTGGTAAATTCAAGTCAATTATACAAGTATCTGATAGGTTTTTTTAGGTATTTCTGAGCTCAGAGTAATGGAATTGATTGTGTTTAAATCGATCACACTGTGTGGTGTTACAATCAATCGACCAGTGTATGGCTAGCTAAATACTGTAAGAATCATCATATATGGAAACTATGATCATATTCAGTATATACATTACTTTATAAGACTGTACTTTTATTAGAGATCTGTATCCAGGTAAGACCAGCTGTATTTGCATGAATGGGATTGGGGGTGTGTATGATGGCAGGAAGTATTATTGGGTCAGTTTCTGTTGTAACGGAAGCCATGCACGCTACAATCCACGGGCAATTTTGCGCCCGACCGACCACAGTGCACGTTCATGCCGATCTCTCTGCAGACGATGGGGACCAGCTTCCCCAGCCAAAGTAATGTCCGACACACAACAAAGGGTGTGCTATTATCCTCTGAGTGACTGCAGACTCACTGCAGTGTGATGACGTTATAACACTGCAATAAGCTACTAGAGAATCGGCCAGGGACCTTTGGTGTCAGCCAAACTGTTTTTGTTTGGCTTTCAGCTTTTTATGAAGATTCTTTCTGACTAAGTACTTGGTGCAGAATTAGGGTTAATTGGTTCATTTATCTGCAGGTACATACCGGGTGTCAAACCCAGTACCCTCGGAAGTGTCCGCTCGGCCAATGCAAGGTGTCCATTATACCACCAACGGCACTCAACAGTATAGATTCTGATGGTAAGTACCCAAAGATTCTTTGTGCCTCGTTTACTGACAAATTGCTGCTGTATATTTTATCTCCTGATTTAGTAAATTGTACACTGCTTGATCTGAGGATTTATGTTATAATAATCTGCACTTAAATAGGAATGGTTCTGCTCTGAGAAACTAAACACTCATACCAGTGACTATACGCATTACATACTGTGTTTGTGTATAAGCCTATATTAGAGAACCCACCCACTGTGCAAGCGTTCGGTCGCCTTACTTACTGATTGACTTGCAAGTGCACAATGAACATTAGGGTAGCAGTAATGATTGTATCACATTCTGATACATATATAGCCCAGTATATATTTTTTATTTGTATAATCAAAGGATTGTTTTTCTTAGACAGACACTTACTTTTTAGTGGAGAGTTGCAATAATATCTATACAGTTACATAACAAAATCTTACTGTAACGTGCAAATTTATTTTTCTGTACTTGTTTTACATTTTACATATATTGCTTTTGTGTCGTACATTAATCTCCTGGATATTCTAGAAAAATGTATATAATAATTTATATACTAGGATGCATTAGGTCATGATCTTAGGCTGCATTATAGAGCAGTTGAACTTTGTGTAATATTACTAATACGTTTCCAACTTTCCAAATTTCAGGATTTTGGAAAGCAACCTGCCCGCCATCCTGTGCCAGTCCATTGCTTGTTTTTGTCAATTCCAAAAGTGGAGACAATCAGGGTGTGAAATTTCTCCGGAGGTTCAAACAATTGCTAAATCCTGCTCAGGTGTTTGATTTGATGAATGGAGGACCTCATTTAGGGTAAGGACAACAAGCAGTAATGAAAACTTTTTTTTTTTTTCTTGAGCCTGAATTTTTTTGATAAATATACACTTCATATGGTTTATGTGGCATTTCCTTTTTGTTTTAGTTTACGGTTATTTCAGAAGTTTGATAATTTCCGAATTCTTGTGTGTGGAGGAGATGGAAGTGTTGGCTGGGTTTTGTCTGAGATAGATAAGCTAAGCTTACATAAACAGGTCAGTATGTGAAATATCTGAAGCTTGGTAAAGCATGTGATGGATAATATGTATCCCCTAAATCTATGCAACAAAGAACAACCAGTGATGCTGTGCATTTATATTCATATTGGGATACATTTACAATTGTAACTTGCCTGTGCTATATATTTTTTCCCCCAAATACTTGTAATTTTTTGGGACAAAAATGTATTCAAATGTATTCAATGTACTCAGATGTAATATAATACATATATGATCATGTTTTGTAAATGATTAGTGAAAATAAAACTGTTTTTGATCCCCCAAAACTGATGAAGTAGTTAATACAGGGAAATGTGCTAAAACTGGCCCAGAAAACTAAAAAAACTGCATCAAAGGTTAATGCAAATCTGGTAATACATGATAAATTGAAATGAAGGCAACCCAGTTTTCTAGGGTTTTTTTTGCGGTTTGCTTTTATTTTATTTTTCCATTTCCAATCAAAGAACCTGTTTTGGGGAGGTTTCAAAGTTTTTTTTTAATGTATGGTGTCCAGGGCCTACAAAAAATGTACCTACCTATGTGTCTTGTTTGTTTTGTAATTGTAGTGTCAGTTGGGGGTTCTTCCACTGGGTACTGGAAATGATTTGGCACGGGTTCTTGGCTGGGGTTCCACCTGTGACGATGATACACAACTGCCTCAGATTTTAGAAAAATTGGAACGTGCCAGTACAAAGATGCTAGATCGGTAAGTTGTCTGGGATCTATTTTAGAGTAACTTTGCAGGAAACAATATCATGTTTTTAAGTTCTACCCTACCCACTGCAATGCCAACCTTCTATGTTACATGACCTGCTTGGCTTATAGAAATCTCTGAAGTACACATAATTTTATAATTCTTTTTGTTTTGGCCAACAATGACCAGGATTGCAGTGACTAGTCTACCTTTTGTTGAATTTGTTCTACGTCACGTTATTTCTTTCCTGGCACTGAATATGTTTCAGAATCGATAAAGATTATTCATTGTGCTCAAAAAGATTAAATGATAAAATGAGATACGTTATTAAATTCTTTACATCTGCTTTTTTATGAATGTGGAATTTTAGACTTGAATGCAGCCCGCCAGTCAGTCCTCGTCTCTGTCTGGTTAAGGTTAACGCAGAGAATCAGAGGAGGAATTTTGTTTAGATGACTCTTATTTTTTTATTATCACGTAGAAACATCCTGTGTATAATTTGCATTTGTGCAAACTTTTTAAAATTGTCTTATAAAACAGATTTGCATGTATTACTCCTATAGATATTCTTATTGAAATCTTCCTCTGTGAATAGTCTGGCGGTGCGTCCTGTGCTGGAGAATGAATTAGGCTTTAGATAAATCTTTGTTTTGCATTGTGATGGCTTCACGGTGATTTAGAATGAACATTGTGCCTTGGCTTTCAACTAGCCAAGCACTTCCCCATTTTTTTAATCCTTGAGGCAGAAAGTTTAGGTTAGTTGAAGGTCCTGTTGTCGAGTGCACACAGGCTCCGTGATCATGAACGTTCATTTGCCTTTGTAAAAGTCAACACTTTTTAGGATGAAGTATAGAAGGCAAGTAAGAATGCTAAACTTACATCTCCCAATTGTGATATAGAAGGCAAAAAAACGAATTTTTTTATTTTATTTGCACTTAATCTAGAAATTTAAGTTAAGCTGTACCTTAAATTATATGTTTATCAAAACAAAGCAATGTAATTATTATTAACATTTATTTATATCGCGCCAACATATTACGCAGCGCTGTACAATACATTAGAGTGGAGAT
>CM070033.1:50033453-50049117 GCA_036250615.1 Ptychadena robeensis | reverse complement strand
GAGAGAGTTCCAGAGAGTAGGAGCAGCCCTAGAGTAGTCCTGAAGCCTTGCGTGTGATGATGCTATGAGTGGGGATGTCATTAGTAGGTCACTGGAGGAGCGGAGGGGGCGGTTAGGGTTAGATTTATGTACTAGGTTGGAGATGTAAGGAGGACAGGAGGTGTGGAGTGATTTAGAAGCAAGGCACAGAACTTTGAATTTGATTCTCTGGACAACTGGAGTGTTATCAATATGTGGTGGTAAAGTGTCCTCGATAGTAGATGTCAGCCTGATGGAGATGTTATTGGATAATAATTCTAATAAATTATATGAGAAGCTTCTAATTTTCAGTGGAACGAGAGCAGTTTCAGTACAGAATAGGAGTCCCACTTTCTGATGGGTTTACTTTGCAGCAGGACATTGGAACCAAGTAGCACTGTATAATATGCCAAACCAGTTGCACAGCAATAGCCAGAACATTTCTGTTTAAAATCATTATCCATCCAGCTTGGCAGAGTTTGAGCAGTTTTGGCAAGAATAATGAGCAGATAGAGCAGGATACACAATTTGTAAAGCTGTTGTAGACTTACTTTAAAAGCCTTTGGCTGTAATTGCTTGCCTGCCTTCGTGAAGTAAAGATGCTAAGCACCTTCAATGTACGAAGTGCTTTTAAAATCAATCTGATCCTAATAAATACTTTAAAATTCACATGGAAAGTGAGTAATTAGTGTATATAAATATATAACATAAATATAACTTATTTAATATTGTTTAGTATGTTTATCCAGTTAACATTGAAAATGCTTTTGATGCTTAAAATGGGTGTTTTCCAGATGGAGTATAATGTCATATGAACTGAAATTACCATCAAAGAGCTCTATCCTGCCTATATCTACAGAAGAGGAGTCTGAAGAGGTTAGTGTTTAATGTTTTGTTGGCATTGTATTTAACGGTTTCAAAGTGTTAATGTGAGCTAGTCATTTTGCTTATCCATGGCAAGTGACAGGTTCGTTTTATTGTTGCAGCAGTTTCTGCTTACCAGCCCTTTTATTTTCTTGTCAGACTAGAACGGGGAAAAATGCTTTAACCTCCTGGGCATTATGCCCGAACTCAGTATGGTCACAGTTTGTCCTTAGGGCATAGCCGCCCTTCCTCTGTGAACCTGCAGGGTTTCTCCATTGCTGCAAGCTCTTTGAACAGTTCCGGCCCTGTGTCTTCGGTGTCACCGATGAGGGCGCGCTCCATAGACCTCCATGTTACCGATGAGGTGTGCAAGGGTGTGTGTATCATCCCATAGACCTCCATGTTAATGGAGGGGGCATCGCTTTTCCCTGCACAAATTGCCAGCTCCCCGATGAGGACGGTAATGTGTAGAGGGGAGAACTGGGAAACACTGCAGAGTACTCTGCAACGATCTACCGTACGGCTCAATTTGCCACCAAAATAAATGTCCCAAAGCGTCTGTAACACCATTACACCAAGGAGGTTAAAGATGGTGTGTAGCACTTAAATCAATTGTGAAGTAGAGAAGTCTTTGAAACATTCAGAAGTTTTTTTTTTCCATCAGATTTCCAGCACACTTATATTGAGCTGGAAAAAAACAAATGGCAATGGTTTAAGAGTTCTCACTAAGGTCCTAACAGTTTAAAGTAAAGATAGTTACAACATGTCTTTCTGGCTTACAGTTTGTGAGTTCATTGCAACGCTCTTGAACATGGTATAATAAACTACATTGTTGGAAAGGTGGAGAAGGCATATATACTTTTATATATCTGCCATAATGCCACTCCCATCCCCAAGCTTTTGTAAATGCATTTTTCTGCATTGAAAACAATATCCAGTGCCATTGAGTGACTATTTGCAGTATTGCAGGATGGCTGACACAGGAATCCTGGCAGCCTTCCTGCAATACTGGAGAGGATTCATTTGCCAGTACTAGTGCTGCCAGACTAGCTGTAGGGACTCCAGTGATCAGCAGTTAAGTTTATTTTTGTTGTTGTAATTTATCTGACTTAAATAGGTACATCGTTGAAGTCCATGCCTTTCACATCTTTTCAAGTCTCAATTTTTATATACATTTGTAGGTTAGTGATAAATGCCTTCAGATCAAATTTCACCTGTCTTTAGTTTCAGATATCTGCATATGAAGACTCGGTGGCAACCCATCTGGCTAAGATTCTGAATTCAGACAAGCATTCTGTTGTCATTTCCTCTGCCAAGTGAGTGATTGTTTTTATCCTTTTGATGCTAAATTGGACTTCTCAAGTATTGATTTTTTTCATGTCTTGCAAAGGCATAACAGTGTGAAGCTTAATTCTGTTTGCTCCAAAATATTTGATTTAAAAAAAAAGCTGTGGAAAATGTTGTTTTATATACAAGGAGATTTAGATGATGTGATATCCTGCACAATCATATATAATTTAGACTACATAAATGTATACAATGCATACAGTTAGTAAACCTTTTGAAAGCTAATATACAGATGGCTGAATTGTCTAAATACAGTGTGTGTTTCAGGTCTGTTTATTTACTCTCTTATATTGACCTAAAATGGGAGTCTACAGTCTGTTGCTTGACAACTTTTTTAGTTTGTTTTGCAAAAATGCTTCATTCTAGTAACATACATTTTTATTCTTTAACCTGTTCACAAAATAGATTGTATAGCAATAATGGTTTTACATTTTGACACTCTTATTTTTTTCCCATTTCTGCAGGGTTTTGTGTGAAACAGTAAAAGACTTTGTTGCAAAAGTTGGAAAAACCTATGAAAAGCCCATGGATAATTCAGAGGAGGCAGAAGCAATGGCTTTGAAGGTGACTAAAATGTTGGTTAAATAAAGGCTCTAGCATGTTGCATGTAGGATTGGGTTTTTAAATACTTGCATGCTTAAAATCTTCTTTATAGTCAGAGTTTGGCTGTTTAACCTCCCTAGCGGTTTGCCCAAACTCCGTTCAGGCACTGTTTGATCGCACTGTAGAAGAGCTGCCGACACACAGAGGCCTTCCGGCCCCGTGTCTTCGGCGTCATCTGTGACTTCCATGTTAATGGAGGGGGCGCCGCTCTCCTCTCCACACGCCACCAGCGTCTATTTGAGGGCTTGGCGGAGAGCCGGCAAGCATGGCGGAGTACAGTGTACTCCGCCGCAATTGCCGGTAAAACAAGCTTTTCGTGCCATAAAAAATGGTGCGAAAAGCTCAAACCGCCCAGAGGGTTAATTTGTTAGGTCATTTTCTGGGGTGTTTAAACTAATTACACCTGTTGTATTGCCTATTAGTACTCGGGTACAAATAAAACATTTTTGGTCTATTTTTTCTATTGAAAGGCACAATAATATTTAATGTTTTGGAAGGTTAAAATGCATATTCCTGACATGCTGTTTAAAACACTGCATACTATCCTAATGTTATCAGACAATAACTTCTGGGAGAACCTTATGTTAGGCCAAATTAAGGCACACACATAAAATTATAATTTAAAGTAAAACAAAAAACAAAAAAAATTTATCCGACAAGGAAGGGGGTTTAATATGTTGAAGCTGAAGTGTTTTAGGGGTTTTGTTTTTTTAAATGTGGCAATAGACACCTCTAGTGTATTATGTGGGTTATTCCACTTACATTGATTATTACCTTTCTTTGTATTCTAGTGTTCCACTCTGAATGAAAAGCTTGATCTGCTGCTTCAAACTCTCCATGCAGAAGCACAAGCTGCTCCATTGTTGACACACTTAACACCACCCATTGTTGAAGAAGAGGTGGAGGAGGAATTCTCAAGTGAAGACTCCCTATCTGAGAGCAAGGAGCATTTACCAGACAGCATTGCAAAGTCTTCCACCCCAAAGCTCTTCAAGCCACGGGAGCAACTCATGCTGCGAGCCAACAGCTTAAAAAAAGCAGTCAGGCAAATCATAGAACAAGCTGAAAAAGGTGGGAGGTTTGTTGTGTCTTGAGTCATCAACTACAATATGTCAGACTGCTGCTGTTTATGTGTTTTAAAGCTATATTAATCCTCCTGAAGTTCTCTTTACTTGTGACACTTACAGCTACTAAAACAGGCCACTGTAATCATTTAATGTCTCTTCTGATGCTGTTTCAGAATGCATATGTATTAGTTCAGTTACATTTGAGATTTAACATTTTTATATATATATATATATATATATTGAATTTTGGGGACGTACCCTCAAATGGCTTTTTTTCTGTTCCCATGTCTTTATCACTAAGCAATACATTTCACATATAGAGTGTGCATTGTTTTCCAGTAGACAGAGGGTTCAAACTGAGTGGCTGCAGTTTTTGTTCAGGCGGTTGGTTGGTGGTCATCAACAAAATTGACAATGTATAATGAACATGAGGCTGTCACTGTACATTAACCAACCACTAGTGTGAACCTGCCTTTTGTTAGTTGAAATATCAGATTATATTCATATGTTTCTAAACAGGTTCACTGTATTTTATTGCTTTTATCCTTGTATACTTTTGTTTATAATGTGTTTGTTTTTACTTCTAATGCATGTGTACTCAGACATTAAGCAAAAATGTTGCTTAAAAATGTACCTGTCTCTCCCTTTATGTTTCCAGAGCTTAAGGGGAAATGCTCTGCACATTTAAATCAAAGAAAGAAAGTGTGAAATTTTTTAGTCACATCTATACTATATTGTACAGTATTATAGGCCACATTTTTCAGACTATAAGACACACTGGACCATAAGATGCACCAAAAGTTTTGTAGAGAAAATTTGGGGAAAAAACTGAAACAATGCCATTCAGATATTAAGTAAATATACCAAATTTTCCAGCAAAGTAGGCATGACTGGACTATGCAGCATTCGCTCCATATTCCTACAGCCAAAAGACCAATGCCAGAAGGGAGATCTTTGCTGCAGGGCTTAAACTTTAGCATGTGTTTACACACTAGCAGTACCCATTCTCTGAACACACTGGCCAAATTTTGACGAGACACATTTTACAATCTGGCACTGAACAACTAACCCAGGACCAGCTATTTGCATATTACAGGAGATGAGTCTTTGTCATTTTGTAAGATCTCTTCTTGGCAGTGGCTTTTTGGCTTGGCTGGAGGGAATAGAACACATTTCTGCCTCCTGGGATGCAGAGCTAGTGCTCCCGGGATGGTTGGGACTAAAAAAAACAAAACATTTTTGTAAACTTATTCAGACCATAAGATGCAGGGACACTTTCCCATTGATTCTAATGGTAAAATGGAAAGTCTTATAGTCCAAAAAATACAGTATATGTAGAATGTACTCTGCTTGTCTTTCTTGTCAAAGTAAGTAAAATTTATCGTCTTTTTAGTGGTGGATGAACAAAACGCACACACCGAGGAACAAGAAAACCAATCTGTAGAGGAGTTTAGAAAAGAATTAGAAGAATCCAAAGAAGAGGAGAAAGATGAAGACACCAAGGAATTTGATTTCTCATCAGGTAAGTTTTGTGGCTTTTAAGTTTTTTGCATTATAGTTTGCAAGAGGACACACTTTCATCCAGAATATAGAACAGAGCCTCTTTAATTTCCTATGCATTTATTCTATAGTGAAACAAGCTTGTGATAAGTTCACCCTCAGCTCCATATTCTGCAGCAGCTGCACATACAGATGTCTTGCTTGTTTAGTAACGCTGGACTAAATATGTCCTGTCCTAAATATGTACCGTTCCAGTTTGAACTTAAATGTTTGTGTTTATTTGATTTACACTTATTTTGTATTTAATGGCAGCAACCCTTTGCAAGAAAATTGGGACAGGGTATGTTTTTCATGCTTTGGTGTGTTGCTGCATCCTTGAAAGTGATGATTTACATATTTTCTGTCTGGATTTATGATGGAGTGCAGTGAATTACACTGCTTTCATCTTTCTCATGTTATCTGTGTATATGGTTCTAGTATAGCTGACCCTTTTGCATTAGCTGCACTTCCAATGAGTCGAAATTGCTTATTGCTGTAATTTAGATCAAGGAGCCACACGGCAGTGTCCTCAGTATGTAGCTGGGCATGTAAGTATTGCCAAGAGAAACTGGTGTTCCAAGAGAAATGAGGAAATGTGAGTTCAGGTACCAAAAATACATCATTTTCACTCATTAGGACTATGTTGGTTTTTATCGGAGCATGAACAGCAAAAGGTTATTGTTAATGTAGCTTAGCCCCTGGAGTCCCACCTGTCATAGTAAAGAGCAGCTGTTATACAGAGTATTCTTGTTTTGTCATGGAGTACAGATGAGGCCGAAGATGGCACTGTCAGATCATGAATGACAGAGCTGGACAAAGGTTACAGTGTAAGTGAATGATACATCTATGCCCTTTATGTTCTTTAAACAAAACATAAAAGCTTTTTGCAAATAATCATGTTTACCTTTTCCTTTTGTATGTTCAAATCAGTTACAGGGAATGGTGTTTCTTAAGAAATAAGTTCAATAGTATTTCTTATTAAGAAAGGACACTTTAATTGCTCATACCCCCCTGAAGGCTTTAGATTCATGCAATTGTGATGCCTTATGCAATCTATGCTTGCATTGTTTTTTTGTCCTATTTAGTCTCTGTTGTTCATGTGGATAATATACACAATGCCTGCACTGCAATTGCTACTAATACATATAATAAATACTTGTAAAGGTGTACTTCTCCTTGGGTTTTTCCTAAAAATCCAGATCATACGTAATATTTTAAAAGCACATGTATTGTGGCTTTTCACGTATTTTCTTTCTTTTTTCTGTGTGATTTGATAATAACAAAAAAAAATATTCTTTTCAGGTGAAAATTAAATATTACATATTGATAATTTGTGTATAAATCCATCTGCGTTTAACAGATCAGTGGTGGATCGGCTTGCTGTGTTCTAAGCATAGTAGATCTCTGCCCATATCCTTAATTCCTTGCAAATTTCTAGGCCCTTTATTAGTAAATAGTTTATTTTAACTGGAAAATGTAGAGGAAAGGTATAATGGCTGTATTGATGTACACTTTGTATATCATAGGGTGGGCAAACCCCATCTTTCTTTAGTAAGATTCCATTTGCTAATATGTAAATGTGTGTTTGTTCTAGCCTACTTTTTATAAGGTCGTTTTATTCCTTTTAGGCAAAGCTCCCCCACGTTCTCCGGACAGACGCACGAACCGAAGCCTACATTCCCATACTGGCTCATTCTCCAGTCCACCACTAGCATCTAGCAAAGAAAATCTTCCAGTTTTAAACACACGAATAATCTGTCCAGGTAATACTGACTTTATCTTGCTCAATACGTCAGACCACTTCATAAAATATAATAATAATTATATTCAATGTCAGTGTTGTTTTTTCTTTTTGGTTTTACTTTTCAAAATAGCTATAGATTTATAAATCTTTTTCTTAGAATTTTCCCTAAGCTCTGCTTATTTCTCCCATAGGTCTGAGAGCTGGCTTGGCAGCTTCCATTGCTGGCAGCTCCATCATCAACAAAATGTTGTTGGCAAATATGGATTCCATTGGTGCTTCACCTTTTATTGACCCAGATTCCGATTCTTTGTAAGATATATTTATCTTTATATGTATATGCAATTTAAATTCCAAACCATGGATATAATCATCTCTATTCAATTGTAAAAAGTATTTTCCAGTGTGTGCGCTTCCTATCTAAAAATATTGTTATATTATTAAAGGTGGCCATACACAGAATGATTTTCTGTTTGATTGAAGAGTGATTGATCGCCGTTCGCAATTGGTGATCGAATGAAAGATCAAGATGTTATACCTTCCTTCAAGCAGGATCCTGGTCAATAAAGGCCGATCACACCGGGAACGGACATGTCCATAAATCCCGGTTGATTGTGGAGGCAGGATAGAAAGAGGCACACAGGATTGACTACAGAGCTCCTCCTTCCCAATGCACTCTGACTAGCAGCTGGGCTCGGCTCTGCCCCCTTGCCTGTGTCAGCTCTGCCTTTCAGATCTCGGAGCCCAGCACGGCTGCTACTGGCAGAGTTAGGGGTTCATCCTGTGTGTGTCTCGACTGCCTGTCAGCAACTTCCAGCCCGTGTTGTGAGGTATTTTCACCAACACCAGGTGTACCATGACTCCATGGAACGGTAATCAATGTGCAAAGTGGTGCACATTGATACCCATTCGATCGACCCGCAAGCGAGGCTAGCGTAGTGACTTTACCATGCTGTGATAGATCTTGGTTTGATCAAAGGGTATCGACCCATGTATAGCTAGCTTAAGTCATAATAACTTCCATGCTGTACCAAGTCCAGACCATTTGCGGTTAGGTGATATGGTTGAAGTTCCTTATTAGGTTTCATGAAGATCACTTCCTATATTACATTTTGGTTAGTGGATTGCTTACAAGGTCTTGAGATATTCCCCTATCGCTTAATTTGAAAGGCTTGTTTATCAAGTCAGCTATTCGGGTCAAGCATTGGGTGGTGCCTTATTTACATAGTTAATTGAGCCCAATTATTTCCAGTAATTGCTTGCCATTTAAAGCTAGCCACACAGGATACAATTTATCATTCAATCGAGGTTCGATTTGATGTTGTACTTCGATTTAAAAAATCGAACATCGATTGTCATTTAATCGAAGTTCTCCACATGGGGAGCACGATAATTGAACAATTTCGACTGAAATTAAATCGAAGTAATCTAAAATCGTCGATTGGATTAATGTTTTTTTTTTTAAACAGGAACTTTTTTTTTCCCCAGGAAGAAGTCATATGTTAATAGCGCACATTGAGATGATTGAATCGAAACAAACAAAACACTTTCAGAAATGTAGTTCGATCATTGATCAATCAAGCAAAATTTTCCAATTTGTCGGATCACTTTTCAATCGACGATTTTACTACAATCGTACAATGAACGTCGATTGTACTATGTGGGCAGTACTTCGATTAACGTTCAATCGATCTTTTTTTTTCATCGAAAATCGTCGATTGAACGCTAAAATTGTACAAATGTGTGGCTAGCTTAACACCCCAGATCTGAAAAATAACGGTCTGTGCCACGGTTTGAGTTGCATATTGAAAGTATTGGTTTTCAAAGGACACAAACTATGCCACTTCTATGGGAATGCATTTTTACATTAAATATGTATTTTGTGTGATCATAAGATGTTTTATTCTATCTAGTTATTTGCTTCCCTTTTGTTTTGCAGAGAAGGCTATTCAGAAAAATGTGTCATGAACAATTACTTTGGTATTGGTTTAGATGCAAAGATATCCCTAGAATTTAACAATAAGCGAGAGGAGCACCCTGAAAAGTGCAGGTAAAAAACATATTGTCTTCTGTTTTCTATATACCTTCATGGAATATAATATATATATATATATATATATATATGTGTTTTATTTTTGTTTAACTAAATGGCTGTCGTTTTATGTTAAGCAGACCACATTTCCCATAAATATTTGAGAAGTATTTTGACGCACGCTGTATGCAAACATAAATCTTGTCTTTACTATTGTGCATCAGAAGCAGAACCAAAAATATGATGTGGTATGGAGTTCTAGGCACCAAAGAATTACTGCAACGAACCTACAAGAATCTGGAACAAAAAGTTCAACTTGAGGTAATTCTAGACACCTTTATATGCTTTGTGTGTAATAGATGTGTCATTTGAATTGAATTTATCTCATTGCCTATTACAAGGGTTGAGATATATTTAGGGAGCTAGTGAATAGTCCGTTAATAATGGAAATTTGTTGGGCGCATGAAAAGTGGGCAAGTGTCAAGACTTGATCCCCATAGGCATGTAGGCATCACTGCTGAAGCGTTGGGAAATGGAAGTAGTGACCTAGTCTGAATAATTACTTTTGACTATATGGCTAGGTATGTTTACTAGGGGAACAAATAGCAACTAAATTGAATATAGGAAAACAGAAGAAGTGTTCTGTTGTAAATCCTTGGTTCTTATGTGCAGGTGACATTTTCCTATCTTCCTTGTTTACTAAATATTTGCCTCCTGTATTCTAACAATCCCCTGAAATCCCCTGACCAGAAAAGAAAAGTCTGACCCTGGTTAGTCACTCGGCAAGGGGTTGTGTATACTTTGTGATTCTTTCCATGTAACCTATAGGTGTAGCTAGTCTATTTGTTCACGTGCAGGACAGTTTGTCTAAATTTCATAATGTTCTTTTAATGTTTTGATGTTCTTATGGTGTGTGTTTTGTTTTTTTACAGTGTGATGGCCAGTACATTCCTCTTCCCAGCCTCCAGGGTATTGCAGTGTTAAACATTCCTAGTTATGCCGGTGGCACCAATTTCTGGGGTGGAACTAAGGAGGATGATGTAAGTTCAGTAGAATAGAGGAAGTTCAACACAACTTTGTTCTGTTTTCTTACTGTGTCATCTAGGATCTGATCACACTTTTTTTTTTTTCTTGTCGTCAGTCCAGAAATACACCAAACATTCCACATACTAGTGCTATTTTAGGCATGGGAACTTTTTTTTTTGCTAGCAAAGGAATCTGGTCATACAAGAAAAATCATTTCCTGGATGGAGGCATTAGAATGCATCGTCAGTTGAGCGCAAGACTATACAGCTAGATAACATAAAGCTGCAAAAGTTGTGTGGTTTATTGTATTAGGGTGATTACTACATACAACATTGAAAAGATTTGATAAACCTCTTGAAAGAGAAATCCTGTTTTCCTACTTAAGTCTGCGAGATAAATGAAAAGTTAAATCCGCATCTATGATTATAAGACACATAATATGCAGCAATTGTTCTTTGGTATTTAAAACCATTTCTACTCCTAGTATGTTGTGTGAAACTATGTAAGCAATATTCCTAGCAGCAATTTTTCTTTCTTTTCTCTATCATTAGGCAGAATTATTACAAATTGTATGTGGGGTTTCAGTGTTTTAGCTTTCCATGTGTAACCCACTTTAGGTACACAATTCTTAACCTCCCTAGCATTCATGATGAGCCCAGCTCATCATGAATGGGATACACAGTGACGCGGAAGAGGCCAGACGCGCCATAGACCTTCACGTTAATGGAGGGGTGTTGGCTTCCCAGCCCACATCGAATAGCGCCGGTGGGGGAAATTTTAATCAGTGTACATAGTACATAGTTAAATTGCTTCAACTAAAGAAAATGATTTAGTTTCCCCTCAACAACATTATTCTAAAGCCTTCCCACAGTACCTGTTTGGTTGGAGTTTACATTTTAGAATCAAAATCTGATTTGACACTTGCTCTTTTGTTTACTGCACTTTTTGGAGACATTGCTGCATTTTTAAATACAGGCAGTCCCCATGGTACATACAGGTAGAAAATGTAGGCTTGTTCATAAGCTGAATTTATGTGCAAGTCTGATCAGGTACATAATTATAAAGGCAATTGTTTGTCAACCTCAGTACATTGAGTTGCTATTAATAATAAATAGAAAGGTAGGAGTGACCTCTCACCACCCGCCCACCATATAGTGGCCTCCACTTGCATATGCTGCAGCTGTTGGGACAATGCAAGCCATGTGGCGGTTGGGCATTGAAGCATCCCCTTCTCCCCTCCATTCTCTACATAGCAATCACAGTTGAATGGGAAACGCAGAGAAATGGCCTCCTTTCACCCCACTCCAGGTTCCTTGCTTTACACAGCAGTCAGAGCTGGCTGGGAGATGCAGAGAAATGGCGTCCTCCAGGCTCAGTCCTGTACACAGCAGTCAGAGTGGACTGGGACACACAGAGAAATGGCGTCCTCCAGGCCAGTTTTTTCCTGAGAACTATCTACTAATAATTGTGTATCTAATGCCATGTTTATGAGATATGTTTTTATTACTTGTATAACATTCTTTTGCTCTCCCTAGATATTTGGTGCTCCTTCATTTGATGATAAGATTTTGGAAGTTGTGGCAGTGTTTGGGAGCATGCAAATGGCAGTTTCCAGGGTGATCAAGCTCCAACATCATAGGATAGCTCAGGTAAATGTTATACTTAAGGGGGGATAAAGAAACTCCCATCCCATGTAATCCTAACAAGTAACTGCCCAATTACTGAGAGGCAACAACATACCGTTGCCCAATCGTTGGTCTAAGAAATTTGTTTCCAACCAGCCATGTGAATAAGCCGTTTGAGACTCCTGATGCCTCTTTTTCTTGCTGTTTATCCTTTCTTGCATTCCTTGCAGCATTTTTGGTTTGCTAAGAAGCGTCAAGCTGAGCAGATTTTATAGTGTTTTCTTCAGTGTTGCTACTGCCAAACTGGGGTGAACTGTCTGCCGAAAACCCTTCAGGGGACTATTTCACTATAAATTGCAGCCAACATTTTTTGGGCAAGAAAAGTGTTAGAGACAATGGATTGTTTGTTTTTACATCTACATATATAGGAAACACTCACTGTACTTTTTTTATATCTTAATGGTAGCTGAGACACAAAAATGGTTATGTTAATCAGTTAATGGCATTTGTAAAAAAAAATCAGTGTTGATGTCACCTCCATTACATTGAGGTCAATGGTGCCGCCTACTCCCCGCCCCTCCGGCGTCATTTATGATGTTATGGTGGTGGACCCTGGCAAGATGCACAGAATCGTCAGGAAATTTCAGCGGAAAGGTGAGTAATACCCACAGTTAGCTTGGGGTGAGTTTTTTTAGCAAACAAACTCACCCCGAACAAACTCACTTAACCCAGGCTAAGTGTCCAGGAGGTTAAGCTTCTATCACGGCATAATCACTCTACAATCTCTACATTCATCTTCACTCTTTTCACTGCAACCACCCCCTTCTTGTTGCTTTTCTGTAAAGAAGGGACATTCAGACAGCCGCTGAAGAGCGATTACAACATTGGATGCATTTACTCTGGGTAAACATACACTTTAAAGACCACACGTTGATTTTGATGCCACTTGTGTGACCAATTCTCATGCTTCTGTTACTTTTTTTCTAGTGTCGGTCAGTAAAGATCACTATTTTGGGAGAGGAAGGTGTTCCTGTACAAGTAGATGGGGAAGCATGGATTCAACCACCTGGTGTGATTAAAATTGTACACAAAAACAGGGCTCAGATGTTAACTAGGGACAGGGTAAGTGCAATTAGCGTTGCTGAATTCATTTTTTTATTCCATCGTGCAATGAGAATGTAACACTTTATTGCCAGTGGTACATTTTGCACAATTCTATGTTTACATGTTTTCAAATGGCATTCAATTTATTTTTATTTATTTTTTTAAGTATAATTTTAAGTACATCGGTTCTTTTATCTTCAGTTTCATTTCCCTGTGCAGTAAATGAAAGATGGTGTATTCACTGAACATTATTGAACAAATCCTGCCCCCTGTAGGATTGTGAGGCAAATTAAACATGAAATTGTGGTAATAGATTTAGTAAATTATAAAATGTAAATGTCTCCAATATTATTTTCTAAACAATAATTGACTTTCTTTCGTGTTCCATATTTTTCGGACCATTAGACGCTCTACAGTGGAGTTTTCTTTCCACTCTGCTGGTCAGAGCTCTGTGCTCCAACTGGCAGAGCAGGTGTTAAGGAGGTGGGGAAGCTGTCTTTGACAGGTTCCCTGCCTCCACCCCTGACAGCAGAGCTGTATGTGAGGTGGGCAAGTTGAGCTTATACTTGCACTTACAGTGCAGATGGACGGATGGCACTCACAGACAGTAAACAGAGCCGGCTGCTGGCTAGTTACACAGTGCTGCGGCTCCAGCTTTCGCATACACAGGCAGAGCCAGATCGGAGGGCTGCCCGTGGGTAACTTTCATCTGGCTATACTACTGCAATGTTTGTTGTCGGGGCTCAGCTGACATAAACAAAGCAGTACAGATGTAAGATCCGTCTGTGGCTCCTCCGCCTCCCTTGCTAAGCTTATTGCTAAGCACACTGGTGGGAAGCACTATAAGATGCAGAAATTTTGAATCCCTTCCCCCTCACCTCAAAATAATGTTTAGAAAAATATGATATTTGTATATTTCGGTGCTTTAGTGTGGAAAGCATGGAATTTGATGTAAATATTGCAAATATTTAAAACAAAATAATCACATTTAATAGTCTGCCTGTTGTAGAAGCTCTAATATTTTTTTTGTTGCAGGCTTTTGAAAATACATTAAAATCCTGGGAGGACAAACAGAAGTATGATTCGTGTAAACCTGCTCTACGCCCTCACTTGTATTCTCCGCAAGCTGTGGATCTAGCTACGGAAGAAGAGGTCACTCTCATTCATCTGTGCTCACAGGCTGCTGAGGAACTTATTACAAGGTGGGTTGGGTTTTAGATTCAGATCTACTTAATGGAAATACAATACAACAATAGGACAGTGACAAACAGCTTCTGCGGTTAGTAAGGGTGTCCATTCCCCATTGTTCAACAGGACAAGGAAAAAATACTCATATGCGGATTTTAGATGGACACTCACTCATTATCACGTGGTTGTGTGAGCCAAGTAATCACAGTATATAAAGGTATCTAAAGTTCTAAAGTGCACCTCAAAAATAAAAAAAACTATACTGGTTATAAAGGTTACATGCCCTTTATTCTCAGGTTATTTTCAAATATTATACAATCACCCCCCCCCCTTCACTGGTGGAATATTGGGAGCATAGGCACTTACCAGTCTGCTGATCCCCTGCTAACACTAGAGGAGGAGAGGTGAGGGACTTGCTCAGGAGCTATCTGTGTCACAGATTGGCACTTACACCCTACTATCATGAAAGTTTATGGCCTCTCTTCCTCTTCTAAGTTTTGGCGGCTGCAAGTGGATGACTGAGGGGGGCTTCTGAAAAACACCAAAGGGCCGCATGTGGCTTCCGGGCTGCAGGTTGGGCACCTGGGCTCTAAACTGTCCCAATAGCTCATGGTTGCTCACAAACCTAAAAAAATATATTTACCTATTCTGCTGCCCTCTGTGGGTTCCATTCCCATCTATAGTATTTTACATATATATTGTTATACACCTGTAAAGGTTTAGAAGTCCAGCTCCAGTTTGAGAAAGCATTCTGTAAAGGGTGAGTTCCTAGGATTTATCGCTGATTTTTTGGCTTCATAGTACCAGTCAATTACCGCATCTGCCCGGCGAACACGACATGAAGCATTTGCTGGTCGCTTTTCATGTTTTCGCCGCCTGAGTGTCTGCACAAAATTCAGGCGCTCGCAGATGGGAACACCCTGGCTGACATCAGCCTAGAAAATGACCGTGTAAACTTAGTCTTACTCTTGAAACAAGTGTAAAGATAACTGGTACATCATGTAACATAATGGTCTAAACTTCTGAGTTGCATATTTATTTTAAATCGGGATTTAGAAAGCAATGAAGACAGAATGTCACAATGACAACAAAACAGTATATTTTAGAACTAGCTCAGCAATAGTAGTTTAAATATTATTTTAATTCTTGTCCTGGGTGGATGTGTGTCAACTTTAATAGTAGTTGGGGGGCAAAATTGGTAAAACTAGATGTAACCTTTTATGTTCTCAGTCATTTCTGTAGTTTTAAATTGTGTTAGCAGGTTCTATTTTTGTTTGCAAATCCCTACTTGTGGGCTGGTTAGCAAAAGGCTTTTCTTGCACTACTCTAGGGGCATCTTCAGGTCTTTTTAGGAATTGCTGTAGCTCACATTTGGTGGTGTTCTACTATTAGGTTTTTTTCCCTTGTGCTAGAAGTGAGGTTCATTGTGGTTCATTGCTCATTGTGCCGTATTACCAGGGCTGTGGAGTCGGAGACATTTTTGGGTCCCTGGAGTCGGAGTCGGCAAAAA
>CM070033.1:50010084-50023569 GCA_036250615.1 Ptychadena robeensis | reverse complement strand
CTCCAAATACTTGCATGAGACATGAGTCTTCATGGAGTAGTTTGTAAACAAACAGGCGGCTCCGCCTCCTCACAGCCGTTCAGCTGTCCGTGTGAAGGGGGCAGAGCCAGCACTCCTCACTCGGAAGCTGTGTGAGTGAGGCACGCTGTATGAGACAGGGCTCCCAAGCTTGTGGCGTGTTTGTAAATCACATACTGCAAGTCGGGATAATGGGTCCCCATTGATCAGGAATCGATGTGCCCATGTGGTGCACATTGATTTCCATGCAATTGATCCCGATCAATGACAGCGCGTTGGGGCAGTGGCGTATTAGGTTTGTAAGTGAAAAAGGAGAATTGGGGGGGGAAGGGGGCAGTCTGTTGGGTCGGGTGGGCGGGTGAAATTGGAAAAGAGGCTGGTTGCGGGCCTTGAGGTGGGGGAACCTTGGCCGTTGGGGGTTGGTGTGGTGGTTTTGGTGGTGGTGTACTTGGTTGGTCGTGTTGTTTGTGGTTGCTTTTTGGTGGTGCCTGCTTAAGGAAAAAAGCAGCAGCATCTCTGCCTAACTCCCTTATCTGTCTTTATTGGCAATTACAGTCCAGTGCGGTCCTGCCAGTAGTTCTGTGGTTAATGTAGTTGCCTTCATTCCTTCAATGGAGGATAAAATACATTAGCATATTAATACAGAGGAGGTCGGCAGTCTAGGGTCAGATCGGAAAGAATCTGAAACTGGGGAGTCGGAGCGGACATTTTTCGACCGACTCCACAGCCCTGAATTTTACTGATGTAGGACCGTCATTAGTTAGTTGATTATGTGTGATCACTACACATGATGATATATGGAATGCCCCATATACATCAACAAAGGTTATGTGCCTCATTGATATTATCAAAGTAGTCACTCAGGCGCTTTCTGGGTCACTCATTAGCTTTCACATATGCCAATAAGCATGCTCAGCTGTGTCCCTCGCCTCTCCTCCTCTTAACACTCTAAGAAGTTCCCAGACAAGGATGCATCAGTGGAGGATCGGTGAATAGGTGAGGTCCCATGCATTAACAGGTTTTAGGGGCTGCAGGTGGAGGACCAAGGGGGGGCCGCCAAACAACACCCAAAGGGCCGCATGTGGCCCCCGGGCCACAGGTTGGGCACCTGGGGTCAAAAGTAACAACAAAGATGCTTCCATAAGGCAGATAGTTTCATCCTTATGGAGCATGAAGCTGGAATGTACCATAGTTTAAGAAAATTGGCCCTAAATTTTGAGATTACTTGTGCATGTTAATGGCCTTGTGGTGGTCTTTCTGGCTACTCTTCCTTCATTTTCCCTGTACCCTTTTGGCCCTTCTCGGTCATGGAAATGATTTATATATAGGTTGTAACAAGTAAAATCTGAAATATCTGCAATAAGCCTTGATAATAAAAACTACATGGCTCCAACATGCAAACTGACAATATTATTTTAGGTCGAGGAAGCCATCGATAGAATTCTCCTATATGTTTATCCCAGAAAGTTAGGGTATGTTTTCACGGCAACGAGGGCTCCCTTGGAGCCAATTCATATGCACGTCTACCAGTTAACCTTCTGACCAGCGCAACGGCTCCACGCCGTGGAGACAGCCGGGGCAGTAGGTGGGTGTCTGGATGGGTTCGGTCGACATCACCATCAAGCAATGTGCTTGGCGTATAACCTTATGGTTTAAAAATATAAACTCCCCGAATATACCAAGCTTTTATCTACAAAAAAGGGTATAAAACAAAAATGTAATTGGCCCTTGTTATCTGTTCCACCTGCTTTCATTTTAGAAGATGCAGCCTGCAACACCTGAATGTAGCGGCCATATATCTCATGGATGTAATTAGTTCTGCTAAAAGACCTTCTCTATACTTTTACCTGCAGTTGTGTTAAATGTCTGTGTGTGATTTAAATTGATAGTAACTTACCTAATTTTAGGATCATTTCTGAATGTGTTCTAAATCTCCATCTAATTGAACATTTGTACGGCACTGTCACTGTTGATATTTACTATGCAAGATGTTATACCTTACACCACTGATCCTAATCTTTGGAACAAATTGCTAGTATTGTACAGACCGCATTTGTGGGTGGGATTTGGGGCTGAAAGCACGGCTGCAAAGCAATGAACCCAGTCTTTGTACAGACATTTGTTTGAATTGTTGATTTTAACCTGCATGCACAAGAAATCAAACCATTAGATTTGTTAAGTTGATACCTTTTCTCTTTTCCCTTTGCTAGCACTGCATTTCTGTTTTTCCACTTTCTTTGGCCTAACCTATGCTTGTTATGCATTTGTGCATGTACAAATAAAGGGGGTTTTGCTCTTAACTTTGGTAGTTCAGAAATGGGGCACAGATGAAGTGGCAGCTTGGCTGGATCTGCTCAGTTTGGGAGAGTACAAAGAAATCTTCATCCGTCATGACATCCGAGGTTCAGAGCTAGTACATCTGGAAAGGCGGGATCTTAAGGTATTTTCTTTGTGCTACTTTTTCCGCTTTCTAAAAACAATTCCTTCTTGTAGGAGTTAAACCTTTTTCCCTGTCCCCTTCCTTGTTATGTGCTTGTAGCTTGGCTTCAATTCTACGTTCTGTGTAAACTAATCTGCACTGTTCTGTGGCCTGCACTCCCTCTGTGTGACACTGCAATTGCAGCCTACACCATCAGCAACACTTGTATTGGGAACACCGCCTTTACCATGATTTCATATATAAACTATGGCTTGATAAACGTACAGCAAGGAAATCCAGCATTGTATACCTGTAAAGCAAAAACTATACATCATAGATACAATGGGATCAGTGTGGAAGGTTGATAAGAATTTAAGAGTTTCTATGTGATGTTATATTTTCTCATTTAATGTATCATATATATATATAACATGTTTTTTGATTTAGATTTCACCATTATGTTCACCTTATGCATGACTTGTGTGGAAGCCAAGGATGCTTGTTTTATAGTGATTCTCATCCCTTTTACAACCTGTTAACATGTTCTGCTTGCATGCTAAATGTTCAACTCCAACCACTTGGGACCCATTACATAGCTCCAAGGTAGCCTTTTGTTGTTCACAGTGAAAACCAAGTGAAAAGGTTTCAAATTTAGTTTAGAAATTGGTCATTTTTAATTTGTGTTAAATCAATTGGAATCACTTAAAATGTAATAATTGTGGTTTACTTTTGCCAATAAACTTGAGATATTGAGGTCTTGCATTTTCCCTGCAGTATGATGTAAAGCAGCGCTTTAGTGCCACACACGGGTAGATTCCTGTGCAATCGGTCGGCGATCAATTACAGCGTGGTGACTTCACCACGCTGTGATTGATCGCTGGTTAATCGTATAGTAATCAGTGTGCACCACATGGGCACATCAATTACTGTATGATGGAGACCCGGTTTCCCGGTCCACCGGGTCTCTCCATAGCCTCAGAAACAGACAGCTTCTCCGGCTGTGTAGCACCCAGCCAGCCCCCCCCCCCTCTTTTCTGGCAGAGCTGGCTGAGTCTGTGCTGGCCACGCTCCCTTCACACACAGAGAGCAGCTAGCTGAACACACAGCTTGTGTGTGGGGTTCGGCTGTCTGTGTGTCCGGCTCAGCTCCCAGCCTGTCCATTACATTGGATGGGGACAGCGCTGTCCCTATTCAATGCAACGGATTTCGACCAAGGTTTTCCAACATGTTCCTCGAAGAAACCATGGGTCGCTCAGATGAAGAAACAGATAAGAGGAGAATCGGGAGCCGTGAGCGCACACTGCGCCTGATGTTCCTTTAATCTGTTACTTCGAGCTGTGTATTTGGCTAGCTTTAGAGACACCTGTTCTTTATGTTCTATAAATGGATATGACTTCTGTGTCCGCAGCTGGGAAAAACAGCAGTGGACACAAGCCCTTACATGCTAGACTTTTACAGAACAGTACTTGGACTTTATTTGGTGCATAGTAGTGCGTTAGGCCCTGTTATAGCGTTTGGCCAGTCTTAATGTGATTAGATTGATTTACACCTATTTCCCAAGTAACGGATCAGTTGACCTGCCGAACCAAACACCTACAGAGACTTCCTTTCAGTCTGCTGTAATTAGGGTTGGGCTTACTGGTGCTGAGGTTACCAATCAATCCATCTCCAAAGCCTCTCCATTACTATGTATAGATACTCCACGCTTGAGATGAAAATCCAGATTCCTTTATTGCAAAAGTTTCTTCACACAGTACAGCACCGATTCTCTCTTCCAGAGGAGTCGTCGTTGTACTCTCTAAGGGCCCATTCACACTATATGCGTTTTCAAAGGCATGCGTTTCTGCATATATACAAAAACGCATGTGTTTTTCACATTACATCTTGTAAGGCATTTGCGTTTTTGAACAAATGAATGAAAAATGCAGGAAAAATATGTTTTTTTAATAACGCAACACATACAGTGTTAATGATAACATTGGTTGTCTATGTAAAAACGCGTGCAGTAAAAAAAAAAGCACACGTTTTTAAAACACAATGCATATAGTGTGAAATTACCCTAAAGAAACATTTTCAGTAGAGGAGTTCACATTCCAGATGCGAATCTAGAGTATCTATACATCATATTTTCTAATAATTTAATCAAGCAGTTCTTTCTGACATCTAATGTTTATAAAGATGGGCATGGACAGGTCGTTTTCCCGTCGACTGCCGAGCCAATCTAGCGGGTGTGATGACGTCATCACACACGGCCGCTGGTGCCGAGAATTTACCGTCTTGTCGGATCACTGGGATGCGACATGTGGCAGATTCTTGGTCAATATGACCAGAGGGTTCACCCGATTCCCACCCGACCACCGATCGCTTGCACGCATGGTGGCCGAACGACTGACAAAGCGGGCAGAAATCGGCCTGTCTATGCCCAGCTTTATACACTTACCTGAAATGATCATGTGGGACATAAGGCTATGTCTCCATTGTGTTTGCCTGCAAATGTGTGGGGGGAAGCAAGGGGGTCGCGTAAGTGGTGCCCCACTATACATTTTCAGGGTTGGGGGCGCGTCTGTTTGCTTTACTTTCTTTGCGATGTGGTTTTATTGTGGGTTGTTTTTTTTTAAGCAGCAACCTCCACTAATGCGACCCTTGCTTTTTCAACATGTTTGCTGGCAGAGTGGCTACTTGCCATGCTGTTCTTTGACTATTACAAAGCGATAAGTGCAGCATTTTTTTATTTATTTTTTTGCTCAAGAATATTCTGTTTTTCTTTAAAATGTTTATGTCCTAAAGGGGAAACATTTTACTTGGTTAGATTTTTTGTAGTGTTTTCCTCGGTGCTCCTTTTGCAGCTTTGACACATCCAAAAATATTTTTTTTCATCCTATTTGGTTTGAATTTAAAAAGAACCAGAACACACTGATCTCCTCTTCATTGTATTTTAGTATAAGACTAGGGCTCCACTATGCGCTTAACATCAGCACATCCAACGAGCGCAAGCCCCCCCTTTTTACTCCATTGGGGCCACAATATCAGCTGCGCTACATAGTGTAATCTGATAACGCAGCCCCTTTAAATGAATGGGCTGACGTATAACTAATCTGCCACATCATGCTGGTCCTATTGCATTACGACGCATCCATCGATTATCAATGGATTTGTCATCTGTCGAACCTCCATTGCGTTGATGCCGGCACGGAGCTCTGGATGTAGGGGGCGCTGTCATAGCCCCACTGCCGTCAATGGGAGGCTTTGGCACTGCATTAAAATGTGTCAAAGCCTTAATTATTTTTGCATAAATAGGATAGGTCTATAGCAAGGATTTGTGTGGTAAAAGAAAATCCGAGGGTTTAGGAGCAGCAAAGTACAACTTCTGCAACAATAACATTTACAAATTGAATTAAATGACTTAAAACAACTGAACATTTCATACTTAACTCAAGTTTAATAGTCAAGATATGCTTAAAATACAGGGACTTCATGGATCAAGCAATGCTTGGTCACAAAGGCACACACCCACACCATTCTCATCTCCTAGTATTTACAGAGAAGTGCACCCATAGGTTGTGAAAAGGATGAATCATACCATTACAAATCATTTATTAATTGAAAAAAAAAAATCAATTGCATGTATTTCCATTTTCTAACTTGGATTTATAATTTGGATCGGACTTGTTATAACCACCATACGGGTCAAGTTCTCGCTATGTCACCTCTTGTAATATGTTTATATGGTTATGTCTTTATAATGTAATTCCATGTATTTGGTAAATCTATAAAGTGGCTAGCTTACATTTGGTTCTGTTTTAATGTTGTGTTTGCATTTTTTACTTGCACATTGGAGGCTTTTTTATTACTATATAGTTTTTTTATGATTTTATTGATTTTATTTTTAATTCTGCTCCTAGTTAAATCTTTCTATTTCTCTTCTGGATTTGAAGATCTTTTTGGCACCCCAAATTTGTAACTCTTGGATTTATTCCTTCTCACTTTTCAACATAAGTACAAACTCGATGTCCTTGAAGTTCCAAACTTACCATGATGTGGTTTTTTAACATATGTAACAAGGGTCATTTTCCAATGTTTCAGTAATATATATGCAGGTTACTGGGCTTGCTGAATAGAGATAATAGTAAGTTGCATTATCGCAAAGTAAGCAGCTATTTCATTGGTAGGAATTGACCTGCAAATGTCAATTTGGTTTCTGTATTGCCCTTCTCCTAGGGTGTTTTTTTCCTTCATTATCTTTTAATGGACCATATAAAACAAATTTTATTACCTTTAAATGAGAGGTAGAATAAATAATGACAATTTAAATTTATTTTAAGTTTTTATTTTAAATTTGCATAGGCAGGGATTGGATAGAGGATGGTTTCTAACTATAACATGGATAGTGGTATTATCCATCTGTATGCATTTGGTATTTTTCCTGGAGCTCAGCTTTATTACACGGCTAAAAATACATCTACTGATAGATCTGTACATTAAAAGCTTGCTATTGCAAAGATAGATTTTGGTTCACCTACAGGCTTTCAGTACTGAAGCCGGTTTGTTTTCATAAACTTGCAGTATGACACTGGGGGATGTTCTGGGGAAATTACCATTCGCATGTTCTCCTCCAGGTCATAGCCCCCAGACAGGCCCCCTATAAAACAAGTTTTTTGACCTAAATTACATTGGAAATGAATGTCATGTACTGGAAGGGTGCTGTTGTCAGAGTCATCATCTGAGCTGTTGTCTGTGATGGAGCTTCATGGGCACAAAGATGGGTCCACCTAGCAAACAGTTTTGATATTTGTGGCAATAAGAAATAAAAATAATATCTTTGTTTATCTGTCAGGCAGACATTGCTGACCTGTTTTGTTTCCAGATTTGAACATACACAATATAATCTAGCCTAAATTGGGAGCAGAGACAGCCTGTTACACAGATTAAATAAAAACGATGATTTGATGAGTAAAAGAGGGAACAAGAGACTGTTACAGTTAAATAGCTAGGTTCGGTTTTTTTTTTTTACCATCATTGTTCTCTTTTATGTTGGCATGAATAAATTCTCTTGTATAACACCACTTTTATTTTCCTATTAGTCCCTACAATGCATATATTATTTATTAACCATAAATTATTTTGTTAAGGCTAATATTCCATTACCATGTATTTGTCACACATTTGTTTGCAGGCATTGTTCTCATAAAGCAATACATTTTGTCTCCTTTTATTGTACTATTATTATTTTTGTTCCAATATATGATGGGGAACAAAATCCATCCTAGTATATGAAAATATTGTTTGGCAATTTATCAACATAGTATAATTTTTGTATTGATTGCTATTAAGCTGCTTCTGATACATTTGTTTTGTTTCTCTTTTAGGATCTGGGGATAATGAAAGTGGGTCATATGAAGCGAATTCTACAGGGAATTAAGGAACTCGGCAAAAATGCAGCTTTATCTGACATTTGAAGTCGCAGAAGTTGTCCGTACATGGCACAAGGCTTGACCGGAGCGCCGAGTTGATCATTAGAGGCACTCCGTGGTTTTAGTTTTCAATATTAATGTGAAAGCAAGGAAAAGTCTGGAGAAGGAAGGAAAGTTTGGAGAATTATGTGTCTGGATATTAGAAGTTTGGTGCCAAAATTTTAAGCAGTTTGGAATTGTGTTCAAAGCGTTAAATTGCTCAGAAATGACAGTGCTGGGTGATAAATGATCTTTAATTTCAGTGGCACAATATATTGCCATTGATGAAGTGTGGTAACATATCTTTTTATGGCTTAAAGCTGGCAAGCTGACTCCTGTGAGGCCCAGGCTTCCAGTTCACAGGAAAGGCCAACATGAAATGGGCCAAGTCTAAGTCATTAGTGGTTCATTCTGCCTCAGGTACCGCTCACTCACTGGCAAAGGAGTAGAACTAAAAAATCACTTAGTGTATAAATATATAAATCTGTGTGTGTGCATGTATATATAATATATATATATATGTTTTATATATGTATTTATATATAAAATTCTCCATACATGCACATATACACACATATATATATATTTAATGTGACTGCAGTTGAACATGCATGGAGTGGCTGTAAGTTGGATTTTAGTTGTTGCATGACATATCGGTTATGATGACAAAGAAAAAAAACTCGCAAAAAAAAACTTGAACAATTTTTATATTGATTTTAGTAAGTTTTAATTTATTACTACTGATGTGTCTCTTTGCAAAAGGCACTTTTGTATTATCTGTTGTATATTTTTGCATGAGTATGTTCAGTGACAGGGGATTTGTGGATGTGAAGATGTAGCTAATGTGCCACGTATCTTCAGAAAATGATGTGCATTATGTATGTTTAACATATTTATTATAGCTTATCAATATTGTTACTTAATTAACTCCAGTAGACTTAGCTTATCAAAATGTACATTTTGCAATGATGGTTACCTCACAAAATTTATCTTGTAGTTTAAAGGGGGCTTTTAATTTATCCATTGCCTTATCTCATTTAGGTTATCAAATTGGTTTCAGCTCAAAAGAAAAACAGGTAGAATACCTGTACTTTTTGTCTGGCCCCCAGGTTTATTGTAGTGTGTGTGCGTGTCTGTATCTACTCACTGCCTGGCTAAAGCTGGCCATACACGGCTTGATTCTTGCGATCGATCGCAATGGTGTGATTATTGCATCAACAAATTAAATCAACGAACGATTGCACGTTTGTTCCAGGAATTATTGCGCACCTGAGGAATCAATCCCTTGTCTATACTTTGGATGGGAATCCTTGGTCACCTTTCAAAGTAATGAGGATCTAACCGCAATTTACCAAAATGTTGGATCCCTGTTTGATCTGCATTTTGTTCGAGCAGGATCAAACGCTCAAGGTTGATCCTCTATTCCTACATAATCATCGCGAACGCCCACTGGGAATCAAACACAAAATCAAGCCGTGTATGGCTACCTTACTATTCATTTTTTGTAACTCAATATAGGCAGCTAAAGTTTTTTGTTTCTTAAAACCTTGTTCACTTCTGCCTTATTATATATAACTTTATAAAGTCTTACTCTCAAGTGAAGTAACCTATAGTATCCAAAGTTCCAGCCTAAAGTCTCTGTTTACCTAATACTCCATATAATTCATTCTTTTGCATTAAATGAAGATAAAGCACTTAAGAAAAATAACATCAAGTAATTTTTGTTTTTAGATTCCTACACTGATGTAGTCAATGATCTTTGAATCAGAAACATTAAGTTGATTAGTTTTTTGAAAAGTTGCTTTAGACCAGACACTTAAAGCAGGATAAATACTGAGTCTGAATGCGCAGCGCAGCATTCCCTTCCCCTATCTGTTTTCTCTTTAACTGAATGGGAATGCATCAAACATTTTTGATAACTTGCAGTATTTTATATATTTTTTTTTTATAGTTACACAGTTCTTTCTGGTTTGACGTTTCTCTTGGTGAATCTAATCTACAGAAACTTTTTTAGCTTTGACCTGAAACTTCCCAAGTAAATATGTTTTAGTGGTCAGTCCACTTAAGATAAAATAATAATAATGGTGATATAGCACTCATTCAGACATTGGTGTCGTGCTACTCCATGATCCATAGGCTAAGCTGGGAACACACAGCTCAATATTGGAGCTGTTCGAGGTTCCCTGCAGCAGCGTGATGATGTCATCACACTGCTGCCCGATAGCGGAGCTTGAGCTCAAAACGGCCATCGATCTGGCCCATATCTACACTTGTGTTCCCAGCTTAAGTGTGCATTGCATTAGGGAGGCCATCCATAAGCATATGCTTACAATACCACAAAATGTTCATAAAAAACAGACATTCATTGTGTGTATTGTGGATCTGTGTTCTCTTTGTACCTTGCTATGCTTTTTACTACAATTGGCACCACAATGCTCTAAAGCAGTGAGCGCGGTTCGGCCGCCAAGTTACCTGCCTGCATATTCACTCAGTGTCACGGCTTCCTCAGGGATGACGTCAACCGCCCACGGCACGCTGGGAGGGGTGGGGGCGGTGTTGGGAGGGACACTGATGCGCCCGTGTGCCTGGCGCCCGGAGGGCGCGCGCCTCAGGCGCGCCGCCGATGACGTCATTGGAGGGCGCCGGCCCTCCAGCTCTCTGAGGGACCGTGATCCGGCCCCCACTTTAAAAAGTTTGAGGACCCCTGATGTAGATGGACCGACCCTCAGAAAAAAGATATACACTTATTTTACATTCTCTATGTGGTTGACTAACAATGCAAGAATAAACATGGGACCCCAAAAGAACAGCTGGGAAAATACAAGGGTGTTAGGAATCAACCAGTGTAATGATTGGCAGATGAAGAAAAAGAGATGGTCAAAATTTTTATTACAATTTTTTTTTAATTTTCAGCCTGTCTTTGTGAGTTGATTGTGTTTGAGCAATACTTTATTTTTTTTGTAGTAGACCCTGGAATCTTCTCCTTCAAAAGGCTTTGAACTTAATTAATGTAAAAACTAAGTCAAAATACATGTGTTAGAGCAAACCTCTCTTTAAAGGACACATTGGGGGTCATCTCTCTTCAATTGAGGTAACAGCTTTGTGTGATACACCACACCAACCCCCCCACCCCCCTTAGTTTTACCACATGTATCGTCACGTGTGGTTTTCACACAGGCTGATCCTCAAGCATATCTGCTTATCTTTAATTCCTTGCATAGTGCACTGAAAGAACAGTTAGTTACCACAAAAGTTATTTGTGTACTTGTTGTCCTTGCCTGAAAAGAAATGCAGTCACTAAAGACACTTAAGCTAGCCATACATGGGTCAACCTTTACTCGACTGATTGTACTAGCACACAGTGTAATTGATTAGTTTGTGATTGTGCTATGGAACACATGTGTATTACGATCCTAATATGAGCATAGTACACATGCGCTCCATAGTGCGATCATAAACCAAATGAAATACCTAGAAAACCCGCCACCTATTTGTACGAGCAACTAAAATGTAATAACATGTTAACAAATCGTCCTTTTAATTAGCTTGAACGGAAACATTGAACCGTGTATGACCATCTTTACGCTGCAGAAGATTGCATTTTAGTTTCGATATAAGTAACTGTTAATGTCTACTCTTTCCTGCATCAGTGCAATTTGTGTGCCAGAAACAAACCCGAAGGGTAAACACATCCTTAAATCATAGCTCAGCCGGCTCGGTCTTTCCTTGATGTTCTTCTATATAGCGTATAGAAATAATTGTTTCTTTCCCTGTATATTTCTGCTTCTGTTTACAACAAAAAAAATTGTTTCAAACTTAGAATTGAAATGTGTATGGTTGTAGCATCATTGTATTGTAACTTTGTTTTGTATGAGACGAGGCAGAGCATCTTTCTTGACCAAGTTAAACAGTTTATAGCATTCTGACCCCTTTCCGAGACGTTTTGTATTGAAATCCCCTGTTTTCTGGTAAAGCAGGACAAAGTGTGAGGTGCAATATTTATATAAAGAGTTTTTGTGGGGTAATTTATCATACAATGCCTATAAATAAGAGGTTACTGGTGCACTACTTTAATACTGTATGTGTGTAAAATGGAAATATCTCACTGTTATTATGCAGTTGATCTGCATATGTGTATATTATGTGTCAGCACTGTATTATCCTATATAAAGGTTTTCTAAAACTGTGTATTTTTTTTTTTTTTTACATTATGTTGGTTTTTATTTTTTACTTAAATTAGCATTTTGCTATGGTTGTGTCACAGGTGTAAGTTGCTGGTATTTTCTGAAAAGAAATCTATGTGCACTTTTAAATCTAACATTTCTTTCATACAGGTATTATTTAAGAGGGAATTGTTGAAACACACAGTTGATGTTGGGAAACCCTTATAGAGCTATTTGTGGTTTGGTTCAATGCATCAGTCCTGTCACATATACTTCCTGATTGAATTGACTTATCTGGCTAAATGTGCTGTCCTTAAAATATTTTTCATTTAGATGCAGACTAAGGGTGCCCATACACAGGTCGATACTCGTGTGATCGATGAATGCCTGAGCACAGCGTGATGACAACACCATGGTGTGCTTAAGTGTTGATTGAAAGGCGAACCGATGGGCACCGCTTTGCGCTATCACTCCTGTTCGATATATTTTGGTTGGGACGAGTAATGGAACAGGGACTTACCAACATGTTGGTTTCATGCTTCACTGAGCTTTTCGGCGATCAATTGTTTGCAATCAATCCCGCTCGGAGAAAGGGCGGCCACATCAGATTCCTGAACTATTGATAACCGAAGACGTCAGCGGCAATTTGGAAATCAATTGAAAAATGCCTGTGTATGGCCACCTTAAATGGCAAGTGTCTTGCTGAGACCGGAGATCAGTCAAAGCTGCAGGTCCATACACATAGAAAAGATGTTCAGTAGTTTCAGTAGACGACCTCTAGTGATTTAAAACTCTTCTCTCTATAATGAAATGGTTTGGATTGTAGGGAAAAATAACTTTTGTTATTGACTGTTTAGCTTTAGTTAACAGTAGAACCTTCCTCTACATTAATTCAAGCTTATTAATTGAAGGTAGCCATAGATGGGTGGATTCTTTCGAATGGAAAAATCAACAGATGTATGGCTACCTGTCGTGCCTATGTTACATCTTAAATGTAACCGCTGTGTTTAACTTGTTTTGCCCTTCGTTACAATGCACGTGTAAGGACATTTTGCAGGAAAAGAAAGCTGACAATTCATATGCATCTTCTAGATTAAGAGAAGTACTTTGCTGACCCGTTATATCCAGGGAAACCCCTGCCCACCATACCTGTGCAGTTTTATAATGACTATTTAAATGAAAATGTATTTTAATGTTCTAATCATAATAATTGCCTTAAAAACCCATCCTGTAATAATGCGGCACTAAGATTAATCCTGTCTAATTCATTCCTAGGGGCAATGGTGCTGTCATTTCTCATTTAGAAAACTCCACTTTCAGACTTTGAATTTCCCAACCTCGGTAGTCATCTTTGTGAAGTCTGGGTCAGGGCAGAAGCAATTTTTTTTTTACATTTAATGTACCAGTTCCACATTTGTATGCATATAGTGCTACA